>JAQHUG010000027.1:1523168-1555244 GCA_028555095.1 Dicrostonyx torquatus
CACACACACACACACACACACACACACACACCAGGAGCTTGCAGGTAAAGGTAAAGATGGGTAAAATAGACCAAGAAGATTTTTTGCTTAGCTCCAGGGATGAGTGGTGAGTTGGGATCCTATAAGGGAAGAGAGAGATGGAGGGGATCCCAGCACAACCAAGCTGGGAAGGCCATTTTAGCAGACCGATAATTAAGATGAGGTTGTTAGTATGGAGCTCTTCCTGGGGCCTCACTGCCCATCCCCACCCTGGTCAGGCTGAAATAGAATTAACATATGTTACATGCAATACATATGCTTTATATACTTTTCTGTAGACTCCTCAGAAAAGCCTAAAAGGATTCCATAATGGTTATCCATACTTTACCAGTGCAAAATTGGGGTGCAGAAGTGTCCTGGGCAAAACTAGGGAGCCACAGAGCTTCAGAAGGCAGCAGCTTAAGAGGCCACACACCCATCTATTTGGTACTGGGACCAACTGCATGCCTCACTCTCTTGCTATACACATGCACATGCACACATCACACATATGAGCCATTGTCTGTCAGTTGTTTCTGACAACTTGTGGGGAAGACTAGGCTCGCAAGCACTTCTCATATTATAGATGATGAAACACGAAATGATCCTGTGTTTACAAAATCAGAAGTGACCCTGCCTTTATAAAGTACTTCTTTTACAGTGAGAAGCTTGCTAAATGCTTCTCCAGGCCTTTCTGACTGGGTTGAAAATTTGCGTGTTTCAGATCCCACTGGAAAACTGATGAAGACTCTTTCCCAGGCCCATCAGTTTTGGGGTCTAGAAGCTCAGGGAACACTGGAAGGGACTCGTCCTGTCAACTACCTTTCCTCACTCTATAGTCCCTTCCAGCGTTGCACTTTTAGGTACCAGCAGTTTTACTGAGGCGAAGACCCGTGTGCAATCGCTGAGAAGGACCGGGAGAACTTGACCAGAGGACCCGAGGGCGGGGCCGGGAGGAGTGCCGGTTGAGCTGGTAGTCGGAGGCGGCTCCGGGGCAGTTCTGCTTGGGGCTGTGCTGAACCGAGATCTCAGTCCTGCCGTGCACCTGAGCCACATGGAGCGCCTGTGCGGCTCCGGGGAGCTGGGTTCCAAGTTCTGGGTAAGGCCAGCATCTCAGGATCCGGGATCCATGCTGAGGAGGGTGTAGTTGTCAATCGCGGAAGTCCGGTCTCCGGCCCCGCCACAGCTTTCCGGGGGAGGCACGGGACTGGGGGCCCGGCAGCTGATCCGTGGGGAGGGTGTGTATAGCCAGACCCGAAAGGGTCTAGGCACCCGAGAGGGAACAATGGGTGCCGAAAAGGTGTAAGGCCACAATGCCAAAGCATCAGCTGGTCAGGACCTTTGTTGCCATGCCTTTCCCTGCCGTGTGGAGGAGCTAGGCAGGAGGCAGTCTCCTGGCATGGTGGTCGGGCATCAGGAATTGGAAAGCTCTGATACTTACTTGCCTGTTGGTCTCAGCACCTCTGTCAGTTGATCCCAGGGTACAGAAGGAGCATTTTTCATTTTGCCAGCATCCCATAGAACTCCCAACACCCGAGCCACTAACTATTGCTTGGTTATCCACCCAGTCTTCCTGCACTACACCCTAGGGCATACAGAGCCCTGCTCAGTCAGGTATTTGGAACAGCTAGACTTTCCAGGCCCCATCTTTTTTGGGGGAGCCACTATTTCTGTGGACAAGATCTACCTGGTTTCAGGGCTGTGAGAAGGTCCTATTTACATCCAGGATATAAGAGAAAGAGGCGGCCAGGTGGTGATGGCACTTTCCTTTAATCCCAGCACTGGGGAGGCAGAGGCAGGTGGATCTTTGTGAGTTCAGGGCCTGCCTGATCTACAGAGCAAGTTCCAGGATACTGAGACATCCTGTCTCGAAAAACCAAAGGGGAGGGGGGCGGACAAAAGTCTCCTAGCCCAGCCCTCTCCTTTGATAGACGGGGTAAATGGTGATCCAGAGAGGAAGGGGCTGGCCCCAAAGCACCCAATTCCATGAAACCAGAATAAGCAGACTACTGGATGATAGCTCAGGGATGGGGCACTCGCCTCACATGCAGGAGACAATGGGTTCAAAGCCCAGTACTGCGCGCACGCACACACGCACATGCACACGCACACACACATGCACACACACATGCAAACTCTGTGTCTTCCATCAAATTCTTTCATAAGGCAGCTTGGGTATCTAAAGTCCGTGCAGCCTGAGTGCTCCTCTACCAGGCAAGGCAACTGACGGTACAATCTCAGTTTCCCAGGCAGACCTAATAGGGGGCTAATTTCTGGTTACTCGTGGGCTGGTTCAAAGTTAGACTCGCAATCTTAGCTGGTAAGTCTTTCCCATTATGACATATTTTGTATACATATTTGTGTGTATGTATCTGGTATGTGCTGATAAGTATGTGTAGGGGTGAAGGTGAGGTGTTGTACATAGATGTGTGCTATTTGCTGGTGTGTTCACAGGTATGTGTGTAGAAGTCAAGAACCATACTCTGAGGTTGTTGTTTAAGATGTCTCGGACTAGGCTGGGCACAAAGTGTTATGTGGATTTGGGAGAAGTAAGAGCAATAGATACTTTCCCCACCCCGGACTGCCAAATGTCTAGAAGCTGAACGTGGCAGAGCAGTCTGTCTACCTGTATTTGGAGATAGAAGTAGGAGAACCGGAAATTCAAGGTCACACTTGGCTACATAACAAGTTCAAGACCAGCCTAAGACACAGGAGACCTTATCTTCAAACAAACAACAACAACAACAACAAAAAGTATCTTTGGGGACCACTCTTTTTCTTTGGATCACTAACTCTAGGTCAAGTCATCCAGGCTGATGTGGCCTCTGTTCTCAAAGGTGACCCTTGGCTTATCAGTGCATCTCCTTTCTCTGCTCACCTGGGCTTGGCAGGTGTGACTAGAGCATGGGCATGGTCACAGTGACTAGGCAAAATGTTTGACAATCAGGAGGGCAGGTGTGCCAAGCCTCGGGTGCAGCCTTCCTTGTTCCTTGGTGGCAATGAAGCCTTGAGTAATCAGAACTGCTGAAGGCAATGATCCCCAGAGCCTGGAACTAGAAACCTTAAGAATCTGCCCCCCCTTCCCAAGCTTGGAGCTATGCTATGACAGGGCTGTAGCTAACCCAACCTTTCAATGTAGAGTCTTGGGGAGAAAAGGACACATGGCTGGTATGGTCCTGGTAGGGTCACATATTACAGGGCACTGGACTAAGAAAGAGACAAGAAGCCTGTGGCACTGCCTGGCTGAACTTTATTTTTTATTATTAACCTCTAGGCTTTATTATTATAATTGTAGGAGACTTCAAGCATTTGGAGATTAACAGAATAATTTATACATTTTATATTGAGATACTTGTAACATGCCTGAAGAAGACAGTATCTGGCATGAAAAAGAGTGAAAGTGAAAGGTAGATCAGATGCAAAAGGGATGGATAAAAATCAGCAGAACTGGCATGTTTCCCATTTCCAAGAAATGTGTTTGTCTTCGGCTACAGCGGGTAAATACGTCATAATGATCCCTTAGCTGTCCCACTGCCTGCCTGCGCTTTTGAGCCTCAGGCAGCCTGGCCCTGAAACTTCACACTGTTCATGAGGCCATGTGGGTGGGAGCTTATCTCTACTGTGACCCTTTGAGGGGGGGTCTCTGCTTAAACGTCTTCAGTCACAGGAAACTGGCTCCTCTGGCCACCCCAGACTGGAAACATCCTCCATCTTCCACATGACCTTGGCTTCTGAAGGCCATTCATTCCTGGCTGCACTTGTCGGTGCCTTCATGTTGGGGTCTGAGAAAGCAGGACACTTCTCCCAGTTCAGCCCCGGGAGTCTGCAGAGCTAGGGTGTGCAAGGGGCTCAGGCTAGGAGGCTGGAGCCTAAGCTGTAGCTCAGTTACCCAAAAGGCTGACACTCTGGGCTAGTCTTCCTTAGTGCTGTTTTGCCTTTCATTTGCGCCACCTGTAAGTCAGCTGCACCCTTGAACCTTAGCAGCTGTGGTGAGGAGTGACCGGGGTAGCCAGGAAAGACTGAACAGAGGAGAAAATCGAGCAGAGTGTGTGGTGGTCAGGCCATTCTGGGTCACTTGTCTACCCACACTTTCCCTAGTGTCATATGGCCTTTCTTTCTCCACCTACAAAATGAGGAAGTGAGCCACCTGCTGCTTACCTTGCAAGATTTTTATGGAGATCAAAGGAAACAGAGGATGTGAAATAAAGTTAGGAAGCAAGAAGCTCTGTTGGCAGGTCCCTGCAATCCTGTCGACTGGTGGGAGGACAGAAGAATGAGGTCAGAATATGTGTTAGAGCCCTGGTCCTGGAGAAAAGGACTGGCAGACTGTTGGGACAGAGGTTCTGCTTCCAGCTATTTCCGGGGTGGGGTGGTCAGGGAGCTAATGCCTGGGACAGATTCAGCTCCACTCCCCGGAAGGGTAGGAACCTGGGGACCTGTGACCCAGGGGACACACCCACCCCTGTATGTTCACACAGGCCGCTTGCTAGGTGGCATGACACTTCTCCTCCACTCTCCCTGCCTCATCTCACTGGGGAATAGGATCAGCATCTCGGAGTATACCTCACGTTGGCACAGAAATAAGTTCCAAAAGCACACTAGGCCAGAGGAGGACTCAGTCTCAAAAAACAAGAACAGAACATGGTGTCACCTGCTTATAATCCCAGGACTTGGGAGGTAGAGGCAGGAGGATCAGGAGTTACAGGACAGCCTCTAGCTATGTAGCAAACTTGAGGTCAGCCTGAGTTACATGAGGTCCTCAAAAAACAAAACCCAGTCAGGTGGTAGTGGCACACACCTATAATCCCAGCACTCAGGAGGCAGAGATAGGAGGATCTCTGAGTTTGAGGCCAGCCTGGTCTACAGAGTTCCAGGACAACCAGGGCTGTTACACAGAGAAACCCTGTCTTGAAAAAGCAAACACAAAACAAAATAAAAAACCTAAAGAGTGAGTTCAGATGCAAGAGATGCAGGGTGTCTCCAGGATGGAGGAGGCTGTGGATTATCCTTGCTGGCCTTGCTGCCCCATGCCCAGAAGGTCACTGTCTGTTTTGAGATGGTTAGCACTCACTGGGCTGATGGTAGTTCACAGAGAAACCCGGACTGTTCGCTCTCAGAAAGTTTAGTCTGTTTGCCTAATTTGCCCTGATCCCATGCCCTCTGGAAGCCTAGAAATCCAGAGGCTGACTTGGCATATCTAAAAATAATCAAAACTGCCTGAAAAATAGCGGGTTCACTGTCACTCAGAGTGAATAGGTACCTGATTTGAAGCCACCTTGTGGGAAGAGAACTTAAGCAAGAAAAGGAGGTGGTCCTAACTTCAGATTCTGGGAGCAACTGAGAAGAGGAAAGTTTTGGCCACTGGAGATTTTCTGGTTTCTTCCCTCTGATTTCTGGATTCTTCTTTCCCTGGCTTTCTCATTGTTCCAAATGTAAGCCTACTTAGCAGCAGCTCTTGGTCCCATGGGTACCACAAGGGTCCAGCTCATGTGGAAAAGATAAGTAATTTTCACTGCTTCCTCAGCTACCACTCACCCAAGGGTACTTTGAGCTCTGCTACTTTGAAGATCATTCCTATATCTCCTTCTCTGGCTACTAGGTATGGACTCACCCTCCGGGTCTAGCTGAGCTTAGATGGTTCTGGTCCCCCTTCAGGTCTGGGGCTGCTTGGTGATGATTCTGGGAAGTTGAGCTTCAGGCTTGTGGTCCAGGGCTATAATTCAGGTGCTTTAAACCTTAGGGCTCTAGGTATTAGGGACTCTAAAGGTTCCTCTTTTTAAAAATAATTTATTTAACTTTATTTTATGTGCATGAAGGTATCAGAATTCCCTGGAACTGGAGTTAGAGACAGTTATGAGCTGCCATGTGGGTGCTGGGAATTGAACCCAGGTCCTCTAGAAGAACAACCAGTGCTCTTAACTGCTAAGCCATCTCTCCAGTCCTCAGGGCTTCCTCTTGAATTATTAGGCAACCATCAAAAGGCATGAGTAATGGACAAGGTTCAAGTTCCAGAGGAAGACAGTGTCATGCAAAGGAGCTGGAAGTAGAAGGACAGTCTGAATGGACATCTGGGTGGAAGGTGCTTACGCTTTCGCCAGCTAGACACCCAAGCTTAGCATCGCTTTCCAGGGACCTAATCACCCCTGCTGGACCAGGCCTCTGGAAAAATATTTCCATTAAAGCTGGAGATACTGAACCTCAGGCTTGTTAGCTTTGGCCTCTGAGTTCTTGGTTTCTGGCTGGGAGATACAGTCCCTTGAGGTCCCAGATTGTCTCCTGTTCCCTGGGTCTGGGCTAAAGGCAGAAACTTAGGACAGGAAGTGAATCAGGGGTGCAGCCTGGGAGAGGATGCTTTGCAAAATCTCCTGGCTTCTCTCCCCACCCTAACCCCCACATGGTCTTGGAGGCGTGTCTGTAATCACAGTGCTCAGGAAGCTGAAGCAGAAAGATTGACATGAGTATGAGTCTTTGGCTTTATTTAGTGAGATCTTGGAAGGAGCGAACAAAGGGCTGAAGATGTTGGAGGAGGGCTAGTCAAGCGTGCACAAAGCTCGCGTTTCATTCCAAACACTATACCTGTAACCCCAGCACTTGGCATGCGGAGGCAGGAGGATTCGAGGCCTCTCTCAGTTACATATTTACCTTGAGATCAACCTGATCTACATAAGAACCCATCCCATGAAATGAACAACAGGGACTAGAGAGATGGCCCAATGGGTAAGAGTGCTTCTTGCACTTCCAAAGCATCTGAATTCAATTCCCAGAACCCACATCAGGTGGCTCATGAACACCTGTAACTGCAGCTCCAGGAGATCCAACTTCTGGCCTCCTTGGGCAACTGCACTCACAAGTGAAGATGCATACACAGACACACCTATACATAACTAAAAATTATAAAAGAAAATTCTAAAACAATAGCAACAAAAAGGCATTGGCGTGCAAACGGCCTACATTGGAAGTCAGGACTGAAAGTTCGTGACTCTGCCCCCTTCCCCACAGGTTGCCTCCAGAGTCAGGACATCAGCTAGGCTATTCTCCTGTCCAGGGCACTGTGCTGAGAAAGGGTGTGGTTGAGAGTGGGGTCTTGAGCCTGGATTGGATTTCTCTTCCAAACCGGACATTCCAGTTTTAGTTCGGTTTGCTCCCAGCACTCAGCTGGTCCATCGCCAGACATGGACAGCCCCTACTCCTCAGCTCCGTGAATGAACTGCTCCAGGAGGGAGGACGGGCAGCATGGGTCAGGGTTTGAGAGGGTTGATGCAGGTGGATGTCACACTAACACTGACAGGGCACCAAGTGGGCAGACTCAACCCCAAGGGTGGGTGGGGCCTGGGACTTGGGTTACATTGCCTGGGTTCAAGTTCCACATTAACCACGGGTCCCAGGCATCTTGGCACACAGTGGTACTCATTAACTAAAACCCTTCTGGAATGCCAGCCCTTTTCAGGAGTGAGAGGTGTATTAGGCTGTGTTAGTCCTTGCTGGCCTCCCAGGCTTCCTGTTTCTGACTAAACAGCTCATTGAGTGTGGAAGGGAATCAAAACATGCCCTCTCCCTTCCCCCGGTTTCTGTTGAGACATGTGATTTTACCAATCAGTCACTTCCCAGTGACCTCAGGAACTGTCTAGCACTGATGGCCCCTCACCCCACCATACAGGATTGAGGAAGTAATGAATCTTCTTTGGACAGGGTCTGTCAGCAGCCTGAGGCCTGGGAGATTTGCTGGCAGAACTGGGGCACAGAACGCTGGAGTCCTCATCCCCCTCCCCTGCCACTGGTTTGAGTCCACAGGGATCTCAGCCTCGGTGCCCGTTAAGGGGCATCTGCCCTGTGGTTCATTCTGGGTGCAGGACCTTCCGCCTTATCAGCTCCATCCAGCTGTTTAATATCAGTGTTAAGGAAGCTGTTGTTGCTATAGAGACCAAGTGGATGACTCCGGCAGGGGGGATCGTGGGGCCTCCCAGCTGATGTTCCTCAAACCAGGAGTGGAAGGGGAATCTTAAGGAGCCCCCTCCATTCTGCCTGAGGGAGTCCAGGAAATGACTTCAACTGTCCCTGTCCTCAGTGTCACTTCCACTTCAGTGGAAGCCCCTTTAGGCTCGAAGCCCCTTTAGTTGTTAAGATGGTGCTTAGAGAAACAGCATGTTGCCGTCCTGGTGTTCAGCTCCTGACTGGGGCTTGGGAGAGCACATTAGCTCATTCATTCATGCATTTTGTTCAGTCAGTGTCTACAGAGAGTATGCCTCCTGGGTTGAGCGCCCGACAGTGACAGGCAGGCAGATGGTTGCTCTGAGCTCTGGAGGTCCTGCCTGAGTGTTTTTCCTTGAGAGAACCAAAGTTACTTGGTTAAGGTGGGATGGAGGAGGAAACTGATCCAGGCTCAAGACCCGGTTCTCAATCACACCCTGCTCCACAGCACAGCGCCCTAGACAGGAGAATAGCCAGCTGGTGTCCTGACTCTGGAGGCAACCTGTGGGGGAGGGGGCAGAGTCGTGGACTTTCAGTCCTGGCCTCCAATGTAGGCCGTTTGCACTCCAATGCCTTTTTGTTGCTATTGTTTTAGAATTTGCTTTTTATAATTTTTAGTTATGTATAGTTGTGTCTGTGTATACATCTGCGCTTGGGAGAGCGGTTGCCCGAGGAGACCAGAAGTTGGATCCCCTGGAACTGGAGTTACAGGTTTAACTCTAGGCAGGGAAGAGCATCACAGTCAACCAAAGCTGTCTTTTATCAAACTGTCCTCAGTATATATTCTAGTAGGAGAAGGTAGAAAATTCATAACTGAAAACAATTCACTTGTATCAAATGAGAGAGACTATGGAGAAAATAGAATGGGTAAGAGATGGTTGCAGGTTAAGGAGGGCGCTGGGGGGGGGGAGCGCAGTTCTAATTTCCTAAAGCCAAGATGAACTTTCATGAGACAGTATAAAATTGAAGCAAAGCCTGAAGACAGTGAGGGCTCAGAGGCAAGCAAAGATGGAGGAGCTGAGGATGGCCAGGTCTCAGGCCAGGGTCCTAGGGCAGACAGGCAAGAAGGTCAGACAGGGAGGAAGCTGATAGTGGTTTTGAGGGCTGTGTGATGTTTCCTAATTTTTCCTTAAATGCTAGTTTTGTTTTTTTGTTTTTTTTTTTAAAAAAAGGCAAAGCAAAGCATGGGCATGTGTTCTGATGGGCATGTGGTCTGATGGGCGTGGGAGCTGGCTCAGGCTTCCAATAGATCTTTCCCTGTTGTATTAGTAAAGAAAATGTAAAGGATAAGAGGCTGAGCCAGAAGCAGGAAACCGAAAGGAGGGCTGTGGAAATAATCCAGGCAGGAGAGTAGAGAATGAAGAAGAGGCCAGATTCTAGAGTGATGGGGTAAAGTAGGTGAGGTTTCCTGTCTATGGGTAAGGATGGTGAAATGCAGCATGGCCACAGAGTTGTTGCATTTAATCTTTGTGTGTACAAGAGGGGGCTGCTTTTGTTGGAGACAGGGCCTTGCTAGTAGCCTAGGATGGGCATGCTGTGGAGCTAGGGTAGTACGTGTGTGTCACTACACCTGAATTCCCACCTGATCTTTTGGACAGAGTGGATAGGGTTTGCTGATCTTGCTGATTGACTTAGGACTTCAGAAGTGAGACAAGCCGGTCGGTGGTGGCGCACGCCTTTAATCCCAGCACTCAGGAGACAGAGGCAGGAGGATCTCTGTGAGTTTGAGGCCAGCCTGGTTTACAAGAGCTAGTTCCAGGACATTCATCAAAGCTACATGGAGACACCCTGTTTTGAAAAAAAAAGGGGGGAGGAGAGGGAGAAGAAGAAGCAAGACAAAGACAAAACTGGGCTGCCTAGGATGATTTTGTCCTCAAGGAAGGAGGAGGGAGATGGAGAGATCTGGAAGGATGGAGAGAGGAAGAAAGACATTGCCAGTCAACAAGGTAGGCAGGCAGCATAAGGGGTATCCCAGTTCCGGACCTGTGATGTTTGATATGTGCCATAGATCTCCTAGCAATAGCTGTGGGGGAATAATCTGTGATTCAGGAATGAAAGATACCTACTGTCTCCAAAGAGACTGTGCCCAATCAGAACACATCTTCCACAAGGAGAGGCACACAAATAGGACCTTCGTAAGCTCAGAGTAACCATCTTACTCCCCAAGGGTACTTGGTTGTGGCTATAATGTTAGTGTTTATGTCATGAAGTATGTCCTCAGTAGCTTGTTGTCCTGAAGTGTGACCATGTAACAGTTAGGAATTTACATTTTGCCATTCATTACTCCTGCAGGGAAGGTGGCTGTGGGTCTGTCATTACTTGCACCTGGAAAGTGGAGCTCAGAGGGTTGCGGGAGCCGGTCACCATTACATGACTCAAGAGTGGCAGAACTGGTACATATCTATAATAATGACACATGGTGAAGGCAGCAGGATCAAGGGTTCAAAGCCAGCCTAGTGAGTTCAAGGGTTACACAAAAACTTGCCTCAGACAAGCAAACTGATGGAGCTGTATACATCTACAGAACCAGGACTGGGTTCTCTGGTGACCTTAAAAAGCCAAACCAGTGACCTGCCAAGTGTACTGTGGACCCATACATAGGCTCTCTCACCCCACACTCCCTTGTTTATCAGCTTCTGGTCTGCTCCAGGACAACTGTCCCCATGGTGGAAGTTGGGTGGGGGTGGTGCAGCATAGGAAGAAAACAAGAGGAGGGCATGGGGTACTCCCTCAAGGTCTGCAAAGCTCAGGAAAAAAGGTGTCTTATGGTCTATGAGTCTAAGAACAGGTTTGGAGAAACTGTCACATTGCATGCCCCAAAGCCAGGATGTTTGTTCTGGCTCCACAGTGTCAACTGTCCCTGAAGTTGTTGCCAAAGTCAATGGCAAACTGAACCCAGTGTCACCCCTGTTACATATTTCAGAAACTTGTTTTAAGTTATCCACAGGGCAGTGACCCTGTGAGGACAGTCATAAAATGCTGGAAAAGCCTTGGGGAACTTTGTTGCCCTCTCTGAGCTGGTTGTAGAGTTACACAAGACTTAGCATCAACCGGAACACTGGTGTGATAACATGTGCCTGGAGTCTAGGTACTCCAGAAGCAGAAGTAGGATGGTCCAAAGTTCAAGGCCAGCCTGGGGGATTTAGTGAGCCTCAAGATAAAAAGTAAAGCAAGTGTGAAGATATAGCCCAGTGGTAGAGTACTTGGCTTGCTTGAGTGAGATCCAATGCCCCCAAAATGGGGAAGACTCTTTCAACATATAGAGTTGGTTTTTTGCTTTTGTTTTGTTTCTGTTGTTGTTTTGGTGGGGGATGGGGAGCATGCCATGGTGCCTGTGTGGAGGTCAGAGGACAACTTTGAGACATTGGTTCTCTTCTTCCACCATGTGTGTTTTGAGGAAATGAACTTTGGTTGTCAGGCTTGGTGGTAAGTGCTCTTATCTGCTGAGTCAACGCCTCACCCCCTCAGCATGGAGTTTTGGAAGCTTCATACATACGGAACTGAAAGAAGGTGCCTGTTTTCATATCTACACACAGCTGTCAGAGGAAGGGCATTTGCTTGCTTGTAGCCAGACATAACGCATGAAGCGGGCTTTCTTTTTGGCCACCAACCAGCTCCCAAATCATGACATGGAGATTTACTGTTAGTTATGATTGTTCAACCTTATCTTAGGCTTGTCCCACTAGCTCTTAATTTAACCTGTTTCTCTTCATCTACATTTTGCCTTGAGGCTTTTAATCTTTTATTCTGTATGTCCTACTCCATGTCTAGCTGGCTGGTGGTTACCTGGGTGTCGGCGACCTGGCTGGCTGGCTCCTGGCATTTCTTTCTCCCTCATTCTCTCTTTGTCTTTTCTCTTAGGACCTAGATTCCTCCTCCCCCTCCTCCTATTTATTCTCTCTGCATGCCAGCCCTGCCTGTCCCTCTACTGCCTTGCTTTTGGCCATTTCGTTTTTTATTAGGCCAATAGGGTGCCTTAGGCAGGTAAGGTAAAACAGCAACATAGCTTTACATAATTAAACAAATACAGCATAAACAAATGTAAACATCTTCACATAGTTAAAAAATGCAACATACGCAAATGTAACACATCTTTGCCTAGTTAAAATAATACTCCACATGTGTGCATGTGAGTGTAGGTGTGTGCATGTGTGTACCACAGAGCATATGAGACAGCATCTCTTGTTTGCAGCAGCATATACCAGGCTAGATGGCTCATAAGTTTTGGAGGATTCTGTCTCCACCTCCTATCTGGCCATAGGAGCACCAGGATTACTGATGTGGCTTCTGTGCCCCTCTCCCCTTTTGTGGATTCTGGAACTTGAACTCTATCCTCAGGTCTGTGAGGCAAGTGCTTTATCAATTGAGCCATCTCCCTAGTCCCCAATAGATACCTTTTAAAAACTCATAACCTGGATTGCTGTTAGGGCACTCTGCTTAGCGTGTTCGGCTCAATCTCCAGGACCAGAAACAAAGACAAAAGTCACAGCTGGGATGCCAAGAGGCTTAGTATAGAATGTGTGGTCCAGAGATCTGCTTTTCTCAGTTAGGAGCTGCCTGGAGACAGGTTGGGTATGTTCTAAATCAAATGTCCGCACAGTGGAACACACAGAATTGAAGGTGGACCCTCCAGAATAATATACCACAGCACTGTGTTGGCTGAAAAAACCCAGACGGACACCATACAACTTCATTTACGGGAAGAGACAAGCTGGGCAGAATCATCCATTGCATGAGAGATTAGGATGAGTTCTCTGTGCTGTGGTGTGGGAGGTCCTTCTGTGTTGCTTTTATTGGTGCCAGGAAGAACAAGCGGCCTCCTTCCAACAGTGTTGGACAGTGGTGGGGAGGACCCCAGGGCCTCTTCCTGCCACCAGTGTTGTAACTCTTGATGTGAGTGCTGTTTACAAGGCTGAATGCACCTGTGTGAAAAAAAAGTCATGAGGTTTCTATTTCAGAGATACGTGTGCTTTTCTATAACTCCGTCCCACTTGACTTTTTAAAAAATGCTTTTTATTAAAATAGGAGTTGGCAGGAATGGCGGGATATGCTTGTAATCCCAGCATTTAGGAGGTGGAGACAGAATGATCAAGAACTTAAGGCCACCCTGAGTTACAAGAGACCCTACCTCAAAAAAAGAAAGCAATGAAAGAAAGAAAGTCTGGGGAAGGAGGGAGGGGAAAAGGGAAAATGAAAAGTAAGCCAGGGCTAGACTATGTCTGCCTTCTCCCCTGCTTGGTCTCCCTGATCAGGCCAAGTGTTAGACCCAGCTCTGTGATTGACAAGGCAGGAACTCAGCAGGAGTGTGTGGGTATTTGACTTATACAGTCTGATGAAAACATAAAATGTGTGTGATCCCAGCTTATGAGCGTCTTAGACCGTGAGGACCATGAATTTGAGGTTAGCCTGAACTTCATAGTGAAACCTTCTCTCAAAAAACCCTACATAACTGCTGGATGTTGGTGGTGCACACCTTTAATCCCAGTACTCAGGAGGCAGAAGCAGGTGGATCTCTGTGAGTTCAAGGCCAGCCTGGTCTACAGAGTCAGTTCCAGGACAGCCAAAGCTGCTAACACACACACACACACACACACACACACACAAATCATGTCTTGAAACAAACAAACAAGCAAGCAAAAAACCCTATAGCTTGAACTATACTCAGTGGTAGAGCACTTGCCTAGCATGTGCAAGCCCCTGGGTTTAATTTCCTAATAAGGAAGAAAGGAAAGAAAGATGGGAGAAGGGAACTATAAAGAACAAATGAATTCTGCTGTATCCTGTATAGGGTTTGTAATGTAACATGTATGTACCACAACCCCAGTCCCCCGACATGAACACATACACGTGGCTTGAAAGAGACACCTCCAGGCTCATGTCCTGGCTACAGGCTGCCAGGCTGCGATGTCTGCAACACTGGACTTTCTCCAAAGCATCCTCCAAGGCAGAAAAGCTGCTCCAAGAAGTGACATTCCCAATAAGTGCTGATCCTACATGAGAGAGGATGCTCAGGAAGGAACAGGCGACTCCTGAGCCTGCCCAACGCTGCTCGCTTGCTCAGTGGAGGCACTGGGGCTGTGCAGAGTTGGAAGAAGAGAGGCCAGGCAGATCAGGCTGGGGGTGCAGAGAGTTGGCTGTGGAGGAGTGAAGGGAGCAGGAAGTGGGAGGAGAGTCCTGCAGCAGTACCCAGGGCATCAGAGGGTAGAGGGCTACCCAGAGAGGATTAAGGGAGAGACAGGCTAATAATGGAAGGAAAGCAGGGTGTAGTAGCCATCCATAGACAGGCGGGTGGAGAACCCAGGCCCCTGCAAAGTTCCATAGATCATCCAAGGCCAGCTGGGGGTATTAAATGCCATAATAAGGCATTTAGACTTTATCTTCTAGGTAATAGGGAGCCACTGAAGGTTTAGAAAGAATGTATCATATTATCTTATTTGTTAATTCTTTCATTTCAATATATAAATACTTATATAAATATGTATTATATATGTACATATATAAATTGCTTGCTCTTTTTAATACAGTATCTTACTATATAGTTCAGGGTGATTTTGAACTTACTAGATATCCCAAGTTGACCTTGAACTCTTGGCAATCCTCCTGCCTTAGCCTTCTGAGTGCTAGAATTACAGGCATACATTACTATGCCTGGCTTCAATTCTTCAATAAATATTGAATACGATTTACCTTAAAAATGTTAAGGATTTATTATTTTATTTTTGCGTGTATTAGTGTTTTGACTGCATCTATGTATGTGCATCATGCGCACATGTGCCTGCTGCCCTACCCTCAGAGGTTAGAACTGGCGGCAGAATTCCAGAAGGTTGTGAGCCACCATATGGGTGTCGGGAACCAAACCCCCGTCCTCTACAAGAATAAATGCTCTAGCGGGGCGGTGGTGGCGCACGCCTTTAATCCCAGCACTCGGGAGGCAGAGGCAGGCGGATCTCTGTGAGTTTGAGGCCAGCCTGGTCTACAAGAGCTAGTTCCAGGACAGGCTCCAAAGCCACAGAGAAACCCTATCTTGAAAAACCAAAAAAAAAAAAAAAAAAAAGAATAAGTGCTCTTAACCCCTGAGCCATTTCTCCAAGCTCCTCACCTAAATTATTTAAACTACTTTTTCTGGGCATCTACTATGTGTTTGGTACAATAAATTAAATAAAAGTGGTTAACTGTATGTTAATAAGAAAGGATGAAAGATAATGAGATAAATGAATAAATTATATGCCATGTTAGGGGATAGGTGCAGACGAAAAGGTGGAAGGGGACTGGGATGTTGGAGTCTGGTGAAGGTGATAGGTGATACTATTTTACACAAGGGGGTCATGATGGGCCTCATGGAAAGTGAAAGACTTAACCATCTAAGGGAGGAGCACTCTGGAAAGAGAAGATGGTATGCACAAAGATCCTGAGGCAGGAATGAGCCAAAGTGTGCAACAAAACCACTGGCTACCTTTAGGCCACGGACTGTTTTAGGAGAAGCAGTACTAGAAATCGGGTTAACAGGACACGGTTCAGCTACGGGATATGCAGAATGGAGGTTCCTAGCTAAGAACTGGACACAGCATAGGTGACTGAGGTGCAATAGGCTAGAAAGATAAGCCCAAAAGTCACTGGTACCTACCCAGCCTGGAACTATGAGACCAAAAGAGATCATCAACCCTGATGGAGTCAAGGCCCAGAGAGGTGAAAGGTAAATCTCCTTGACTGAGATCACACAGCTTAAAGAGGTGAGAGCCAGAGTCACACACTTGTCAATCAAGCACACTTCTGGGCAAGAGTCAGGTTCCCTGGTGCATCTGGGGGACCTAGATGCGTGGTGGTGGCTTTGACAGAGACAAGTGGCATCAGTGAGTTAGCGGTTCTTTACAGGAAGCAATCAAGTTTGGTGTTAATGGTGTTGTTAGACAGATGGGGACATCATCTGAGAGGTGAGGGGCATGGCCACATAGGCCTAAGAGACCAGAACTATTGGTTCAGCGTTGGAGCTCCTGAGTGAAATCTGTGAACAACAATGCAACAACCCAGGGGCTGAGGCTGTGTGCACAGAGTTCACTGGGAGAAAGAAAAGGCCGGCAAGGAATGCTGCTTGCCAGGCGTGGGAAGACCAGAAAAGATCCATTGCCAAGAGGCGAGGATAAGCAAGCGAGAGAATGGCTGAAGTCATTTCCCATGCAGAGTCTGGCAAAGCTCAGGGACTGGATGGCTGGAGGAGGTTGGGGAGGGGCAGGGCAGGAGGAGAGAATATAAGGAGAACTGAGACACCCAACTTGCTTCTCCATCTCCTTTCAAAGCCAGGCCAGTGCTAGTCACCCCTACAGAGACCCATTTCCTCCTCTCCCCCTCCTCCTTTCTCCTTTTACATGTATGTGCACATGCACATGTTCATATGTGTGCAACCATACGTGTGTGTGTATGTGCATGCAAGCCAGAGGACAACCTGAAATGTCATTCCTCAGACACTGTTCCTGAGGTGCTGTGCCTTCGGTAACATCCACCTTTTTTGAGATAGGATCTCTTAGTGGCCTAAAGTTCACCAAGTCGGCCTTTCTTCACCTCCCAGTCCTGGCATCATGAGCACAGGCCACTATACCTGGCTTAAAAAATAGAAAGAAAGCTTGGTGGTAGTAACACACACCTTGATAATCCCAGCACTTGAGAGGCAGAAGCAGGCAGATCTCTGTGAGTTCAAGGTCAGCCTGCTCTACAGAGCAAGTTCCAGGACAGCCAGGGCTACCCAGAGAAGTCCTGTCTTGAAAGCAAGCAATCAAACAAACAAGAAAAACAAAAACCACTGAGCTTCCCCTGATCTATCAAGCTGCACCCCTATCTGTAGGGCATCCATTTAGTGCTTTCTTGTCTCATTTGAAAGTACTGAAGCAGCCAAGCCTTCAGAGTCACACACGTGTGAGAGAAACCTCCAATTCCAAGTAACAGAAAACAAATCTGCTTCAGGGAAAGCGGATTTATGTGCGCATCTGTGACTTGCATACAAATTAAATGATAGTTGGAAGGTGGGCGGTATATCCTCAGGCAACACTTGTCTCTAGGTGGATGGAATGGTAGGCGGGTTTCTCATTATTTGTTTGTATTTTGGGGGCTTTTTGTAAAGAACATCTAATGCTTTGTGAGAAGAGGGAAAGATGAGTCCATTAGCTACCTTGGAGGGAACGGTCTGAATACAAAGCATTTGTGACTGAATGTGTTACCTCACCGGGTTCTAAGAAGTGTGGAAGAGCTGTGGCAAGAGAGTGACCAGCCACGCTGAGCTGCCTGCAGGATCTAAAACACAGACTTCCCTGGCTACACCCAGGGCTCTTCCTCTGAATAGAGACAGTTGCTTACCTTTCACTTTGTAATTTGCAAAGGCCTCTGCCCCTCCCTTTGCTCCTATGAGTCTCACGTCACTCATTAAGGTATCTGAGGGCAGAGGATGGCCACCCCATCTTTTTCTCTGTGGTATGTGTATTTGTGAGCACTTGTCTTCACAAGTGCATTCGGAGATCCAAGGTTGATGGTTATCTCCATTTATTCTATTTTTATTACATTTATTTATTTTGAAGGGTGTGTGCAAGTGTCACAATGCAAATGTGAAGGTCAGAGAACAACTTACAGGAAGTTGGTTCTCTCCTTCCCCTGTGTTTCTGGGGATGGGACTCCGTTTATAAGTCTTGGTTGGTGATTGGCTGGTCCTCTACCTTTGTTTTTTTTAGGCAGAGTCTCTCAGTGAACTGGAGTGTCATCAATTGCACTAGACTGTCTGGCCAGTAAATTTTAGGGATCCAGCTGTTCCCCCACAAAAACCCACCACTGCCACCCCAGTGCAGGGTTACAAAGTGTGGACCACCACGCTGGGTTGGTTTTAAAACAGAAAGAAAGAAGCTTGGATTCTGGGAATCCAAACTCAGGTTTCCATGCTTATGCAAAAAAGCCATCCACCTAACCTTGCCACCCCATCTTAAACGTACCTAAGGACCCAGCAGAGTTCCAGAGAGGGAGGTTTGTTTTTTATTTTGGGAAAAAAAAATGGGGGAAAGATTAAGAATATTGAAAGACACCATTAGCCTGGGAGGGGTGGAAGGCAAGGAGACATCAGAGACCTTGCAGGATAATGGAAATACCGTGTCTTTATGGTGGCACTGGCTTTGAGGAGTTACGCAACTGTCAAACTCACTGGGTTGTACACTTTAAATGGGTGCAGTTTATATTGCGCTTAAATTGTCCCTCAGTTAGGAAGAGTATGAGGAAACGAGGCAGCCTCAGGCTCCTGGGAGTTCACACCAGGTCACTCCTGCTCACCTACCCACGGGCATGCTCAGTCTCCAGTCACCTCCCTGAGGGACAGCTGTGCCTGCAGGAAATCATGATGCCGTGCTAAACTGTTCTGTCTCTGTTCCCCAGGACTCCAACCTGTCTGTATATACCAATACTCCGGACCTCACACCCTGTTTCCAGAACTCCCTGCTGGCCTGGATCCCCAGCATCTATCTGTGGGCTGCCTTGCCCTGCTACCTGTTCTACCTGCGGCACCACCAGCGTGGCTACATTGTCCTCACCCACTTGTCCAAGCTCAAGACGGTCAGGGGCTCCGAATTGCCCTCTGAGTGGGGAGGCCTAAAGGATTCTGCTTCTGATGAACCCCTTGCTCCTCGCTGATAACTAACCCAGTGTTCCCAGCCTTTCCCTGCCCCTGCCCCATAGTTCTGGCTCATAGAAGCTTACTAACTGGGTCTGCAGCCCTTCTCTGTTTTGAAAGTTATAGAATGTCCAAACAACAGAACTTCCTGTCACCTACTCTAGACGCTTCTGAGTAGGCCCAGGCAGGTCTGATAGCTTTATGATGGCTGCATGAGCAGGGACCCCTCACCAGCAGGGACCGGCACTGCCATTAGGGATAGAGACTCCAACCTGTGCTCTGTCTGCAGGCCCTAGGCGTTCTGCTGTGGTGTGTCTCCTGGGTGGACCTCTTCTATTCCTTCCATGGCCTGATCTCCAGCTCAGCTCCTGCTCCTGTCTTCTTTGTCACACCCTTGGTGGTGGGGATCACCATGGTTAGTGTGGGGCCCAGGAAACTGTGGGGAGGTCTCCCATGGGGGGTGGTGTATGCTAAGACCGTGGGCTCTGAGAAAGAGTGTGGGCACATGGCAGTTGTCAGAGGTTGAAATGACTGCCAAACATCTGGCCACACCAGAGGGGGTTAGAGCAGGCCCAGATGTGTGTGCTTGGGCCAACCCTTCCCTGCCCTTCCTGCACAGTTGCTGGCCACATTGTTGATCCAGTATGAGCGGCTTCGTGGGGTGCAGTCTTCGGGGGTGCTCATTATCTTCTGGCTACTGTGTGTGATCTGTGCCATCATCCCCTTTCGTTCCAAGATCCTCTCAGCCATGGCAGAGGTAAGAGGGTCAGACCTTCCAGGTCTAGCCCTGCTCAGGAGTGGGACTGTTGAGTCTAGGCTTCTCCGCAGCCCCAGGATTTCCTCTCTAGGGCACCTTTCATGCTCTTCCTCCACCTACTATGTCTCCACTCAGTGGCAGGAAGTGGGAAATCTGAGCCGTATGGGGGAAATAGGTCAGATATCCCACCATAGCTATGTGCTCCTGGGAATGCTGGGGTAGGGGAAGGGGAGGACAATTCTGAAACTGCCATTCCCAAGGTCAATATCTAATGGGGATGCCAGTGTCTGTCATGAGGACATGTGCAGGTGCGCACGAAGTCCCGTTCCTTTGTTCTGTTTCTTCCCACATGCTTGGGGGGGGGGGCTTTGCTCTGTGATGGTGGGTGGGTTGGAGCACTGACAGCCAGGTGGCTCCCATCTCCCTTTCTCAGGAGGATACAGGCAAGGAGCCAGCTGCTGATTTGTGTGTCAGCACAATGCCTGGCTCAAGGCAGGTCCTCACCATGTCCCCACCCCCAACATCACAACGCTTCCCTGCCACTCAGCATCCTGGTAGGAACCTGACACCCCAGGGTGCTGCACTGTAGGCCAGCCTTCCCAGAGGCTTCTGAGGTCCTTCTCCTCTCTCCCCCAGGGTAAGATCTTGGATCCCTTACGCTTCACCACTTTCTACATCTACTTCGCCCTGGTGTTCTGCGCCCTCATCCTGTCCTGCTTCAAGGATAAGCCGCCATTGTTCTCCACAGAGAATGTTGACCCTGTGAGTTTGCCTGCTGTCGGGGGTGGGAGGGCTTCACAGTTTGTACCTCAGCCCAAACAATACCAGCAGCTCCATCTCACCCACAGTGGGGGATGTCACTTCCACAGCTTGTGGACAGGCTGAGAGCATGGATGGCCTCCCTGCCTCTCCTGGGTGTTGAGATGCTGGGCAACACTCCTGATCCCTTTGTCCCCTCCTCTCTCCTTCCAGAATCCTTGCCCAGAGGCCAGTGCTGGTTTTCTCTCCCGCCTGTCTTTCTGGTGGTTCACAAAGTGAGTGGGCTCTTGCTTTAGCTCAGACCCGAGGAGGGAATCATGAACTCCAAGAAACAGCCGACTTACCCCTTCTCCTCACTATAACTGGATCCCAATAACTGGATGGGCAGACCAGGGTGGGCAAAACTGGCTTTTGGGCTGGGGGTTGAGTGTGGCGGCTGAGCCTGAAGGGGTCTAGCTCCCAGTTTGCAGGCCATCCCTGCATCTGGCAGGCCGCAGGAACAGGCGAAGCGGGCTGGAAGGAAACCATAATTAGCTCTGAGAGCTTCCATTTGGGATAAGCTTCCAGCTTGTCATCTCTTTGGCTGCCCCTCAGAATGGCTTGAGCAGGATAATTGTGTCTGTGACCTGGGTGACAACTCATTAACCGCATGCACCTGAGGCTGGCCTGAACCCCTCCCGCCTTGTACACATACACTCAGGCCTGGCCAGTGTGGATTTCATTACCAGAGCCTTAGACAGATAGAGCATATGGGGACGTATAGGAGAGAGGCAGAGAGAGGTGCAAGTCAGGAGGGGAGAGGCAGCTAGCTACCTGTATAACATGTTCACTATGGCAATGACTTAGAGGGAGCTCCCTCGACCGTAGACACTAGTCTTCTAAATTCTGACCCTGTGTGGGGATTCCTCCTCCCTCCTCCAGGCTGGCCATCCTTGGCTACCGACGTCCTCTGGAGGAGCAGGACCTCTGGACTCTGAATGAGGATGACTGCTCTCACAAGTTGGTCCAACGACTGCTGGAAGCATGGGAAAAGCAGAAAAAGTAAGAATCAGGGTGAGGCCTCCCTATGCTGTAGGTCTCCAGCCTAACTTCTCAGTACCCTGGCCCTCTGCTCCCCAGTCCCTTTGGTGTTGCTCAAACACCTGGAACGCATAGCAGGAGTGGAGAGAACAGCAAGCACAGGGGATGTCCCCGCAGCCTTAGGATGCTGCAGCTGGGAGCAAGGCCTGGGTGGGACCCAGCCTCCCAGGTTTGGCTGAGGACAAGAGGATGCTGACGCTTGGGTACCATTCAGTGTATCCTAGGCACAGCTCTTAGCATATAGAGTACCTCATTCACTTTCTCAGCAGCCAAACAGTGTTCATTCTATGGTTCCCTTGACTCGGAGAGGGCACTGAAGCTTAGAGATTACAGCCAAAGTCTCCCCACTGATGCTGACAGAGCAATAATCCACACCCAACTGGTCCAGAGGCCCTAATCAGATCTCTGTTCTACTGTGTCTGATTTTAATCAGAAATTGCAAGGGTTTTCCTAGTGAGTGTGGAGACAGCCCTCTCAGTACAGCCTCTCTTGTCTGGAGACAGGCCTGGATGAGCCAGCCTCAGGCTGAAGGCCTTTGAGTTGGCAGCCTCCCATCCAGGACCCACAGCCATGCCCTTTTCCCTCTTGCCCACAACCCAGGGTATAGAAATCAATTCTTGGTCAACCCAGAGTCACTGGTGGTCTTTAGCTGTTGGTGGAACAAGGAAAGGGCTTGGATAGCAGTATTGTGGCTTCCTTGCCCTGGAGCTTCTGGAGAGGCCTCTGGAACCCCCAGTTGCCTGCTGTACTCCCTCTCTGTTCCCCAACACCATCTCTATCCCCACCCTGTTCAACTGCTCAAGCCTAAGCCTCCTGCTGTACCTGGTCTGATCTCTCCTGTCTTAGTGTCCTTGCGAAAGCCAGCTCTGGGAGGCAGGAAGAGAGCCAGAGACTTCTCTGAGCTGGGTACCCAGTGCTCTCAGAAAGCACCCCTGGCACCTGGAGACAGTCATCTGGGAAATGGTGTTGTCTAGCCCCCTTCCAGTTCTGAAAGCCAAGAAAAAGCTACCGCTGCCTCCTCTTCTTCCTCTTCCTCCTCATCTTTTTTCCTTCTCCTTGCCCAGCCTAGACTTAGCCCTTAGCCTCCTGGAACCATTTCCACCCGCTGTTGTTTATTTCCCAAACAGGTCCCAGACTGCAACATTTGAGCAGAAGATCCCTGGAGAGGATGAAGTCCTACTGAAGGCCCGACCCAAGTCCCAGAAGCCCTCCTTTCTGTGGGCTCTGGTGAGAACCTTCACCTCCAGCTTGCTCATGGGTGTCTGCTTCAAGCTGATCCAGGACCTGCTCTCCTTCATCAACCCACAGCTGCTCAGGTCTCACTATACTCGCTCTTGCTGCGGCCCTCCCCTGGGCGGAGGAGAGGTGGCTGGCTGCCCTAGAGCAGGAACTGAAGAGCTTTCCCTGCTTTCTGGGTGACCCTTGGTCCATGGTATTGACTCTGTATCTCAATTTCCCATTCCACATACACCTACACATATCATGTGCCTGTCAGGAAGAAGTGTCCCCCTTTAACCTTGTTCAGGAGTCCTCTGGGGAAGTACCCATATTTCCTTTTTTACAAATACGAAGGCAGACACTCAGGTGAAGCACACAACTGGTAAGACACGGCAGATGTGAGTCCGGGGCTCTCAAGTCCAACTATAGAGCTCTTTCCACTTCTGCCAGCCTCTGCCATCTGTCACAGGAGAGGTTTGGACTGGAGGGAGCTCTCCGATGACAGGGTGAGATACGGAACTGAGCCCTGCATAGATTCCCCTCTTTGTGCACATCCATTAATTCAACAAACATTCATAGAGCACTACAGCCGGCGACCCTAGATTTGTGAATTAATTAAGGTAGTCTTAGGGTCTTGTGGGAGAAGCCAAAGGTAATTCAGGAAGATTACAGTAGGTCACTGGGCCTGAGAAAAGCCTGGGGAGTCCAGGAAGTCAGCCTGCCAGGTTAGAGAACAAGTGCCAGCTCTAAAGGTTATCAAAAGAAGTAAATGAAGGAGGAAGGGAAGGTGCAGCCAGGTGAGTCACAAAGGGTTGGGGCAGTAATGACAGGAGAAAGCTACTGGAGGGTGGGGCAGAGATAGGGATAGAGAAAGCCCAGGAGGGATATCTTGTTTAAATTTCCAAAGGCTGACCCCGCCTAAGTGTGGGAGGGATAGGGTGAGTAGCAAGATGCAGTTAGGCCAAGCAGGTCAGAGGGCAGCTGGTGTGGGGCAAGGATCCAGGAACTATTCTGTCAAATCAGCAGGTTCTGGCCTGTGCCCCTGGGGGCTCATGGATCTTCCCCTGATTAGTGATTTCGGAGAAGAAAGAGGCTTAGGTACCGAGCTAAGTGTTGGCCAGGTGGGCCCTCCAAGATGCCTCTTAGTGGAGGTCCAGGGTCCCATATCTGTGGCTCAGTTCTCCTAGACAATCTGAGAGATTGAGGCCTGAGTTTCCAATGCAGCCAGTGCTCTCTCCTTGTCTGTCAGTAGGGCCTCGGCAGAGCTAAGAGACAAGAAGGGAATACTGGCCAGATTAGAGGTTCAGAGCTGGGGACACAAGATGAACAGAGAGTACAATAAAATAATCCGCAAACTCCATCCCAAGAAGGCAGCATGAAGGTGGTTAGCAGCTTTGACTGGGGCCTGGGGCATAGGGGAGGAGTCATTTCATTGTAGAGGAGAGTGTCTGCAATGAACTCAAAGATTCAAAATGTGTTGCAAAGACACCTGTGTAGTTTACAGAGGTGTTCTGACAAGTTATCATTGTGTCGGCACTTGAAATAATAGAAATTATTCCTTCAGTTCTGCTCCACTATCCAAAATCAGGATATGGTGAGTTTTTTCTTGTTGTTGCCATGGCTATTGTTTTGGTTTTTCAAAATGTGGTTTCTCTATGTAGTCCTGGCTGTTCTGGAACTTGCCCAGTAGACTAGGCTGGCCTTGAACTCACAGAGATCTGCCTGCTCCTGACTCCTGAGTGCTGGGATTAAAAATGTGTACAGCTACAGGTAGATCAGTCCTTTTTTTTTTTTTTTTGAGATGAGGTCTTGCTATGGGGCTCAGACTAGCCTTGACCAATGGTTCTCTTGCTTCAGGCTTTTGAGTGCTAGATTCAGACATTGTCTCCATGCCCTGATTCAGACTGGTTTGTTTTGTTGTTGTTTTCAAAAAATGAGTGTTTCGCCTGGGCCTGTCTTGGTTTGTCAATAGTCCTTGGTTTTCCTGAAAATTCATCACTCATATCTCTACATTTATCACATGCCTCTCTGTGTGTCTCTGTGTGTGTGTTTGTTTGTGTGCACATGCACTTGAGTGTGTGCAAATCTCCTACTCTTCTGAAAAAGAAAAACTACAGTCCCTGAATTAGGACCCACCCTACCCCAGTATGACTTCATCTTAACTGATTATAGCTCAAAGACTCTACATCCACATAAGGTCACATTCATAGGAACCAGAAGGTCAAGCCATAATTCAGCCCCCAGGAGAACAGCAGGCTTGACGCTGATGGTGCTTGGAGAGTTCCATGAGGTCGAGAGAAAGTTTGTCCAATGGCACGATGAGTCTTGATCATGTTAATAAGTGAAGGCACAGTGCTACCAGAAGAGGTGACAATACTGAATATCACACAGCCATGGGATCCAATCTTCCTGCTGCAGAAAGATCCAGTAGGAAGACAGAGTAGGGCTTGGAAAGCCAAAACAACTCGTCTTATAAAATGAAAACAAAGGATGAATTTGGGGAAACTTGGAAGTGTTGGGATGTCAGGGAATTCTCAGTGGGCAGTTCAGTGGGAAGATAAGGAGCTGCTGAGAATGGCAAAGAGTGGGGACAGGCCAGTAGGTAAGAGAAGAAAGATGGAGAGAGTCACAGGAGAGGTGGACAAGAGCCCCAACAAAGGACAGCATATAACACTGGGGGCCAAGTGTGGGGAAGATCTGTGGAATGAAAATTCTTGTGGTCCTGTGGTGGGATCTAGAACCCCAGCATCCAAGAAAAATGAGTAGGAAGGTCTAACCCAGTGGTTCTCAACCTTCCTAGTGCTGTGACCCTTTAATA
The DNA here is from genome assembly GCA_028555095.1 of Dicrostonyx torquatus. Classification (NCBI taxonomy): domain Eukaryota; kingdom Metazoa; phylum Chordata; class Mammalia; order Rodentia; family Cricetidae; genus Dicrostonyx; species Dicrostonyx torquatus. Next base: position 1,548,423 of record JAQHUG010000027.1, read on the forward strand.
CAGTTCCTTGTGTTGTGGTGACCCGCAACCATAGAATTATTTTTGTTGCTACTTAGTAATTGTAATTTTGCTACTGTTGGGAATCTTAATGTAAATACTTTTGGGAGATAGAAGTTTGGCAAAGGGGTCATGACCCATAGGTTGAGAACTGCTACTGTAGCCAGTGAAAATGTGCCTCTTCTGTCTACCGTGACATTCAAGGAGGAGAGGGCTGGCAGGCAAGGCTGAAGATAAAAACTATTGCATTAGGGACAGGCTGAAGAACACACTGGCCTCATACCTGGTCTTCTCCTGGCAGCATACTCATCAGGTTTATTTCTGACCCCACGGCTCCCCCTTGGTGGGGCTTCCTGCTGGCCGGGCTGATGTTCGTGAGCTCCATGATGCAGACGTTGATCTTACACCAGTATCACCACAACATCTTTGTGATGGCCTTGAGGCTACGGACTGCGATCATAGGTGTCATCTACAGGAAGGTCAGTCAGAGCGGGCACATTGGGAGAGGTCAGTTCTGGGCTGCTTGGGAGAGGCTCATGGGCTCAGTCCACCTTTTGCTCTTCATCTGTAGGCTCTGGTCATCACCAACTCAGTCAAACGTAAGTCCACTGTGGGAGAAATGGTCAACCTCATGTCAGTGGATGCTCAGCGCTTCATGGATGTTTCCCCCTTCATCAATCTGCTGTGGTCAGCTCCCTTGCAGATCATCTTGGCTATATACTTCCTCTGGCAGGTAACTCTTGAACCTTGTCCTCTGTCCCCTTCCTCTGACGACGTCTATCTCTGCTGATAGATGAGCTGTGTCATACCCATGAAACCACCCCTAGGTACCAGGGGAACTTGGTCACTCACTCTCCCTATCCTAGGTTGTATTTTATCCCTCAAAAGCCAGGGTCAGGGGGGTACTCGGAGGCAGGGTGGATGTGGCTGTCACTATCACTGTTGGTCTGTTTGTATTATCTTTCCTGTGCACCCACAATGCCTCCTCCATCACCGTCTCCTTCTCCACCCTGCCTTCTCCTCTCCTCCTTTTTCATCAACTTTGCAGTTCTGGGATTGAACCCAGATCCTTGTGTATGTCAGCACACACTCTGCTACTAAAACCTCTGCCCTTTGAATCTATTATTTCAGGATGGGGGTCTCACTAAGTGGCTCAGGCTGATCTTGAAATCACCGTACAACCCAGGCAGGCTTCAAACCATTTAAGAAGTAGACTCCCAGACCTGTGCCAGAGCAGCCAGTTTGGACAACCTTCCTGTGCACCACTGACCATCTGTGCTCATCCTCTGATAGCTGGCTGCTTCTGCTGATGTGCCTGTGGCTGTCTGTCTCCTTCCTGACTGATGTCTTTTTACCTCTTGCCTGTCATATGTCCTACCTGACCCTCCACTTGTGTGCCTCCTCAGATCCTGGGTCCATCAGTCCTGGCTGGAGTGGCTGTCATAGTCTTGCTGATACCACTCAATGGAGCTGTGTCTATGAAGATGCGGGCCTACCAGGTGGGTGCTCCTAAAGGCACCTGCATTAGATGGAAGCACCAGTTGGGAGATGGCACTGAGGGCCAGTGTTTATCTTCTGTTCTCAGGACTTCTCCATTCCCTGTACTGCATGTGGATGGCCACAGCCTCTTGTAGAAACCTTAACTCCTCCATCCCCATCTCTGTAGCTAGTGATATCTTATTTCACAGCAGAAACACCAAGGCCCAGAGTAACTGTGGCAGTCCAGAGACAGGTAGAGCAAGGGCTCAAACCTGTTCTTACTTCACGGTGCTAAAGTGTTGGTAACCAAACAATGAGTTATCCATCTGCAAATGATTGCTGAAGTTTTCAGAAGCTCCCCCTATACATAGAATAAATGACAAACTACCTAAGACCACTGTCTTAGTCACTGTTTTATTGCTGTGATGAGGCACCATGACCAAGTCAACTTTTAAAAAAGAAAGCATTTAATTGAGGACTTCCTTATAGTTTCAGAGGTTCAGTCTATTATCAGCATGATGGGGAGCATCATGGCAGATGTGGTGCTGGAGAAGTAGTTGAGAGCTTTATTCTCATCCAAAGGGAGAGAGAGAGACTGGGCTTTTGAAACCTCAAAGCCCACCCCAGCTGACAAACACCACACCTCCTAATCCTTCTAATCCTTTCAGATAGTGCCACAGCCTGGTGACTAAGCATTCAGTATATAAGCCACTCTCATTCAAGCCACTCCAACCACCCTCCAAGCTCTCTTGGACCTTGCATGTCTCCATTTCTATTCCTTGTGGGATGGCCACATTCCAAACATGCTGACTTTTCCTTTCTTTAAGAACCAAACATGTGCACTCTTCCCTCTTTCTGGAATATTCCTCGCTCTCCTTGAGTCTTTAACACCTTCTCTTCCTTTACCTCTCAGCAGAAACATCACTTCTTTCAGACAACTACCTTGATTACCCCAAGGTCTTTCCCCTGCCCCTTCCCATTTCTCCCCTTACTGCAGCCTGTTCTTTGCCTTTGGAGCACACACAATGATTTAGAATTAAGCATCTATTTTGGTAATTACTTTTCTGCTTGTTTGGTTTGAGACAGAGTCTCTCTATGTAGTCCTGGAACTCACTATGTAGATCAGGCTGACCTTGGACTCATAAAAATCCACCTGCCTCTGCTTCCCAAGTGCTGGGATTAAAAGGTATGCGCCACTATGCCTGGCCTGGCATTTGCATTTTAAATACAGCTTCTGACATCAGACTGTCGGTTGCCTGATGGCCTGGGCCTCATCCGAATTGTTCATCATAATATCCTCCATTTGGCACACGGCTTGACACACAGACACTCAGCACACAAGCACCGAGTGGATAAGCCACTGTGGTATGCCAGGCCTTAGATTAGGATCTGAATGAACAGAAAAACAAACAATTCCTGCCCCCTGGGAAGCTCATAGTCTGACTGGCGACATTGTGTAAAAGGCTAGGGGAGGGAACGAAAGGCAAGGGCAAAGGATGTTACCTGGTGAGGTCAGTGGTGTTGACACTGAAGATGGAGCTGAGCCATCTTTCCAGCCCCAGAGCTGTACCTCTGAGTCAGAGGACACAGGCTGTCAGGGGCAGGGGTCTAGGCATTTGAGGTGGGCTGGGGAAGCCCATCAAGAAAACTGCAATGGCTACAGTTGATAAGATGGTATGGGAGGTGTGAGCCTGGCGGGGAGGAGGTCAGGACAGGGGGCGGAGGGGAAGGGTATACCACTGATCCTTTCGGCACAGGTACAGCAAATGAAGTTCAAGGACTCTCGCATTAAACTGATGAACGAGATCCTGAATGGCATCAAAGTGCTGAAGCTGTATGCTTGGGAGCCCAGTTTCTTGGAGCAGGTAGAAGGCATCCGGCAGGGCGAGCTTCATCTGCTGCGCAAGGGTGCCTACCTGCAGGCTGTCTCCACCTTCATCTGGATCTGCACCCCCTTCCTGGTGAGGCTCTCCACTGCTATGGGGTTCCTGGCTGTTACTAGGCCAGCCCACGTCTTGAGGTTCCCTGGGGCTTAACAGACTCCACTGTGACACCCGTTCCCATGCTGTCCAGGTGACCCTGATCACCCTTGGAGTGTACGTGTGTGTGGATGAGAACAATGTGCTGGACGCAGAGAAGGCCTTTGTGTCCTTGTCCTTGTTCAACATCTTAAAGATCCCCCTCAACATGCTGCCTCAGTTAATCAGTGGCCTGACCCAGGTAAACCAGGGCAAGTAGGGTGTCTGTTGGACTTAGGATATGTGGGAAAGCCAGGCAGGGGTCACTTAGTATCAGTGGGAAATTAAATGGTGAGAGTTCCTGGGGCCAAGGAAAGCCGTGGAGGTTGTGGGTGGTTTGGAGTCACGGGGCCTGAGCTCCTAACACAGCCTCCTTATAGCGATCTGAACCTTGTCTTCAGGCAGTGGGAGCCTTGTAAGACTTAGTTACAGGAGGGGCCCCAGCATTTGTCAGTAGGTCCTTATGCTTTGCCCTAGAAGTTGGGCACCCATAGAACAATGGTAAGGCTAACCCACACCCTCCTGCAGGCCAGCGTGTCTCTGAAACGAATCCAGGATTTCCTGAACCAAGATGAACTTGACCCCCAGTGTGTGGAAAGAAAGACCATCTCCCCAGGTCCCAACACCCTTCCTCCAGAGCAATCCTGCTCCAAACTTTCTAAGACTCCTCCTGTGACCCACCCCTTCTCTGAATTCTACAGCCCCTTCCCTAATCCATCTCCTTCCTTAGCCCCTCCCCTAATCCAGCTCCCTCCTTTACCCCTCCCTCAGGCTCCTCATGCCCCTCCCTCTGTCCTTGCTCCTGGGATCCCCCTCCTTTGCCCAGCCTCCTCCTAGGCCTCCCTGGGGTCTTCCAAGACCCCTAACCCTATGCATCTTGGTCCTCCTAGGCTATGCCATCACCGTGCATGATGGCACCTTCACATGGGCCCAGGACCTGCCGCCTGCCCTACACAGGTACCACCAGCTTCTCTCACTCACTTGCTATCATGCCATGTGGACAGAAGGTCAGATCAAATGTAGTCCCTTCTCTTCTTGTCTCTGTCTTTGACAGGGAATGCCAAAAGAACCTGCTTTTGACAGGGTGGTGTCAGGGAGGGGGTCTTGGGTCTGCAGGTAGAAGTCTTGGACCAAACCCAAATCTCACCACTGAACACTACTCCTTGCTCTTAGCCTAAACATTCAAATCCCAAAGGGGTCGCTGGTGGCTGTGGTGGGTCCTGTGGGCTGTGGGAAGTCTTCGCTGGTGTCTGCCTTACTTGGAGAGATGGAGAAGTTGGAAGGCACAGTGTCTGTGAAGGTGAGATGGGCGGAGGGCTCCCGGGAAGGCGTAAAGTCTGGGCGGCCTCAGACAAACCCTAAGGCAGCCTCTCCGCTGGCCAGGGGTCGGTGGCCTATGTACCCCAGCAGGCCTGGATTCAGAACTGCACGCTTCAGGAAAACGTACTATTTGGTCAACCCATGAGACCCAAGCGCTACCAGCAGGCTCTGGAGACCTGTGCCCTGCTGGCCGACCTGGATGTGCTTCCTGGTGGGGACCAGACAGAGATTGGAGAGAAGGTACAGATCCACCTCTTCAGCCCCAACAAGCCAGCTCATGCAGTTGAGCTTGAGCCCAACCTCAGATTTCCATACTCACTTGCAAGTTTGTGTTCCATCATGTCCAGCTGTGTGCCAGGAAACAGCTCTATTCCAGGGAGAATGACTCAGGAACAGACAGGGACCACAGAATCCTCGGGGTCACGACAGAGGCCTATGCAGGGTAGAAAAAGAACAGTAGGCAGGGGTAGAAGGGTCTATATAAGAGGAAACATCACTCTTGAGCTGACACTTTTTCTTTTAGTAATTTATTTGAATTCATTTTATGTACATTGGTGTGAAGGTGTCAGATCCCCTGGAACTGGACAGTTGTAAGCTGCTGTGTGGGTGCTGGGAATTGAACCCAGGTCCTCTGGAAGAGCAGCCAGTGCTCTTAGTAGATGAGCCATCTCTCCAGCTCCTTGAGCTGATTCTTGATGACTGAGAAAGAGGAGCTTATCATTCACTGATGCAGCCACCAGGTTTTTATTAAGCATCTGCCAGGGAATATGACATGGTGGGGAATGCAGCAGGAGAAAAATGTCTGGTTTTGTACACCTTACATTCCAGCAGAGGAAAGAAAAACAAAAAGCAAGTTAAACAAAATATATATTAGATAATCCTAAAGTGGGGGAGATAAGCAGCTCAGGAATATAAGAATTCGTGCTAGGCTGTTTTGTTTGGAGATTTTACACTGAGAAATAGAGACCTGAACAGAAGGAACAGTCCTGTAGAGGACCGTGGAGCCCTGGCCATCTGAGGTGAAACAGACAATTCAAAGCCTCGGGCAGGTATGTGACTGGCCATTAGCCCAAGGTGGAGAACAATGTGGTTGGAGCAGAGAGACCCAGGGGAAGAAAGGGAAGTGAGGGAGTCATCAGACAGCTGGAATGCTGAGAACCCTGCAGGCCATTTGAAGACTGTGGTTTTTACCCAGAGTGATAGAAGGACCCTGGATAGTGAGCCTAGGAACAGTGGGTGGTCATGGATAGGCATTTGGTGCCCTTTGACCCAGGTGGTCCTTGAACTCTCAGAGGTCCTCTTTCCTCTGCCTCCCCAGTGCTGGGATAAAAGATGTACACCACCAAGCCCCGTTTGATTAGGGCCTTTGAATTATAAAACATGGGGCTCTGGTGGAAGTTTTGTTTTTCTTTGTTGGGTTTGCATTTTATTACATGAATGTGTGTGAAAGGTGCATGGTAGAGCCCACAATTGCTACAGTGTGCATGGAGGCCATTTTTTTTTAATTATTCTTTCCCCTTTGGGTGAAAGACCCCAGACCCCAAGGGTCCTGGGTGCCTTATCAGTGAAGTGACCGCCACCAAGACACTAAACAAGACCATTCTGGATGCAAACAGCAAGAGGTTTTTTATTGCACGAATGTCCGTGGATGCTACAACATTCGGAAGCTGAGCATGTCATCTAGAGTCCAGAACTGGTATTTATAACCCTAAAACAGCAGAAGCAGGCTTATTGGTTATTGATTATTGGTTAGTTCAAATGAGGCGAGGGGTGACTTGGCTCAAACTCAGATATGTCAGCTTTGTCCTTGGTTATGGACATCTGGTATTTTCTGTTAGGCCTGACCTTCAGATATCAACCCACAGATGTTCTGTTTACGTAGAACAGGGTGACCTGGCTGGTGTTCTTATCTAGAGCTTGAGAGGAGGGGGTGTGCTTGTCAGTCCGAGGATATTGCTAGTCTTAAGCCTTGCTAAATTATGGCGTTGCTACTGTTGGACCCCAATTT
>JAQHUG010000027.1:1562386-1642552 GCA_028555095.1 Dicrostonyx torquatus
AAACTTCTACCAAAAAAAGCAGAAAATAAACAAACAAGATGACTTCACTGAGTCTCTGAATGCATCTAACTGAAGTGGAGTGTAGGCTTTGTGTTAGGTACCTGAAATAATCTAGACACCATTCACAGCATTCAGGAGGGTGTGGGTAGGTTTCATGTAAACAATAAGCAATTTTATGCGAAGGATTTGAGCATCTGTGGGTTTAGGTATTTTCTGGGGTGCCCAGCACCAATGCCTTGTGGATGTGGAGGAGTGAACAGATCAGGTGACTGGAGCCTGGGATTGGAGGTCACCCTGACACCAGCCAGTATGGTCAAAGAGTTATACAACCTGCAAATGGGATTTTTTGTAAAGCAGATCACATTGTCGAGGCCTCAGGTGGTTCAGATCTGAACGCACTGGTAAACAGAAAGCGATGCTGACAGGCCTGTCTGCTCGCACCTTAATATGCATGTGACTCATTTGGAGGCCTTGTTAAAATGTTCGTTCTCATTCACAAGCTTCCGTTCTCAGCTGGAGCTTGGATTCTGCATTGCTGTCAAGGCTCTTGGTAACACAGGACAGTCCCTGGACTGGCTCCACTAACATATTCTGGGAGCATGGTAGGAGTGGAGAGCCTTGGGCCTATTGACTCACACGCTGCGTTTTGACAGGATGCTCTGAGAAGTCTGATACGTATCAAAGTTTGAGAAGCACTGAGTGAGACTGTCCTCCACTGAGTCTGCACTGCCACCACCTGAGGCAAGGCTGTAATTAGAGGCCTTGTCAGTACGCACCCGTAGGTCTTAGAAGGGATGGATCCACTGATCAGAAACAAAGCTCCTGCTGGGCCTCTCCTGTAACACAGTTCCTTTACTCAGGTAACCTTGTCTTTGAATTGGATGATACGAATGATGTCAGACTTGGAATCTAATATCGTAGCCGTGGAGAGAGTCAAGGAATACTCCAAGACTGAGACTGAGGTGAGTCCTGCAGCAGAAGGTACCCAGTGACTTGAGGAAGGCTACTTGGTGGCCTGTCATCGCTGTGCTTCAAGGATAGCTGTTTAAGTGGCTTCCACCCATCCATCCATCCACTCTCAGAGTATCAGGCCATGATTGATGCTACAGGTAGAGGATTCAGAGTTCAGCAAAAGATTCTGAGCCAGGGGGAGGCACAAGGCAGGTGGCAAGGCTCTGGGGCTGCACACAACTGGGGTGATCCTGGAATAGGTGAGCTTCAGAGAATGAGCAAGTTTTGACAGATGAGATGAAGTAGGGGTGGGGCAGGGGAAAGACAAGCGTTGCAGTCAAAGGAAAAGAGGTGGAGCAGGCCCTTTTTCAGTGGGGGCCCTTGCTGTCCTGGAACTCACTCTGTAGACCAGGCTGGCCTTAAACTCACAGAGATCCATCTGCCTCTGCCTCCTAAGAGCTGGGATTAAAGGCGTGCACCACCACTGCCCAGCCATGAAGTAAGTTTTAAGCTGTGATCTACACAGGTTTCACTTCTTCCTTACCCTGGCCCTTGCCTGCTGTAGCCTGCTTTCCACAAAAACAGCTCACTCGTGACCTACCTGGCTCTAGTCTAAGAGACTCTTTCCTGTTCTTGTCTGATTTAACATCAGCTACATCCAGATGAAAGCACCCATTCTTCTGCTTGGGACTTCTTCTGTGACCCAAACCCCAGCATACACTTGATTCCCAAGGTAGCCATGTCTCCACGTTTCTCTACATCCAACATATCCTGTGGATGCACCCAGCTGCTTTATCCCAAATGATGCTGCTCTCAGCCCTGATGTCCATTTCTGCCTTTAGCATCTCCTGGAGGGGGCTATCTGTATAAGCTGCTGTTGCTGGTTCTGTTGCTCCCTTTCCTCTCTGCTTTCTCCTTCTCCCCCTTTTTCCTCCTCTCTTTCCTCTCCCTCTTCCTCCTATTCCCTTATTTCCCTTCTTCCTTTCCCCCTCCTACCTCCTCCTCCTCTTCCTCTTTTCCGTCTTTTCTCAGTGCTGGGGCTGGAACCTAGGACCTCATACAGGCTAGGCAAGCACTCTGCCACGGAAATACATCCCAGCGCTTAGATTTTTGAAGCAGTCTTGCTGTTTATCTCGTGCTGGCCTCAAACTCACAATCCTGAGGGTTGTCATTCTAGGTTGTACCACTAGGCTCAGGTTCTTCTGCAGCTTTCATTGCTGGTTGTCTAGCTTCCCTACCCAGAAGCAAGGTTGGTGCAGTCTGAAATGTCACACAGTTCTCTATTCTTGGAAGGGTCCCACACTTAGCAGGGCTTTGTGCTGGTTCAGTATTCTGCTATTGCCACTTGGCATTCTTAATAGCTTTATTTTTTTTTTTTGGACAACAGGCCCTGTGTTTGTTTTGTTTTACACTGGCACTCTGAAATGGATATAGCTGGTTCTGCCTCAAAGCCCCCCCACCATCTTACCTCCAGTCAGTCCATTCTCCTTGAAGTACCCAGTGAGACCCTTTGAAACTCCCCTGGGAACTGGGCATGGTGGTGCAAGTCTTTTAATCCCAGCACTAGGAAGGCAGAGGCAGGAGGACCTCTGTGACTTCAAGCCCAACCTGGTCTACTGTGATAGCTCTTTCGGTAAAGGGCAGAACAAACATGCCCAGAGCCCTGGGTTCTGTGGCTGATATCAAATAAACCTGGCGTGGTGGCTGGTGCCTGTAAGGCCAGCACTCAGGAGGTAATTCAGAGTACCAGCCCCTGCCCTGCAGAAAGCAGACAGCAAACAGCTTCCCTTGTCTGTCGTGCCTTTCCTCTAGATAGCCACTGGCCTTGTCCCCTCCCTCACCTCCTTCAGGTTACTACTGTCACCACTTCCAGGAAGCCTTCTTGAATAATGCATAGAAGAGCAACCCCAGACTCTTCTGGTCCCAAGCCCCCGCCACTTGGTTTCACTATAGAGACTTGCTTATGTATAAACCACGTGCCCTTGTGTATGCTGGAACGCAAGCCTCCTAGAAGGAGAGCTTTGTCTCATTGGTGACATAAAGGATGAATAAAGGTGATGGAAGGAGGCGCTAAAGCAGGCAGGGATGAACCTCAGAGATCTGTAACAGAGTGGTAGGGGCAGGACAGAGAGGTTCTGGAGTTAGCGTTTGGGGGGATGAAATCAAAGAGAAAAGGCTGAGGGTGTGACCCAGTGGTAGCCTGTTCGCCTGGCATGTGTGAGCCCCTGGGTTCCATCAAAGAAAAAAATCAAAGGATATAGGAATTCACTGAGCCACAGGGTGTCACGCCTCCCCATCAGGGACCATGGTGGGTGAGGATTGAGGTGTCTGGAGAAAGGTGGGGCTGAACAGTGGGAGAGGGCTTGAACAGTTGTTACCCTGATGAGACTGTAAGAACCCAACTGTCTCCTGCTAGGCCCCCTGGGTGATAGAGGGCAACCGTGCTCCAGAAGGCTGGCCCACACGTGGGGCAGTGGAGTTCCGGAACTATTCAGTGCGGTACCGTCCTGGCCTTGAGTTGGTGCTGAAGAACCTGACCCTGCGTGTGCAGGGTGGCGAGAAGGTACTTGTGCCTGGGGACCTTGCCATATCCCTTGTGGGGAGAACATGGGTGCTCTAACTGGCTATCCATTGGGGTGCTGATAGAAACCTAGAGATGCCCCTGACAGTCTTTCCCATGCCCCACAGGTAGGCATTGTGGGCCGCACTGGGGCTGGCAAGTCTTCCATGACTCTCTGCCTGTTCCGAATCCTGGAGGCCGCAGAGGGTGAGATCTGCATCGATGGGCTCAACGTGGCACGCATTGGCCTCCATGACCTGCGTTCTCAGCTCACCATCATCCCCCAGGTAAGAACCTGCTGATCATGCTCATCCCTGCACCCTACGCCCAAACCCTGAAACTTCAAGAACTTAAGAACTGTGCCCTGGGGCCTGCTTGGGGAGATGCCTCCACAGAGGGGAGCAGAGAGAGTCAACACAAGATCCACCCAGGCACAGATCTGGAAGAGCAGACCCTTCGGCCAGGCAGGGCTGCCCTTGGGCTCCTGGACTAGCACATGGAAAGGACCCCAGGCTCCTCCCAACACAGTAGGGCTGAGGTTCCCTGTCTTTCTCTCCTGGTTGCACCGCTCCAAGGGGCACAGCCTTTTCTGGCTCCTTAGGTGTTTTTATGCCAAGTAGACACTTCAGAAGCGGATTAGTGGCCCTGCTTCCTGCCTCAGGCAGGGGACTTAGCAAGTGGCCAGGCTGAGGTTTATCACTCCCCCACAGACAGTTTTGTTATCTCCCTGGTAATGTCCCCTTTCTGGAAGACTGGGGACAGAGCAGAAAGCTGCTGCCTGGTCACTTTCCTTTCCCTGTTCCTTAGATTCCTTCTAGGGTATAAGCTATTTCTCCCTGATTTTATGTCACCAGGACCCCATCCTGTTCTCGGGGACCCTGCGCATGAACCTAGACCCCTTTGGCCGTTACTCAGAGGAGGACATCTGGAGGGCCCTGGAACTGTCCCACCTACGTGACTTTGTGAGCAGCCAGCCTGCAGGCTTGGACTTCCAGTGCTCAGAGGGTGGGGATAATCTCAGGTAGGAATGGGACTGGACATGTCAGGAATTCTGCCCCCAACTGGGGGCCTTGTGGTACTGGACAGAATCCTGATGAGCCCCTAACCCACTCAGGCATGCGCCTCAGCCAGGACTGCACAGGGATGTTATTTCCTATGGAGTATATTGTTGAAGGCACATGGCGCTTCCTCAGGCTGCTCACACAAGCTTCCCTTTGCAGTTTAGAAAACAAACTCAGAGAGGGCGGGGAATTAGCCAAAGTTGCACAGCTAAGAGAAGGCATACCTGGGATTTGAACCAGCTCTGGTTCTCATCTAATTCGACCCCAGTGACATTCAGATGGAACAGTCCCACCCTTGTTGGAATCTTCTGGACTCTAGGGTCATGTACCTGTGGCACAAGTGAGAGGAAGCCCATGCGCTCTAGAAAGCTAAAGATGTCTGCCAGGGTGGAAGCAGTCAGATCAGGAATATACAAAGTAGGCTCTCTCTGTATTCCCTGTGCCCCCTCTAGACCGTTAGGTTCTGCATCCCAAGCCTCTGGGCTGTATGTTCCACAGATCAGCAATCTGTTCCTACTGAGTCAAAAACCTCAAGATAGCTAGATTTTCTTTTTGTATTCTGTTTGAGTTTGTTTCTGGTGCTAGATTCACCAATGCTAGGCAAGCTCTTTACTGCTAAGCCATATTCCTAGCTGTGTGATTTGGGGCAAGTTGCTTAACCATTCTGTGTCTCTTTTACATTCACTATATAAATAGGGATAATAATAGTCTATGCCTGCTTGCATTGCACTCCCTGATAATAATATAATATGAGGCTGAAGAGATGGCTCAGTAGTGAAGAGCAGTGGCTGCTCTTTCAGAGGACCTAGGTTCAATTCCTAGCACCCACATGGCCATGGCAGCTCACAACTTGCTGTAACTCCAGTTCCAGCAAATCTAACCTCTTTTTTTGGTCTCGGTAGGCACTGCATACATATGGTACACAGACATACATGCAGGCAAAACACATACACACATATAAAATAAACACTTATAGTGCAAGCTACATATATATATTTTTTTTTCTAGTAGTCACATTAATGGGCAGCATAGTGATACCCCTTCTCAAGAGAGGCATGGACCAGTGAGGTAGCTCAGTAGGGTAGGATGCTTACCACACAAACCTGGTCACCTGAGTTCAATCCTTGGAACCAAGGTAAAAGTAGGAGAGAATCAACTCTATAAAGTTATCCTCTGACCTCCACATTTGCGCGCGCGCACACAGAGACCTTATATACACATAACTACATAGACACACAAAGATGCATGCACACATAATAATAATACTGATGATAACAAGAGAGGCAAACAAACAAGAGTAAACAGGTGGATTAATTAATTTATTTGGGGCTAGAGAGACGACTCGGTGGTTAAGAACACTTGCTGCAGGACTGGAGAGAGACTCAGAGGTTAAAACACTTGCTGCTCTTCCAGAGACTCAGAGTTTGGTTCTCAGCACTCACATTAGGTGGTTCATGACTGCCTGTGGATTCAGCTCCAAAGGACCCAGTGCCCTCATCTGACATCCACAGGCACACACACATACACACACAACACACATACACACACAACACACTGGCATATAGTCACACAGACACAAGCATACACATAAATAAAAATACATCTTTTAAAAAGTTAATTTACAAAAAAAAAGTTAATTTACTTACCTCATTTTTTGGGACAGGCTCACAATGTAGTTCAGATTAGACTAGAACTGGTAATCCTGCTTTAGTTTCCTGAGGACTAGAATTATAGGGGTATGCCATCATACCTGGTAGAATAAATATTTCTAAAAATGTAAGTATTTGTTTAGTGGCACTCATGTGTAGAACAATTTACAAGAGTTAGTTCTCTCTTTTCTTTTTTTGACTTTTTTTGAGACAGGGTTTAGCTGTAGCTTTGTAAACCAGACTGGCCTTGAACTCACAGAGATCTGCCTGCCTTTGCCTCCCCGAGTGCTGGAATTAAAGGTGTGTGCCACCACTGCCTGGCCAGTTCTCTCTTTCTAAGATTGATACAGGGATCAAATTCATGCCATCAGGCTTAATGACAAGTGTCTTTATCCACTGAACCATCTAACAGAATAGGCCCTGGAATAAATTCTAAAAGCATATTTTATCCAGCCCAATGTATCTAAAATAATATTCAATATGTCATCAATATAAAAGATATTATTAGGTGGTATATGTCTATCATCCCAGACCTTGGGAGGCTGAAACGGGAGGATTAAGTTTAACGCCAGTCTGGGCTACATCACAATTCCTTATCTTTAAAAAAAAAAAAAAAGGCCTGGTGGTGGCCCTGTCTCAAAAAGCCAAACAAGGAAATTATTATGGATATTTTTTTCATAGAAGTTTAAAATCCTGTATGTATTTTCCACTTTCTTTTTGGTTTTTTTTTTTGTTTTTTTTTTCAAAATAGGGTTTCCCTGTGTAGCCCTGGATGTCCTGGAACTCACTGTGTAGACCAGGCTGGCCTCAAACTCAGAGATCTGCCTATCTCTGCCTCCCAAGTGCTGGGATTAAGGGTGTTCGCCACCACTGCCTAGTGGTTGTTTGTTTTTTGAGACAGGGTCTTTCTATGTAGTAGCCCCGGCTGCCCTACAACTTGCTGTGTTCACCAGGTTGGACTAGAACTCACAGAGATCTCTCTCCCTCTGCCTCCACCTCTGCCTCTGCAGCCTCTCCTCTGCCTCCTGAGGTGATATACCACACCTGGCTGTGTTTTCCACTTGCAACACAGCTCTGTCCAGAATAGCTCCAATTCAAGCATGAAAGAGCCAGATGTGGCCAATCAGTGGTTACACTTTGAAGGGCGCAATCTTGGGCCAGTTCCGCTGAGAAGCACTTAGCCCGCATGCACTCCTGTGGAGTGTCAACGAGTTCTCTGCCCTTTCTGCCCTCTCTTTTTTCCTTACTCTTTCCTTTGGGTGCCGGGGTCGAACCCAAGACCTTGCACATGCTCAGAAACACTTCACCGTGACCTACATTCCTAACCCTTTGTTTTCTTCCTTATATTCAGGACATACTCATGTTTCAAAACTTGAAACAAACAAACAAAAGGTCACATCTGCCCGGTGCTTAATGTTTTGCAGTATTCAAAGTAGTTTGGCCTCCACCATCTCATTTAATCTCTTCTGCTGCCCTGTGGGCTGGAAATAGAAATGGAATTACTTGCCCAAAACTGCCTGGCCAGCCAGAGGCAGGGCAAGGGACTTAAGGAGATGTGAGATCTTGTCCCCATCACTTTTCTTACTTCATCATGAGGCTTCCTCAAACAGAAAACAGGTGGTGCAGGCCCAGTGACACATACCTGTAAGCCTAGCTACTTGAGGCAAGAAAATTGAAAGTTCAAGATTAGCCTTGGCTGGATGGAGATATAGTTCTTGCTTAGTGAATGTGGGGTCTGAACTGAATTTCCAGTACAACTCCTCTACCACCACCACCCCCAAAAAACCCTGTAAGGGTAAATGTGTACCTTTAATTGGCTTTTACTTACATAACTACATGTGGTATGTCTGGCAGCAGTATGGGCTATCCAGCCTCTGTCTCCAGAGCTCCTAGCTGCTTGCTAGTCCCCAGCACGTCCCCCAGAGCATCTGTAGCCCTTCACACAAGCATCAGAGACAGAAATGGTCCCTCCTCCTCCCTCAGTGAGCTTGTGGTCACTTTAAGTATAACCTGCAGCCTGTGCCAGGCCCACCATTAATCAGCCCTGAGTTCTATCTGGCAGCTCATTCTGCTGCCAGAACCTTCATTAGTTGCGGGAAGAGGCCAGGGAGGGAGGCCGGTCTTTACTTTGGCTGTGACTCACCTCTCTGGGAAGGGTTGAGGTATTTGTCCTTGTGTGTGTGTGTGTGTGTGTGTGTGTGTGTGTGTGTGTGTGTGTGTATGGGGGAGAGGGTGTGTGCTGTGGCTTCTGTGGTTGGGAACACAGCCTTGCTTTGTTTACTGGTTCTGGCTTTCAAGGCTGGAGGTTGAAGATAAGGATCCACCCTCCTGATTTAAGTGAAGAAAGATGGGGAGTCCCCAGGTCCCTCCCTTCCATGCCTCCCAAATAGAACCGTGCTCTCTATTCCCTGTGTGGGTAGGAGATGGCTGCCAGAATGGTATAATCATAGTTTAGCAAGATGGTATCAGTGGCTTGTATGCAAATGTCTGGGAAGCACAATCCCAGTATGTTCTTACTATCGAGTCTGAATGACTGACAATACGAAGGAAAGACACAGTAATCTGGAAGGAAGCTCAGAAAGAGGAGAGCTTGGCTCTGGTCCTTCAGGTCCCTCATAATGGTACAAAGCCTTGCCCCTGCTCCTGGAGGGCTGTGGCAGAACCAGGAAAGAGAAACAGTCCTGGGCCGCTGAGAGGAAGTAGAGGGAAACATGTTGGAAACAAGGCTGGGAAGGTAGCTTGGATACCTAGCTGGCAACACCTCCCTTCTTTCTCAGTGTTGGCCAGAGGCAGCTTGTGTGCCTGGCCCGAGCCCTGCTCCGCAAGAGCCGCGTCCTGGTTTTAGACGAGGCCACTGCTGCCATAGACCTGGAGACTGATGACCTCATCCAGGGCACCATCCGTACCCAGTTTGAAGACTGCACTGTACTGACCATTGCCCACCGGCTCAACACAATCATGGACTACAACAGGTGGGCCATGGAAAGCCGGGGGGTGAGGGGATGGAAAGTCATGAAAGGTGAGGGGATCTGTGGCTATCACCTGGGAGACTGGAAGAGGCAGGGCCAGTGAAAGTACATGAGACTCTTGGAATTGGCTATGGCATGGGAGTACAGGACAGGGTTCCCAAGCTATGCTTAAGAGGCAGAACAGAGCAGGGTTAATTGGGTACAATGATATCTGCAAAGGCACAGGGTCCTTGTGGAATTACCAACAAGTGGGGACGGTACACCAGGCTCCCTAGACTTAGAAACTGCGTGGACCACCTCTGTGTTCCTTACTGTGAATGGGAAAGGGGAGGAGAATGGCTCCTCAGGTCCCATCCAAGCTTGCTGGTGGAGTGTTTACAGGACTGTCACTTCATCTGCATCTCACCACTGCCTGTAGGGGATGCACAACAGGTCACAGGGAATGTGATAAAGCTGCTCGGGAGGTACATGACAGATTCCTGGGTCCCATCCTTGGTGACTAGACCCTAACAGTGCCTGGAAGAGTGGATGCTTGTGAGGAAGGCATGTTGTCTGAGCCAGAGCACTGAGACCGATTGTTGTGTGAATATGGGCCACTCGTGAAGCTTCTCTGGGCTGTTCCATGTCTCTTAGAACTGCTGCTGTAAGGAGTCAGTGAAATCATATTTAAACTGAAGGGAACACCGAGAAATGTCAGTTTGCTCCTCAGAACCCATAAAGTCCATGTATTGTGGTTCTCCTAGCAATCATTCCTCCAAGAATGAGAAAGACAGCATTGCCCTTGGCATCTGTTGGCTTCCTTGGGTAGGGGGATGAGTCAACCGAGGCTTTCTCTTGGAAGTGTCCCCATGCAGCCAGCAGGATCTTGGCGGGGGGGGGGGTCAGTGAGACCGCCTGATGCTACCCTGTGTCTGTCCCATCCCTACCCGGTTTCTAGCCCCCACTCCCATTCAGGATCCCACTGGGAAAAGAATGCAGGTGGGCTGCAAGAGCTGGGCTCTGCCTCTGGGGAGAGAGGCGGGGCTGAGAGGATCTGCCCAGATCCATGCCACAGCAGCCCTAGGGTGGGAGATTCGGGGACACCATGAGGGGTGGGAGTTCACTCGTTCTAAAAGGGCAGGCAGAAATTAATCAGAGAGTCAGTTTACGGAGCCTATAATTAGAGCCCACGGGAAGCAAGCAGGGGTCCCTGTGTGCAAGCAGAGAAGTCAGTCTGCACGGGGTGGCAAGGCCTTCTCGTCTAAGAAAGGGCAGTGCCAGGTGGATGGGGAAAAGGTGAGAGAGGGGAAGAGAGGAAGGGAGGGGGCTGAAGACCTCAGAAATAGAGGCAGCACAGCCCCAAGGCAGGGAGAACTGAGGCTAGAGAGTGGAGCCAGAGAGAAGAACCAGCCCCCAAAGCTGTTCTTGAGGACAGATTCAGTTAGTCTTCGTTAGAGCCAGGAGACACCATTGGAGGCTGAGTTTGGAAAACACAGCCTCCTGGCCCGGGTTTGGACAGTGGCCAGGTAGTAATGTGCACTCCTTCCCAGAACACAGATGTAGGAGCCCAGCAGGTGGGGATCAGAAATCAACCTGCCCCTTTCACAAAGGAGTCTCTCTCCAGGCTTGGGGGCCCCTGACCCTCCCACCTTACCCTGGTGCAGCTGCCTATGGGTCTTCTGCCAGGTGCCTCCTGTGTGTGGCTGAAAGGAGAGGCTCTAACTCCAGGCTCGGGCTTGCCTGGGGTGGGGCAGTTGATCCATGCAGCAGCAACAACAGCAGGAGCAGCAGCCCAAGTCCCAGATTGCAGCGTTGGCCTCACTGCAGCCTGGTTTCCTGCCGCGTGCCTTTGTGAGCTGGCATAAAACAGATGGATGTCCACCAGGCCTACTGCAGGCCCGTGACTCCCTGTACACAGCCATCTGAAGCCCTGCGACCCCAGCAAGAGGAAGGGCTCATTAGGGAAGGCTTTCCAAGCCCAGACTAGCAGAGATGAATAGGACTCTGTGTTTGATCCCAGACACCGCACCGTGCAGTAGGACAGCTAACAAAATAGCGAAAATAACCAGCCTTGCGAGTGTGCGCACATGGCCTATCAGTTGCGCTAAGTGGGCTGGCTGAGGTGGGTAGGCTGACATGTCACTGCGGAGCCTAAGCAGTACCCAAAGGGCAGGGCTGGCCTCCAGGGCTGGGTCTACACTGTTGGAGACCTAACTACTTTTGCTTTTTTGACTAGGGTCCTGGTCTTGGACAAAGGGGTAGTAGCTGAATTTGATTCTCCAACCAACCTCATCGCAGCTGGAGGCATCTTCTATGGGATGGCCAAAGATGCCGGACTCGCCTAGAATACATTCCAAGGGTTTCTCCTTGTCTGAATTGACAAGTGTCTGCAGAATGGACTTGGTGGCAACAAGTGAGGGCATTTGTGACATTCATTATTATTTTATTATTATTCTGCAAGCTGCCTCCCAAACTAGCCATACTTATCCCCGAATGAGGAAGTGAGTGGTAGTCTAGCTCAAAGTCTGGTTGAGACCAGCGCCTGGGTCTCCTGGCCCAGTCTACCATTAGTCCCATACTGCAATTTTGGGTTTTGTTTTGTTTTGTTTATTTTTCAAGACAGGGTTTCTCTGTAGCTTTGGCACCTGTCCTGGAACTAGCTCTTGTAGACCGGGCTGGCCTCGAACTCACAGAGATCCTTCTGTCTCTGCCTCCGGAGTGCTGGGATTAAAGGCGTGCGCCACCACCACCTGGCCTGCCTCTACATTTTCATATTTTCCATTTTTAAACAATCCTTCCTCCTCCTGGGCCAGGGACCGCTAGGTCAGGTTGTCTGCCCAAGGAATGGAGTTCCCGTATTGGTGCTGTTTGAATCTACTTCAGATAGGATGCGTGTGAAATAAAACTGTGATCAACAGCATATGTAGCATGTGTTGCCTCCTTCTACCTGCTTCCAAAGCCTGGGGGGCTAAAACCTTTGTGAAGAACCAGGAGAAGTGAAGGGCCTCCTACACTTCTCTGTGGCTGACTTATCTGAAACCTTCAAACCCAAAATTTTTGGCCGCAAATACCATCCTCATAGCCAAAATTCATAGCGAAATTACAATGCCTCCCACTCCGCCGGGCAGATGCTATGAAAGGTAAGAAATAAAGGCCCTGAAATATGACCTGAGGCCTTAGCTTCTCAGAAGAGCTGTTGAGAAACTTACTGGGGCCATGTCATTGCTGCCTTCCGAGCCTGCTCTCCAGGGGCTAAAGTGGCTCCTTTAGATGCCTGTTTACCAGGAAGACCACTGGTCATTCCATCTCCACAGGTCAGCTGGGCGAACAGGAAGGTCAGAAGTGTCCCAGGTCCTTGCCTCCCCAGCCCCTTGGAGCCATTTTGCATGAGTCAACAAAGGCTTATTCTCTGCAGAGCTCACCTGGCACCAGGGCTCCATGTGAACTGGATCTTCTGCCATCTCCCCAGCTTTCTCAGCCTCATCTGTACCCTTATTCCTGGTGAAAAGTGACTGGCTGCAGGTGGTGGCTGTTTTTCTTTCCCCACCCTAAGTGCTTGCCAGTCGCTGAGGAGATGGCTCCTTTGATCTGCTTTTTCTATATGCCCTGGTTTGGCCTATGCTGCAGGACCATTTGTTAAAGGTTAATCCCATTTTTTCTGGCAGGTTGTTTCCGAGTATATGGAAGGCGACGTCCATCCTTGCGCTAGAGCAAGGATGAAAGCACAAACGCCCAAATTATTCTGCCTCTCCGCGGTGCTAAGAAAAGGTCTCTGCTATGCTCTCTGATTTATTAGGCCAATTTGGCATGACGTCTACTCTGTGAGGCACTAGCTGGCCTACACCAACAGGAGAGTCATTTGGCATGCCTCTCAGCTAAGAATCTGAAGGTGTGAGGCTGTTTCCTCTCCTGTCTTGGGAGTTTGCTTCTGAACTCACGGAGGCCATGACAGGTGCTGACAGCCCAAAGGGGAGGCTCAGTTGTGTCAAGTAAATAAGATAATCAAAAACTGCGGTTAATAGGGGATGACCTCTATCTAACTGGCTTAGCGATACCAGGGAAGCAGAGTGACTGCCGTGAACTGGGAGGGAAGACGCCACAGATAATCTGTCTCCAGATGCTACTGACAAGGCCTGAGTGCTGCTGGAATAGCAATGGCAGTGGGGTGGAGGAGGCTCAGCTGGGGAGCTGGTCCTTCCCTTTTCCCTCCCAGTGCCAGCCCCATGGGGCTTTACAGCAATCTGAACCCTCTGTGATTAGAAAACAGGGCTGTTTACGAGGGCAAAATGAGAAAATGGACTTGGTCAGTTCAGTTAATATTTAATTTTAATAATACCTTTTATGTCTGAACAGTCAACGACACACAAGGAAAAATCTCCTGTGAATGTTTACACAGTGTGAACACATGCTTTCAGTATGCAGTAGAGGAGAAGTGCATTCAGTTAACAAAGCTTGAAAGAAAATCCCTTGTTATAAATTACACAAAGCATATAAAAATATTTCTCTGAATGCATAGATTAAGACTTCAAACTCACCTAAGAGCAACCATGCAGTTTCATCCCACTGCCAGAGGCAATTACCACAGAGGACTTCAGCAAAGGACAGGGCATCGGGAAGAGCCAAGTGTAACCTGTCCCCCATTTGGGACACCAAGACCCTTGGTCACTCTGCTTCTGCACTTGGAGCACTCTTCTGTAGCCCACCTCCCAGCCAGGTCTCCACTGCTTCCAAGAAGCTCCCATCGATTGGGGTGGCTGATGGAGTTTGAACCCCGGTAATTTAGACATGAATTAATACTGAATTTATTTCTTCCACGTTAAAACCACACTTAATTGTATCAGTAAACTAAATTTTTCCAAAGCAAATTGAGGGGGGGAAAGGTTAATACATCTAGATAAAGTAGTTTCTGATGGGTTGAAACACAGGGGAGGTTTAAAGCACTTGGGAGAAGGAGGGGATTGAGCAACCGTCACTTGGCTATGCAAACACTCTACAAGAGGAAGTCACCAGTGTACCAGGGGTGGATATGATTAATGCACTACAGAGTGACCCCACGAAGCTGGCCTTGAACACCTCAACTTCATTCCAGCGTTCAGGTGGCAGCGGGAGGCCATGACCTCAGCACAACATCCTCTTCCACGGACATCTGCATGTTCTCACTCAACTGCAGTGTTCTAATACAATTAAGTTAATAGTCAGGAAGTTAAGTTTCTTTGGAAACTATAGGCACTATGGGGAGAAAGCTTAAGACAGCAGGGATCCTCATCAACAGCTGCTCCAGCCCCTGCTCTCCTGTTTGTCTGCATGGGCCAGGTCCTATTTCTCAAGTTAAGCTGTTTCAGCAAAACGGAGGCTTTTCAAATTTAACAATGCTTAGAGAAAAGGGGAAAACTCTCTGAACTCTTGGGAAAGATCCTTACACCATGATCCGGAGTCTGACTGGGTGCTCACAATGACTGTCCAGTGGACTGAGGGTGATGATAGGGGGATTCCTAAGATCCAACAATTTGTTTACAAAAGCAACAGATTTCAGAGTTATGTAAAAATCCTAATAATTTCCAAAATAACCTTTATCTTTGATACAAAAATAAAGATGCTAACTCCTTTAGTTCAGTTTCCCACAATGACCGTTAAAACAGCAACAAATTCAGGCTCAAAAACTGCTTTTCATTTCTGGTGGGAAGTGAGAATGGTGGGCATGGACCAGCAGTATTTGTGCTCTTCTTGAATGGTGCGAGTCAACACGGATGACAGGAACTGCCTCAGAGTAAAAATGTAGTGGTTTCTTTAGAAAGCATTAGAGAGCCCTCTAGTGACCGTGGACGGGAGGAGACGCAAAGATGACTGTCCTGAGAAGGTGGCAGTCATGAGTGGTCAAAAGAAAAGTGGAGGAGGGGAAGCTCTTTTGGTTAACAGCCTATTTACAATTAGGTAACTATATTTTTAAATACTTTAAACCTGAGTAACATTTATAAATACGCTATGTGAACCCTCACAGCCATGTGCTTTCTTTCCCCAGTCTTCCTCCCTAGTCGGTTCACAATTTCAGGAGCATCACGAGCATGCAACACCAAGAGAAGTGCTCCCGGCCCTTCAGGTGCACGGTCAACAGGAGTGGCTAGAAACAGGTCTGCTCTCAGGTTCCATGTCGACAACTCTAGACTCTGAGCATAAAACACTGGCTATCGTACCTCCAGCTTCTGCCTCTCAAGACCACTTCTCAGCTGTTCAGAGATTCAGCAATAAGTTTATTGTGCACCAAGAGGCTTGGAAGAGTGGCACCGCTGCTGGGGATCGGGGTTCCCTCCTGCTGAGGCTGATGTTAGTGTACACTACGCAGTGACACCAGGGGCCCTGGTGGGCATCCGAGGCTTTGGGATCAATGGCTTGTCCTTTGGCCCAGAGGTGACACATACTGTCACAATACTCAGTGATAAAGGCCCTGCTGCGTTAGTATGTCAGTTTTGAAGCTCTCCGGTTGTAGCAGGGTCTCTCAGTCAGTGTGGATGCAGCGTTTCTGAACAGAAAATTATTCTCACTTATCATCAGAACCAGCTCCAGCTCCTGGAAATCCTGGAGTCGGGCCACATCTTTGTCCTAAAACAAAATAGGGTGATGAGTTAAATTTTCCATTCCATTTAGTTACTTTTTTATTATGTTTATTTGCTTGTTTATTTTGTATGCACACATGTTTGTGTCATGCATGATACACAAGTGGAGGTCAAAGGATAACCTGTGGGAATTGGTTCTCTCATTCCACAATGCGGGGCCCTTGGATAGAACTGAGGTCATCGGGCTTAGCAGCAAATGCCTTTAACCACTAAGCCATCTTGCCAGCCAAGGGCAACAGATTAATAGAAGCAGCTTGTGTCTATGTTTGGTGGGTTGTATTGTAGTATCTTGGTCCATCTTCAATCTAGACGGAAAATCAAATCCCTGAGGCAGCTAAGCAATGATCAGTCCCAGGTATAACCTGAACAAGATGGAGAAGGCCCTAGCAGTCTCTGATACAGGATGTGAATGTCCTGAAGGGACAGGCAAGTGGCTATCAGCTTTCCTCAGGAACCAAAGAAGCCAGCAGTTTGAACCCTAGCTGGCTAGGGGATCACAGATGCCCAGGTGGGCCTCATCTCATCATACACAGAACATACCCCGATAGAGCACTAAGGCAAGCCCCACAGGTCACTAGGGAAACAACTGAAACAGGCCTATGTAACATTCTGCTTATCTTCCATTCTTCAAAAATGCCAGTGTAGCTGGGCGGTGGTGGCGCATGCCTTTAATCCCAGCACTCGGGAGGCAGAGGCAGGCGGATCTTTGTGAGTTCGAGGCCAGCCTGGTCTACAAGAGCTAGTTCCAGGACAGGCTTCAAAGCTACAGAGAAACCCTGTCTCAAAAAAAAAAAAAAAAAAAAGCCAGTGTATTAGAATATAGTAGTTCACACCTTTAATTCCAGCACTCAAGAGGCTGAGACAGGAGGACTGCCATAAATCCATTGCTGGCCAAGGACAAACAATAAATACTACTGAGCTATGGCCTTAGCTCCCCTTAGCCCTTTGCTACTTACTGGCTTTCCCTTCAGCTATGACTCAATAACCAAGGAAGAAGTTAGGCGTGCTCCAAATGCAGACAGCAGCCACTCAATTGTGCTGGGCAGACTTATTACCTTTCTCAGCAGAGTATTGGGTAACTTCCTGATTTTTTCCACTTGGTCTGGATTAACACCCAGCTCACAGCAGCTCACTCTGAGCAGTTCTTGGTAGGTGAGCTCCTGTCGATCCAGTTCAATTTCAATGAAATCATTTTCCCGAAGAGATGGGTTCTGAATCCTCACCTTGAGTACCAGCTCTAGAGAAAGAGAGAAATGTAGTTCAGCACATGGAACTGAAGGTCTGTGCCACCCCTAAGAAAACCTAGGCCAGTCAGGAAGATTCATTTACACCCACTGCTGGCTCTGTTGGGGCAGTTTCTTACATTGTCTTCTCCACTGTGGTTCACCAAGCAAAAGGGGGCAGGAGCAGCAGCTACCCTAGCTCTATAAGGGTCACTAATCTCTGTCATCGGACATAAGGAGGTAAAGACTCCAGAAGGGTTTGAGTACCAATTACATATGTGTAGGGAAAGGAGAAGAGGTTCAGAAAGATGGCAGGACAAGATGTGGTCCCTGAGAGTTCTTCTGACAGGATTCAACAATTATGGATCTAAAGTTATTTAGGACACAACACTCCTTGAAATAAAGACAGTAAAGGAGCCAGGCATGGATTCTATCACACACTTATAATCCCAGCAATATGAAGTGGAGCGAGAAGGACAGCCTGGACTACATAGGGAGACATTGTCTCATAACACCAAAACAATTCATCCTAGCAACTCGGGAAACAAAGACAAGCAGATCTCTCTGTGAGTTCACGTCCAGCTTAGGCTACATACCAAACCTATTAACAAAAATAAAAACAAAACAAACAAAAAAACTTACTGCCAAGTCAAAACAAAAACAGCAAAGGAACAATAAACAAACAAACAAAAAAGTTAAATCTAAGCAATACTGAAACACTACACCTTGATAAGTGAGGATCCTTGCTTGGGAGTAGGTAACATGACAGGCATGAGTCAGAGTTAGAAGCAATCTATCTGCCTTTACATTCCAGACCCGGTGTCAAGATGCCTGAAGCCAAGTATTCACATACTTTGTCAGTTCTGTCCTGCTCTTAAAGTACAGACACTGCACAGCATCATAGGTCCGATATTAGCAGCTATGGTACCAGGTCTTCAAAACTAGAAAGTCAGGTGAAAAGGAAAGGTAAGTATACACCAGACTCTATGGATTTTACTGAAACTAGAACTGTCTGAATGAACTTGTGGTTTCCAATGTTCTTAAAACAGCCAGGCATGGTGGTGTGCTCCTTTAACCCTCGCATTTGGGAGGCACAGGCAGGTGGAGCTCTATGAATTCAACACTAGCTTGTTCTACATAGTGCGTTTGGGGCCTAGCAGGACTATATAGTGAGACTCTGCCAAAAACAAATAAAACCAAACAAATACATACACAGAAATAGAAATATACATGAGTATGCATATACATGTGAATAATATATGTATATACATACAAACATATGTATAAATGTTTATTTGCTTCCTTCTCTTCTCCCATCCCTTCATATCATCCCTTCTTTTCCCTTCTCTCTAATTAAGCCTAGAACTGTCATACCTATAGCAAGAAGAACACTTAGTGTCCACATCCTGGCTTCTTAATCCTACTCTCTACCCAAAAGAACCAGGGCTCCTAGGAAAAAACAGTGAATTGCAGTGTTGGAGTGGGGGAATATGACACTATAAACCAGGAACATCTTGTTGCACTAGAAATAAGGATATGTTCCAAGAATAATGGGGATGTGCCCATAGAACATTAAGAACTAGCTTGAAGGGGTTCCCACTGGCTAAATTAGGAATGATCTGAATATCAAAAGAAGGACTGTATCAAATTATTACAACACACTGAATATAATATGCATTATGAGTCTAGGCTGGAGAGATGGCTCAGCAGTTAAGAGCACTGGCTGCTCTTCCAGAGGACCCAGGTTCAATTCTCAGAATCCACAGGGTGGTTCACAACTGTCTGTAACTCATTCCAGGATATCCAATAACCTCTTCTTGACTCTGAGGACACCAGACACATACATGGTATACAAACATCCATGCAAGCAAAGCAGTCATACCAAAAAAAAAAAAAAAAGTCAGTATGGCTATAACTGAGAAGTAAAAGTCCTTCTTTACTGAGAATTTTTTTTTTTATTTTATCTCATCCCTGAACTGAAATTACTTAAGTTTGTAAGTTGCCATGTGGGTGCTGAGAATTGAACCCAGGTCCTCTGCAAGAGCAGCCAGTGCTCTTAACCACTCAGCCATCTCTCCAGCCCTGCCCCACAAGTCCTTCATTATAGAAGATTAGCAAGTAATAAACAAAGAAGGAATGATAGAAAGCCTATTTCACCAAATAACTCACTGAATCCTTCAAAATTATAGAGAATCATCAAGAATTATCAAGAATAATAGGGGAAAAGGGCTGGAGAGATGGGTGAGCTTTTAAGAACACTTGCTGTTCTTCCAGAGGGCCAGAGTTTGGTTCCCAGTACCCATATGCCACATGGCTCACGAGTCCTGAAACTCTAGTTCCAGGAGATCTGGCACCTCTTTGGTCTCTGTGGGTACTGTCCATACATGGCACACTTACATGAAGGCAAAATACTCATATTCATTAAAAAAAATTTTTTTTGGGGGGGGTCTTTTGAGACAGGATTTTTCTGTGTTGCCCTGGAACTCACTCTGTAGACCAGGCTGGCCTCGAACTCACAAAGATCCGCCTGCATCTGCTTCCCAAGTGCTGTGATTAAAGGCATGCACCACCATACCCAGCAAGAGAAAATTTTTGTTCTTAGGAATGATGGAAAAGGAACAACATTTCCATATTTTCAAGTAAAAAGTTTACAGTTTATGAATCCTGAGAGAAGGGAGTTCCTTGGGAAAGGTCCTGGAACCTTTCCCTCATTTTGAGTACACCCCGATCAAACAGACTTCAGTCTCCTGCTGCAGAGGCTGTTTGCTGTTAAGGCATTACCTTGCATATTAAATGGAAATGCTCCAGTGAAGAAAAACGGCTGAAATGCTGGTGCTGGTCCTGCATATGTCCCATTTTGAGGCTCCAGAGACACCGGTGGCTTAGATGGGACAGAGGAGAACAGGGAGCGGTTCTGACTCACTGGTGGCTGACAGACAGGACCAGGTTTTGTGCTTTCTGGTGTTCTGAGTATGGCAGAAGGGGCAGAAATATCACCATTCTGAACCAGTGCTAAAGAGGTGTGGTCCCTAGGAAAGGCCCCTAGCAGAGGGGGTTCTGTGGGGGGCAGCAATGGCGGTGAGCCATCTGCAGGGGGTGATGCTGGAGGTGTGGAGGGGCCCCCATTCTGCATCTGGGTGGAGTCTTCTGCTGCAGACGTGTAGATAAAAGGGAAGGCTGGGTTGGCCAGATAGTTGGGAACAAAGGGCAGTTCTGACTCCTTCTTCAGCTGGGGGAGCTCGTCATCATCATCAGTTTCTTCCACTTAAAAACAGAAAGATACAGACCATAAAACTCACCAAGAAAGAAGCATGATGGAAACTAGTGTCATTTGGGATGTGACAAATACTTTGGTCAGGACTGACTGCCTCTTGAGGTCAGAAGAGAGAAGAACATTTCATTAGGTTTATGACCATTTTTACTGTCTTCACTTTTACAGATTAAAAAAATCACAACTTATAATATTGGAATCTTACAAATAATGTGGAATCACAACTTTGGCATTGTAATTTACAAAAATAAGACCAGTTATCTGATCAGCATCAACGTGGCCAATAATACCACATCTTAATGTATTTGTTTGACAAAATCAAATAATATTACCCCAAACAGACTTACCTCCCATAATCTTTCTGATTTCTCTCCTTGATGTTAACTGCACTGGCATTTCCCCTTTTGTTGTAAGAATGTCTCTGTCAGCCCCTGATTTTAGCAGGTAAGAGACCACCTGGCCATGGTTGCGCTTACATGCCCAGTGTAAACAGGTCCTGTCCCAAAGAAAGGAGAAAGAATGACTAAAGAAGGAGAAAAGGTGATTCAAGATTTTACAAATTTACAAAATTCATTTACAAATTAGTAAATAAATATACATAAGCTTGTTAGACTTCAGCTAGAACTCAGAAGTCAGATTAGCAATCTCAACTTTTCATTTCACAAAGCAGATGATCAAAATATTAATATAGTCAGGCATGGTGGCACATGGCTTTAATTCCAGCACTTGTGAAGCAGAGGCAATCAGATCTCTGTGAATTCAAGGCCAGTCTGCTCTAATACTGAGTTCCAGGACAGACAAAGCTACATAGTGAGACCCACTCCCATCTTCAATAATAATAATACTTTAATATGCTTAAATTTTATTTTTAAGTTTCATTCGTGGGGCTGAAGCTATAACTCAATGGTGCTTGCCTAGAACACACAAGGCCTACCTGGCTGGGTTCAATCTTAGCACTGCAAAATAAATAGATAAAGTTCTAATTTCTAGACCTCATTTCTAGACCTCAAGAAACATGAATCTATGCCAGGAGCTTCCATTTCCAAGGTTCCAGAGACTGCTGGCTGCTGACTGCAGTGACATTTCAGGATGCTACTCTATTAGTAAGATCCATTAAATCCTGGTCTCTTTAAAACGGATTTCTATGTTACCTCTTTATTTTGGATACTAAGGAAACTATGTGCATCAAGTGCCAGCTAAAGAGTAAACATCACCAGGCTAATAGCTTCCTCCTACCTGCAGTTTCTCTGCCATGTCAGTCATTGCTACAGCAGGAACTACTGCAATAATCTTAGCTGCTTACTCCCCTTTCCTTGGTTTCTTTCCTACACACACCTACACACATACACGATTTCCAAATTTTCATTTTTCAAAATGCTGAGTTTTCTCAATCTCTCCAGCAGCTATAAACATATTTTCATCTGCTCAAATGAAGCACTGCACACATACTTTTTTTACTCTGGAGGCACTGAAAATAAAGATATCAACAACCAAACTGGTTCAAGAATAGACCCTGCTAACATAACAGCCTCACTAAAGCAAAACTATTTACTATTGTATACATAGAGGTGCTGCACAGTCCAAAGGACTATTTTAATACTGTAGAGAAATTTAGTTAGCATCCCTCAAAAAACACCATCTTAACAGAAGTTGTACCCTCAGGTGCAAAGCAGAGTGCATATTATGGAAGAAAACACTTTCCCCCATTTCAAATGACCCCATTCGTCAACTCTCTAATTTAACCTAGATAATAACTGTCAGAGTTTACAGCCAAACCCAGATAAGATAATAGAGAAAAGGCTCAACAAAGAGGACACTAACCTAAGAAGTATAACCATCTGTAGAGTTTATTTCATTTCAAAGAGAAGTTACATTAATAACTTAGAGAACACTAGCCTAAATGACTGGGTGGAGTCACTCATTCACCATCCACCGCCTTTTGTGTACTCTTTAACAAAAATGACTGCCCGCGTGGGGAAAACAGCAAAGAAGCTTTTAAAATTCTTTTGTCGTGCCGTAACCCAGGGCCTCACACATGCTAGGCAAGTGATTGATCACTGAGCCACACCCCCAGCAGAAGGTGAGGAGAAGGCGGCATCTACCTGGCATATACAGATGCATATGCGTGCATGCATGTGTGTATGATATCAGAGACTGAACCAACGTCCTCATATATGTTAGGTCAGCTACGTCCAGTCCAAGTGCTTATTTCTTATCACTTATTAGTGAACCTAGGATAAAATGAACATTGCTTAGCATAGGGGGATCCAAAATTTCCTTGATTCTGAGCAAACCACAGCTCCGAGTGTGTTTGTGTGAAAATGTCTGTGGCACAAGCTTGAAAAATGAATAATTACAATACAGTGAACACTCAAAATTGAATGGATCAAGCTGAGGAAAAAAAACACGCTCCCTTTTGGAAAGAAGTACTTAGTCAGTCATGAAGAGAGTGAAAGAGTAAGACTGTGATTGGGTCAGAGACATTCCGGACAAACCACCAGCTAAGAGCACTACCACGAAAATGGGGTTAAGTGGACACAGCATGCCCAGCCACCCTGGACCCTCGGTGCCCATTGTTCCAGTCTAGAGCGGAATAGCTATGGGCAGCTGTGACTCACAACCACTGCAGTCAGCCAGTATCTTCAACTTCTTCATAAACCATAATGCTCATTTCTAAAGCCAAAGGGGACACGTGACACTTGAATTACAATTGATGTGGAAACTCTATTTTTGAACTTCAACTCTTTAAACTTTATATTTGTAGTCCGAATATCCCATTAGGGCTGGAAAGTATTTTAGACCAGAGGCTTTGGGCATCATTCATCAACTGGGCATCATTCATCACTGCTGAAACTGTGGTTACTGAGCAACCAGGAATTGAAAGCAGTCACCAGTCTACTTTTCAATATTGAAAAGAGTTGGGTATTTTTTTTTTCAAAGTGACTTTATATGTCTTCCAACACATTGCCTAATAACAAGAAAATAACAATAGCTAACACAAACTTAATACTTTACATGTTGGACATCGTTCTAAAGACTCCACTCATTTAATCTTCCAAACATCCCCTGAGGAGCTGGGTATAGTGGGGTTTGCCTGTAGCCACAGCTACTCAGTAGACCAGGGTAGGACGAAGGTAACTTTGAGGACAAGAGTTAAGGCCAGTCCAGGCAACATAGCAAGACTAAGTTAAGAAAGAAAGAGAAGGGTAGGGGCTGGACAGATGGCTCAACAGTTAAGAACACTGATACTCTTCTAGAGGTCTTGAGTTCAATTCCCAGCAAACCACAAGGTGGCTCACAGCCATCTAATATGGAATCTGATGCCCCTTCTGTCGCGCAGGCATACATGCAAGTAGAGCACTTATATACATAAATTGAATAAATTAATAAATCTTTAAAAAATTTTAAAAAGAAAACCCTAATATTGTGATCATTCTTCACTCATGTTACAGTCAACAAAGCTAGGACAATTCGCAAATAAATAAGCAAACTAGAAAGCATGCTAGGTGGATGGATAGTGTTATGGGGCAATAAAGCAGAGTAAGAGATTAGGAAATGGCAGGATTTGGGAGGGGAGTTGCACAATTTATTTATTTATTGGTCTTCTGAAACAGGGTTTCTCTGTGTAGTCTTGGAACTGTAAATCAGGATGGCCTCAAACTCAGAGATCTGACTGCCTCTGCCTCCCAATTGCTGGGATTAAAGTCACGTGTCACCACTGCCCAGCTGGA
Source organism: Dicrostonyx torquatus (assembly GCA_028555095.1). NCBI lineage: Eukaryota > Metazoa > Chordata > Mammalia > Rodentia > Cricetidae > Dicrostonyx > Dicrostonyx torquatus. Next base: position 1,586,392 of record JAQHUG010000027.1, read on the forward strand.
GTTGCACAATTTTAACTGATAGCCAAGGAAAAAAATGTTACCATGAAGCTAACATTTAGGCTAAAATCTGAATGATAGAGAGCAAACCTGGGTATATGGAAGAAAAGCTTTCTAGGCAAGAAAGAAGGCAAAAGCAAAAGTCTAGACTTGGGGTGTACTGCTCCAGGAAAAACAGGGAGGCCAAGGGAACGAAAAAGAGTGAACAAGGAAGCAAGTCTCAAGAGATGGGGCCAAAGGTCAAGTAAGGGAGTGGAAATTGATTTTCAGAGGAACATGGGATCCACTAGAGGACTTTGCGCAAAGTGATCCAAGTGTTCTAAGTCAGGGTCCCTCAAACCACGAGTTAAGGTCATAATATAAGCAAGGACACCATGCAACTATCCAGCAAGGTAAATGGCGGTGGCTTTGTATGACAGTGTGGCAGTCAGATAGTGGTTTTGAGAGGTAGTCAGATCCTATCTGAACATGGAGGCAGCAGAACTGGCTGACTGTATGTGATGTGTGAAGGAAAGACAGGGTCCAAGGACAGTGCCTGCATTCCGGTCTGGTCATGTAAGGGGCTGAGACGAGGCGGACTCACCAAGCGGTAGGCCAAGAGCATAAGGCGGGATGAAGGGAATCTAGGACTTCATTCTTGGATTGAATTGATGGGAGTGGAGTGGAATTAAATCTATAGGAAGCCTCATCCCAGGACTTCAGCCTCACCTGACATTCACTGTATATCTAGCAAGGGCAGGCACTATGCTGAGGGCGGCAGACGCTGGATTCACTTTCAGCTCTACCAGTTACTTAAAGGCGAACAGTAACGTAGACTAATTAAATCCCAGATTTAGTAATTTAGGGATATTTCGAAAACTGAATGGTTTACTTAATTTTCTTGGGGACTCAGTTTTTTCATCTTTAAGGTGGAGAAAATAACAATGATGTATGTCCCCAAATAGGCATGAGATGTCAAGTGTTCAGAAGCACATCTGTGCCACAGAACACGTTCAGTACAATCCTTCCGAAATCACTGGAAAATGAAGTGATTCAGGCAAGATCACACAGCTAAGCAGGTATAGCCTGCAGCAAGGCCAGGCTCACTGGTCTGTAAAACACTGCCCCCCAGTGACAAAACAGCAATTCACAGCTTTCGGACCTCATGGCAAGGCAACTACAACTCCAGTTGTTTTGATTGTAAACACTTGAAACAAGACCAAAAAAAATAGTTTCTTTAGGGAAAGGAGGCAGGTAGATTTCTTAGGAAGCATGGAAACCTCAATTCTGACTCTGATATCATATTAATTGTGCGACCAGGGCAAAACATTCTCTGGAGTTCAAATGATCTCCAGGGTACCGGTGTACGATTTCCAAAATGTACAACTCCATTTACAAAGCGGAGGGTGGTGAGGTAGATTCAAACTTACTTTAACTTTGAACTAGCAAATAGGCTAGTTAAACATTACCTGGATTAAGTAGAAATGCAAAAAAGGGCAGAATACCACATTCAGTAACTTGAAACTAAAGGCTCGATCACATCTTAAAATGAGACTCCTTATTTAGTTGGAAAGGGGGCAGGCAATCTGCAAGCAGACATCTAAAGCCTTGGGTGAAATTCTCTGTTGGAAATTGTACTAGGAAAACAAAACACTCTACAGGGCAAACAAATGAGTCTCCTTCCAATAGCCAGCTGTAGGCAATAGCAAATCACTGCTGCATTAAAACAAGAGAGGCAAATTATGATGCAAGTGGTGGGGTTTTTGTAATTGTTTTGTTTTTTTTTTCCTGGTCTTGGCTAGAGAAATAGTGCTGGTTCTAAGACTGGCATTTGCTCTGTTGCTTATGCTTTCATCTCTGCACGAAGTGTTCTTCAGAAGCGCCCATGGCAAAATAATTCAAGCCTGATGAAATCCAGAGCAGAGTCGCTGAGAATCAAAGCCTCTAGTATCACTTTTCGGGCCAAGATAGCCAGGGGCGCGGAGGATGATGGCGTGAGCTCTAGTGTCCTAGAGGACGCTGGCCGCGGTGGACCACGGTAGGGTATGATTTGGGGAGGATGCGCTCAGGACTGCTCAAGGCAATGAGGCAGGGCTAGTCTCGAAAGGGCACAACCTCCGAGGCCTGAGGTACCAGCCTTCACCTTAGCCTGCGCGCTGGGTCAAGGCTGACGGCTCCACGCCCCGAGCTAGCAGCCCTGAACCCTCAGGCCTCCCCCGCTCGCCACTTACCAGCCGTTGACCTCATTTTGGGAGTTCACATCCACCCCGCTCTCCACCAGTTTCTGCACCTCCCGAATGTCCCCCAGGGCCGCTGCCTCCCGCAGCCTCTCCTGCTGCTCCTTCTGCTCTAGGAGGGCGTTCATCTTCCCCAGGGTCCCCGGCCCCCAGCCGCCCCGCCCCGAGCCCGTCAACGCCGCCGCCGCCTCCGCGGCCCGCTCCCGGCCATGGGGAAGGAGCGTCGGGTTCGGCCGCCCCACTCGCCTCTCCTCCCGCGCCTGGCCCGGGCCCTGTGCTCCCACTCGCCCTCCCGCAGATCCCCGGCTGTTGGCGGCCCGCAGGCCAAGGCCTCCTCCCCCGCCGCGCCTCCCGAAGGCCGGCTCCGGGGGACCCTATTTAGTGTGACAACACTAACCCGGGTACTTTTCGTTCCGACCCGCGGCCCAGCCGTCCCAGTCGGCTGTTTATGTAACCGCTGCACTGGATTATCTGCTGTGATTCATCCTCTATTTTTAGACCTCCCAGCTTCCAGCGAGGAGGATAGACACAGGAATAGTTGCGAGGCGGAGGGACCCGACATATTTGAGAGCCAGAAAAACCATATCCTCTGAAGCAGGCTGCTTAGCCGGCATTAAAAATAATTAGTGGGTTTCCACCCCCCCCCCCAAGTTTGGTAGCTCCTTTTTCTTTATCTGAGCCAATTTTTTCCCGGCAGGACGGGAAATGGGCTGAAAACGATCATTCTATAATATGCCAATTATTTGCAAAGATAAATGGCACTGTTCTTTCTTATTTTTGTAGGTGCTTGGGACCATTCAGCTAGGATATTTATTTCAGTACTTACTGTTTTAGCCCTTATCGTTTTTAGACAGAAATTCTTCTAGCTTGGCTTTCATGAAAAATAACATTGTTTACAGCTTATAAACTGCAACTCATTATATCTTATAAATTACAATTAATTACTTTGTAAGTCATGTAAGGAAAGACGGGGGCGGGGGGCGGGGGCGGCGCTTAGTCATCCAGGTCCTCCTCCTGATCCGAGGCGCTGAGGGTGGAGCTATCCTGTGTTCAGCAGCAGCAGTGTGCAGTACTCCTTGCCTAAACTAGCTCATTAGCTAAGAGCCTCGGTTGGCACTGTTCTACTACCCGGTGGGAAAAACAGAAAATATTGTTTTGCTAAGCCCAGGTGCCTTGGAGAGATCCCTGATGTGGCACTGGTTAGAACTTTGCAGATGGACTGAGAAGATGAAGGAAAGTGCCCTGGGGAGGCAGAAAGGAAGGCCTGAACAAAGAGAAGGTGAAATGGGAAGGGATAAATTTAGGTATAGTCTTTACTTCCAGTTCTTGGGGCTGCCAAGGGCTCACAGCATGCGTTTGTCTTGTTACTGTTTAAGAAAAAGCAATGTCTGTTTATTATGATACAGTAATTCACAGAGTACACACTGCACACCAGGAGTGATGAGTATCAACTAACTAAACACTTAAATTGACCCCAGTGGTAAATTGGAACTCTGCTTGAGATTATACTTTTGTTTATTTCCCCAATTTAAAATTTAATTGTTAGATCCAGCGTGGTGTACCATCTGAGGCTGATGTGAACTCAATCTTTTAACACAATCTGAGTAACATGGAAAAAAAGTAGTCTTTAAAAAAAAGGAGGGGTCATATAAAAAGGTAGTAGTGACTGGTGGTATAGTGTAATGGTAGAATAGTTACCCAAGCAAGGCTTCCATCCTCAGAACTGGAAAAAAACAAACGAATCAACAGCAGCAGCAACAGCAACAACAAAGATTAGGTGGTGACCGCCCTCCAAAATTTATGTGTTTTAAAGGTAAGAGTTTGTTAAATTCTCTTTCCTTAGAAGGATTATACCGGGAGAATTAAAAAAAAAAAAAGGAGGGGGGATGGGGGTTAGAGAGATAACTCAGCAGTTACTGCCCTTGAAGAGACTCACGGTTTAATTCCCAGCACCAACATGGTGACTCACAACCATATATAACTCCAATTCCAGGGAATGGGATGCCTTCTTCTGGCATTTGCAGGTCTAAGCATGCACATATGTGTGCACATGCACACATGCTGGCAAAACACACATACACATAAAATAAAGCAAAACAAAAAAGAAAGAAAAAGGCAACCAAATGTGAGGCAGGAGATCAAGCCAGTAAGCAGCTCCCCAGTCTTCTCTCTAGGTTCCTGCTCCGCTTGACTTCTTCCTGCCCTGGCTTCCCATTATGATAGTCTGTAAGCTGAAAGGTGAAATAAACCCTCTTTTCCCTAAGTGGCTTTTGGTCCTGGTGTTTATTACAGCATAGAAAGCAAAATATGACAGGGTCCAAACCCAGGTCCTCACACATTCTTGGCAGGCACTTTCCTGACTGAGCCATCTCCTTAGCCCTGAATGCACCTTTTAATCTAGTGACTTGAACTGTCTAAGGATCTATATTTGTTTTTGTTTTTATTTATCTCTTTTTGTGCTGAGGAGCCATCCCAGGGATTCACAGTGCCAGGGCAGCTATCTGCCATGGAACTATACTTCTGACCCAGGAAGCTGTTTCTCTGTTTTGTTTTGTTCTATGTTTCTGTTTGTTTTTCTAACTTTCGCATAAATGGAATGGCTCAGTCAAGGGGATGGCCATGGATGCTAAATTCGGAAAGGAGATCTGGCCTGGAAGTTGGGGTTTGGCACTCATCAGCAAAAAGTGTTAGCTGAAGTTATAGGAACAGAAGAGATAACCCCAAGAGAGTTGGTGAGTACCGAGAGAAGACAGCAGGACAGAACTCTGAAGAACACTCCAAATTCTAATGGTGGAAAGGAGAGAAAATCTCTAAGGAGCTCGAGTGTGAATAACTGGAATCCTGTAGGAGGAAAAGCAGATGGGTGGGAGGGATCAGTGCTAGGTGACTCACAGGCAATAGAATGGGTAAGAAAGGACCAAACGGTGTGAGTCTAACCTTAGGTTGTTTGTGACCTTGGAAAGTTATAGTGGAACAGTGGAGATGGCCTATGTTTTTTTCATTCTGCCTAGGTTGGCTTTGAACTACAGAGTCAAAGATGACCTTGAATTTCTGGTCCTCCTGCCTCAGCTTCCCAAGTGCTGTATTTTTAGCCTTTTTGGAATTTGTTTCTCTCTAACTTTTCAACCCATCCTAGTCTAGCTCCCATTCATGAGACTCAAAGAATGTTTTAGAAAGTTTCTTGCTTACCAGACTTTCAACAGTGTTCTTCACTGTTACCTATTTCATGTTTTGTTTTTGTTTTTTTTTTTTTTGGTTTTTTGAGACAGGGTTTCTCTGTGGCTTTGGAGCCTGTGCTGGAACTAGCTCTTGTAGACCAGGCTGGTCTCGAACTCACAGAGATCCGCCTGCCTCTGCCTCCCGAGTGCTGCCTATTTCATGTTTTCTAAACTATTTTTGTTCGTTTTGCTTGTTTGTTTGCTTTCCTTAACTGTAAACTTTTCAGATTTCTGGTTAGAGAAGGTGCCTGCCTGATATGCTAACACGCTGGGAGGCTGAGGTAGGAGGATCAGTCTTAAACTTGGGGTTTCTTTTTCCCATTTTGCTAGGTTGGAGCTTTGTCATGTTCTTTACTCAGTTCCACAGGGAGTGTTCTCCCCTACCCTTTGACAATAAAGAGATTCGTTCCCTTTTGCTAATAAAGGAATTAAAAATTTGTTGGGTCTCTGTTTTGGTATATGTAATCGCACTGTGTGAAAAATGTCTTTGCTTTACCTCATCTGCCGAAGGCACCTTCTGGTTGGTTTAATAAAGAGTTGAATGGCCAATAGCTAGGCAGGAGAGAATAGGTAGGACTTCTGGATAGAGATAGGAATTCAGGGAAAGAATCTGAGGTGGGGGATATGCCAGCCAGATTCAGAGGAAGGAGGGTGTACAGTATGGAGGAACAGAACGTAGATTAATAGAAATGGGTTAATATCAGTTCTAAAAGCTAGCTGGAAACAATCCTAAACTAAGGCCACACTTTCATAATTAATAAAAAGTCTCTGTATCATTCATTCAGGAGCTGGTGGTCCAAAGAAAGACTGACTACAGGTCTCCTCTATCAATGGGCAGAGTGTATCAATTCATTTGATCTTCTCACTAGCAATAGTGAGGACACATAAACCCTTTTTTACAGTTGGGGAAACAAAGGCACAGAAGGAGGTTTGCTGAGACTCACAAACCTAGGCAGTCTGGCCCCTTATCTATGGTAGAGTATTATTCCACTTTTTAACCTTAATTTTTTTTTATTATTCTATTTTATGTGCGTCGGTGTGAGGGGATGCACATATGGAAGATAGAGAATAACTTTCACGAGTTGATGCTCTCCTTTCACTGTGTAAGTAGAGTCCTGGGGCTGGAACTTTGTTGTCGGGCTCCTCAAATTTATCTGCAGATGCCTTTCAGATTAGCCATTTCTCTGACCCCACCCCCCATTTTTTATTTTTTTATTTTATTTTTTTTTTTTTTAGTCTTAAATTGTTTGAGACAAGGATTCACAGGGTAGCCCATGCTGACCTGGAACAACAGTGCTGTCCAGCCTATCAAGGGTGGGGTCAATTCTGTTTGATTTTGGATTGCTGGCATTAAAGGCGTGCATTACTATGCATGGCCGAATTGACCTTTTTTGTTGTTGTTTTGTTTTTCGAGACAGGGTTTCTGTACATAGCCCTGGCTGCCCTGAAACTCGCTTTGTAGACCAGGCTGCCCTCAAACTCACAGAGGTCTACCTGCCTTTGCTTCTCGAGTGTTGGGATGAAGGGCGTGCGCTGTTACACACCCCTTCTTTAAAAAGAAAAAAAAGAAAGAAAAAGGGAAAAAAAGCGCATGATTCCTGAGGAATGGACTCTAGAGGCTGACCTCTGGCCTCCTTTTATGAGCATCTGAACACACAGCAACACTTGCACAAGACTAAGGAAAATAAATTGGTATCAAGACATAATTCCCACACCAGCCTATTCCTTGGTTTTCCACAGTAAAAATAAAAAATCCGGACAAAACCAGGTAGAGGAGTTGGGGATTTAGTACAGCGGTAAAGCGTTAACTGTAAGGTCCACAGTTAGGTCCCCAGCTTCAATGACAAAGAAATACGGCCAGGTAAAGGAGGCACTAACTATAGCGAGTAGGAAAATGGAGTCTGAGCACGAACGCAGTTTGCTCATCTCGTTTCCCTCGCTGGAAGATGGCACCCTGGGCACCACGTGGACAAAGGGACATCTTCTCAATTCCGGGGCACTGTCAAAGCCTCCAGAGCTAGCTTGCTTTCTCTCGAAGTGAAAGGGGCCGACAGCCCTGGCCGTTAGGGAGTCTAGGGCTCGGCGGGCACAGACGCGGCGGGGCGGAGTCAGTGCCTGGCCCCCGCTTGCCCTCGGCCTGGCCCGGAGGTCCCGCCCCCTCGCCGGCGGAGTCGCGCCGCCTTCGCCGCCCGGGCCTAGGCGTGTCTCCGCGGGCGCACGGCATGCTGGGAAGGTGCCCGGGCGGCGGCCATTTTGTCTTATCGGCTCCTCTTTGGAAGAGGCTTTTCGGCTTGGAGAGTGGGCCGAAGTGGGGTCTGGCGACCGAGTGGCTGGTCCTTTCCGTCAGTGGGTGCTAGGGCTGGTGGGAACAGCCGCCCGGAGGAAGCACCATGATTTCGGCCGCGCAATTGTTGGATGAGTTAATGGGCCGGGACCGAAACCTCGCCCCGGATGAGAAGCGCAGCAACGTGCGGTGGGACCACGAGAGCGTAAGTCCCGTGGGCCTTGGGCCTGTGCCCAAGCGCCTGGGGGAGGGGAGGCGAGGGAGGGCGCGGGCCTGGCCAGGCTGGGTCTCGGCGCTATTTGGGGTCCCGGTCGCGCCGACTGGAGCACCTGGCGGCTGCGGGAGGCGGGAGGGCGGCCCGGGAGGGAGGATTCCGCGCCAACCCCGGGGATAGGGCGATTTGTTGTTCTGAGGAGGAAGTCCGGGATTGCGCTCGACGGGGCCGAAAGGAGCACCTTGGTGAGGCCAGGAAACGCGGGAAAAAGGAAGGAAGGGCTTATTTTATTACACCGGCGCTCCGGCCTTTTTACCGCATGCAAAAGAAGGGCAAATCCTTCCGTTATTTGGGTGCAGCCATCGTGTTTAGCCTGATTTCTGACCACTATTAGTGGGAGAAATTATGGCAGTGCCTCATTTAGGGGTGGTTCCATTTCGACACTTCTTTGGGAAAGTAGACATTTGATACAGGTCATAACTTGATACAGTTTATCGTCAACAATGTTTGTATTTAGCAGTACTGCTAGATGGCAGTTGTGTTTTATGTCCCTCAGGTAGGCGCGTGTCAAGGTTTTTTGCTTTCACATAAACTCATTGGAGCCTTTTACCCACTTGGGCTTAACTATAACTCCAGCTTCGCAGGTGAGTACTGGAGAAGCTCGCTCAAGGTCTTTTGGTACTCTGCAAATGCGACGTCTGATTTTTTTTATAGCCCCGTTCAGGTTGCACGGTTCTGTGCAGCTGGCTTCTCGCAAATATTGTAAGTATTTTTTATCTAGTTTTGAACGTGAAGCACATTGTTTGAAATCTTAACCGGAGGTAGAGGGACTTTGTTTTCCTTTGCAGTTACAATCAAACAGCAGTGAAATCACATGCTTTTAAAAATACGGGGAGCCGGGCGGTGGTGGATGCCTTTAATCCCAGCACTTGGAAGGCAGAGGCAGGCGGATCTTTGTGAGTTCGAGACCAACCTGGTCTACAAGAGCTAGTTCCAGGACAGGCTCCAAAGCCACAGAGAAACCCTGTCTCGAAAAACAAAAAACAAAAATACGGGGAAAAGGTTCAACAAAGGCTTTGTTGAGACATTGTTTCACTTTGTGGGTCAGGTTGTTCTCGAACTTGAAATCCTTGCTCAGCTTCCAGAGTACTGGGATTACAGGCGTTTCCACGCTTGGCTAACATAGATAGACCTTTCAGGAAAGTACATTATGCATTGTTTTCAAACACAGGGTTTGAGTAATGTAAAAATTTCTCGTTTGCAATGGAGAAAAATGAGGTGGGGGCACATGACTATTTTAAAAAAGTGTTTGACTAAGGCTGTATGGAGGTGGTCCTGACTCCAGAGTAGTATAAACGTATTCTTAGGTATAACTTATGGTGTTGGTTGTTAATCATGATAATCCATGTATTGTGATCGATTTCAACATCTGTGGATTTTTAAATGTTTATTGTCCCCTTCATTTGGCACAGTCTAGACTCTTGGTTATGTCTTGACCCTGTTGGCTTTTTTTGGCCTCTGGCACAGTGAATTTCTCTTTCTGTGTCCGTCTGTGTGTCGTCGTTTTCCCCCTACCGCACTTAACTCTTTTTTTGTTTGTTTTGTTTTTGGAAACAGGGTTTCTCTGTGGCTTCGGAGTCTGTGCTGGAACTAGGTCTCATTCCAAGCTGGCCTGGAACTCACAGACCCCCGCCTGTCTCTGCTTCCTGAATGCTGGGATTAAAGGCTTGCGCCACCACTGCTGGACCCCCCCCCCAAAAAAAAAGCTATCTAAGCTTTTTTGTTTTGTTTTGTTTGTTCCAGACAAGATTTTTTAGTGTAGTCCTGGCTGTCATAGAACTTGCTCCATAGACCAGGTTGGCCTCGCAAAGATCTTGCTGCCTCTGCCTCCCAAGTGCTGGGTTTCAAGGCGTATGCCACCATTGCCCGGCTCATCTAAGCTTTTGAAAAAGTTAGGAAGCATCAGCAGTTCTTGGTGGCACACATCTTTTATCCCAGTACTGGGAAGGCAGAGGAAAGTGGATCTTAGTGTATTCAAGGCTAGCCTGAGACTCTCAAAAATAAAACAGCAACAAGGCTAGAAAAATTGTTTTTTCCCCTGATGCACAAATAGGACATTTGTGATCTAGATTAAGGTGAAAAGTAATTTCATTCTTTACATCTTAGTTTTGAACACGTTGTGAAGAATGGAACATGGTAATACATGTAGATAAGTTTGACTTTGCAGTGGTGAAAGTAATGAGGTTTTGATGTCATCTCAGCCATAGATGTGCTTTCCTTGGTTTTAATGCTTTTTGTTGATAGAACATTTAGTGGTTGTCATCAAAATATTTCATGCCTTTAATGTCGAAGTTGCATTGTATTCTAGTTTCAAGGATTTTCAAGCATTTAATTGACGTTTCAGAATCCTGTCTTCAGAGTTGGGTGGTGCTGGTGGTCCTCACAAGAAATAATAATGTGGTACCGGCCTGCCTCCCTGCCTGCCTTCTCTTTTTTTCTTCTTGTTGTTTTTGAGACAGGGTTTCTTTGTGTATCTTTGGCTATCCTGGAACTCGCTCTGTAGACCAGGCTGGGCTCGAACACAGAGATCTGCCTGCCTCTGCTTCCCAAATACTGGGGTTAAAGGCCTGGCTGTGACTTTTTCTTTCTAAATAGTGCAGATACTGTAGAGTGTAATAAACACGGGGAAGGAAGCTCTTGGTGTTACTTGCATGTCAGATGCTGTGCTTTTGGTTGCTAATTAAAAACTCCAAAGTGATGGCCAAATCCAGCATCTGAATGTAAAGGGTTCACCATCACATCACCACGGCCTAACATTGCAACATAGTTTTGCATTTTTATTCCATTTGGAACCTTAAATTTTTTTTATTGTATTTGGTGGGTATGGGTAGATGGGGGTTTTGGACATAGGACCTCTGGCTTTGTGGCTGAGAGCCGTCTCTCTGACTCGTATTTTAAAATTTCTTCTTTGCAATACTTGGATTAGATGGAGAAAAGCCACATAACTGGTCAAACCATTTTGTTTTTACTTTTTTTGGAATAAGGATGAGAAAATACCAAAAAAAGATGTGGAAATGGAAATCAAGCCTGATGTAGTGCATGCCTGTAATTTTAGCACTCTGGTGACTAAGGCACTAGTAAATCAGAGTTCCAGGCTAGCTTAGGTTAACCCTGTCTCAAACAGAGCAAAGAGAAAAAAAAATAAATTCCAATTATTATTAATATATACACATATATAATATAGATATTTAGTAGTTAGAATAGAAATTTGCATGGCGGTGTGTGTGTGTGTGTGTGTGTGTGTGTGTGTGTGTGATCTCAGCACTCTTTGATTCCAGACCAATCTGGTCTATATAGCAAGGTCCAGGCTAGCTAGAGCTACATAGTGAGACCCTGTCTTTTTTTTTTTTTTACATTTATTTTTAATATATATGTTTTGCCTGTATATATGTGTGTGCCTCAGAACTCCTGGAACTGGAATTAGAGTCAGTTGTGCTTTGCCTCCTGGTTGCTGGGAATTGAACCCTGGCCCTCTGGAAGAACAGGTAGTGTTCTTAACTGCTGAACCACAGGGGTCTGGGGAAACCTTAGTGTTAATACTAGTTCTAAGATAGGTTTTCTAAATTGTATTTATTTATACACATCCCATATACATTTATCTTGTGTGCTATATGAGTGCCTGAATATGTGTGTGTGCCAGAAGAGGGGATAGGACCCCACTGGAATTAGAGTGTGGATGGTTGTGAACCACTATGTAGGTGCTAAGAACCAAACATCAAGTATTTTTTTTTCTTGAGGGCTGGGGGTTTGGTTTTTGGAGACATTTTCTCTATGTAACAGCCCTGGTTGTCCTGGAACTCTGTAGACCAGGCTGGCCTCAAATTTACAGAGATCCGCCTGCCTCGGCCTCCTGGGGGCTGGGATTAAAGGCAAGTGCACAAGTACTCTTTTTTGTTAGTTGGTTTTTTGGTTTTTCGAGACAGGGTTTCTCTGTAGCTTTGGAGCCTGTCCTGGAACTAGCTAGCTCTTGTAGACCAGGTTGGTCTCAAACTCACAAAGATCCGACTGCCTCTGCCTCCCGAGTGCTGGGATTAAAGGTGTGCACCCACCCCCCACCCACCCCCGGCTACAAGTACTCTTAATTACTTCAGCCTAGTTGTAAGACTGACCCGGGTAATTTATTTTAATTGCATATTTCTGTATGTCTCCAGCCTAGCACAGTGATTTTAAAAATCTTTTTACATTTATTGGGGTGTGGGGGTGGGTGAGTGTGTCAGAGGCCAATTTAAGAATGTTGTTCTCTCCACCTGTGGGTTTCAGGGGCTTGATCATTAGATTTGGCAGCAAGTACCTTTTACAAGATGAACCATCTAGCTTGCTCCTGTTTTTTTTATATTGGGGGAGGGAACTTTGCTAGAATATGATACTTAGCTGAATGACCTTGAGTGCAGGCTCCTCTTACCTCTATTTCCAAGTGCTAGGAAAGTACATTGTTAAAGTTAATTTCATCTGTATGTGTAAAAGTGTTGCTTTATAAAACTTATTTTTTTAAGAGACTGGGTTCTGTGTAACAGAGCAACCTTGAACTCTTGATCTTCAAGCCTCTACCTCCCTAGTGCTGGGTTTATAAGCAGAATATTCTTGGGTACAGTTATGGTTATTTTACGTGTATGTGCACGAGCTCATAAGCACACTGCTAGAGTGGGCACTTTTGTGAAGGTCAAAGGATAAACAACCTATTTGAGATTTGGTTTTGTCCTTCTGTGTGATCTTGGGCCTTTAGGCTTAGTTGCAAACACCTTTATTGTTTGAGCTGTCTTGATGTTTGCTTTGGTGGGGGTGGGGAGTCTTGCTTAGTGTAGTAGTGTTAGTGCTTTTCAGGCTCTTTGAGAGTAGTTTTCACCCAACAGCAACACTGTCAAGGATTCATTAACATATGCTGTGCTTGTGCTTTGCTTATTTACAGCCACTGGTTTTGCATTAAGCAGTTTGTCCTACTTTTGGTTGGTGTTAACTTGTAAGTAACCTCAGTAATGAGGAAAGCATGCGATTTTAACTGTCTGATCCTAAGTACCTTAGGATCCAAGTGGAAGATTTTGGTGTTGCCAGAGAAGCCCTTAGAAGCTGTATTACAGAAGATTACAAAGTCTAATTTTGGAGCTTTTAGTATTTGTTAATGTGATAAGAATTTTGTAGTTCAAATTGAAGGCTTACATTCAGAACCTCCTTCCAAAAGTGAATTTAGCTGTGGATGATGTAACTGACTTTTACAATGTCTACAATGAGTAGAATGCGGTTGTTTTATATGCTGGGAAAAGGTCTTCATATTTTTCGAGGCTGGTCTTGCCTCTAGGAGTATACTCCCACATCCTGCCATGACTGAAGTTGCTTTTGTCACGTACCTTAATTCAAGCATAATGTGTTTGCTAAAGGTTACTATGAAGAGAATTGAACTAAATATACTTCTAAAACTTTTGGGATGTTAGCAGATACTGTCACTGACAGTATCAAACAACTTTTTTTTTTTAAAAAAAAAAAAAAAGATTGTGTGTTTGCCACACTGTGTTGTTGGAGACCAGAAGAGGGCTTTGAATCCTCAGGAGCTGGAATTATCTGCCATTGTAAGCTGCCTAACATGGGTGCTGGGAACCAAACTTGGATCTTTCAGAAAAGCAGGAAGTACTCTTAACTGCTGAGCCATTTCTTCTTCCCCAAACTTACTACTAAAAATGTCTGTCCATGTTCTTACTTGGGGAAAAAAAATTCTCCCAATGCCTGAGGTGTGGAAGAGGTTCAGTTTGGAAGGAAAAATTAAAGGTATAAAATTAGTGTCTACAGAGCCTGGGGATGTGTCTCAGATGGATCAGCACTGCCAAACCTAACAATCTGAGTTCGATCACTAGGACCCATATTTGGAAGAGAGAACCAACTCTCACAAGTTGCTTTGTGACTTCCAGATGCATGCTAATATGCACACCCACACATATATATATATAAATAAACAAGCAAACTCTTTTTAAAATTAGTGTAGCCCATGATACCTACTATTAAATATTAAATGCCTTCAGGCAGCTCAACAGGTTGAAGAGTGTTCTTTCCAAGAGACTTGGTCTAAACCTCTTCTGGGCAACTCAGCTGGTTTTTGCTTCTTTCTGGCTATTGGTCTGACCTCAGAGGCTTCTTTGTTGCTTGTCTTATCTGAGAGTCTTTGCAGCTCAGCTCCACTAGTCTGAAAGGCACTATGAATTTTATTTTGGGTTTTGGGGAGGTGTCCTGTAGTAAATCTGGTGGGTTTCAGAGACTTCTTGAAGCTATTTTGAATTGTTTACCTCTGCTTAAAAGAGCTTCCCTGCTGGGTGGAATAGTTCAGATACCCCCCCCATTGTTTTAGGTGGTTCTATAATACCTGTCTTAAAGATATCTTGTATCTCTAAAATACAAAGATGTAATGGAGATCCCTGAACAGTTGGGGACTTCCTCCCAGACCTGGGATTAGGCACAAACCACACACAAACACATGATTTCACAGAGAAATCCTTTACTAAGCAAAGAACAAAAGTTAAAGTTACTGCTGCTTTCTGACTTGGTCAGAAAACAGCAGCAAATGACCTTGCAGGTGGATATTTTCCTTTGTTTAGAATGTTGGCTACAAGTTGTTATGGATAATGGTCAGAAAGAAAGCTAAACAAGGGAGATTTGATTCAGAGTTCTTGTGGCTTTTTTTTTTTAAGGGGGGTGCTGTGGGGCAATAGTCTTTTATCCTGTCACTTGTATTATTTTTAATAAAATGCTGATTGGCCAATAGCCAGGCAGGGCAATGAGAATGCTGGGAAGAGGGAAGCACAGTTTGCAGTTATGACCCAGCCTCAGAGGAAGCAAGATGTGACTGCCTTGCTGAAAAAGGTACCAAGCCATGTGGCTAACTCAAACAAGAATTACAGGATAATGTAAGTTATAAAAATTAGTTAATAAGAAGCCTGAGCTACTGGGCCAATCACTTCATGATTAATGTAAAAAAAAAAAAGATGAGGAAGGGGGGGTCTGTGTTAGAACGGACTAGGATGCAGTGGTAAAGGAGATATGGAATGAGAGAAAGGGGGCAGGGGTATTTTTCCAGAGGGACAAAGAACTGCCTCTAGATAGAAGACAGATATGACATACATAAATGGTGGTTTATAAAGATAAAATGGGAAGCCCTGTGTTATGAAGTGTTTAATTTTAATTGGGCATATTAATTAGGTAGACCAAAGGGGGCTTCTGATTGCTGGACTTCAGTAATTCAATAACTGGTCCTTGGTAGTCAGCCTCAGGAGGAAGAAGCAGCCAATAAGGGAATAGACCTTGGTGGCTAGCTTTAGGAATGTAATCTAACGGTTTTTAGTAAGGCAGAGGGAATGGGGAGAAGGGGAAGGCTTGCCAGAGCCACATGTTCAAGTGAACTAGTGTCCTGATGTGGGGTGCCCTTCTGTATGCTATGAATATGCCTTACCGTTGGTTAATAAAGAAGTTGATTTGGGCAATAGCCAGGCAGAATAAAGCCAAGCAGTAAATCCAAGCAAAGATACAAGGAAGAAGAAGGTGGAGTCTGGAAGAGCTGGAGTAGCAAGATGTGAGGTAACAAGCCACAAGCCTTGTGATAAAATAAAGAATAATAGAAATGGGTTAATTTAAATTGTAAGATCTAGTTAATAATAAGCCTGAGCTAATAGACAGTTTGTAATTAATATTAAGCTTCAGAGTGGTTATTTGGGAACTGTCAGATGGGAGAGAAACCTTCAGTTACATATAGTGAAAGTACATTTGCTTACTAATTATTTAATTTCTGTCTTGTGATAAAATACCACAGCAAAAGCAATTAAGGAAGGAAAGGGTTTATTTTGGTTTACAGTTGCAGAAGGTTGCAGTCTTCCATGACAGAAGGAGCACAAGGCTGGCCAGCCATTCTTTACCTGGCCATGCAGAAGAAGAGAAAGAATAGGAAATGGACCTTTAAAACCTCAACCTGGCTCAGCATGCTTCCTATAAGGCTCAGCCTTCTAAAGGTTTCATAAACTTCCTAGACAGTGCCAGCAGCTGGAGACCAAGTGTTCACACACGTACGTAGCGCGAATAATAAAAACCCAGAGACATATCTGTCCTTAGATGTGATTTTCACCAAGGGAGATGGCTACTTAGGTTCCTTTCAACAGAACTGCATTGTTTTTAAATACTAGCAGAATTGTGTAGGCACAATCCTCAGGTCTGAGATTGTCAGTGGAGTGACCGAAAGGAATTGGTAATGACCCAGTGTGAGTACTACTGTGAAGAAAACCAGAGGGTGCAGAGAGTGTGGGGTGTCTGTCTAGATTTGAGAAGGCCTTTTCATACAAATTGACCTTGAAATACTGGAACCTACAGGCTTGAGGAAGGGCAGAAATGAGTGTTACTGGGAATTTTAAATGATGTTACAACTGAAGCCTTTGGATATCTTGGGAGGGGAGTGAGTGGGCAGATAGGGGAGAATGAAGTTTGAACTTCATTATATTGAGAAATGGTTGAAGGCTTTGAGGCAGTGAAGATGTTCATTGCCCAACTGCTGTGAAGATTGAAATTTTATCATTCTGCTGGGAGGCAGGGACAGGTGGATCTTTGTGAGTTTGAGGCCAGCCTGGTCTACAGAGTGAGTTCCAGGACAGCTGAGGCTATACAGAGAAACCCTGTTTTGAAAAAGAAAGCACATTTTAGGTTTGGCAAGTAGTGTCAAATTGTGTCTTAGTCCTGTGGTATTGTTTAGAGCATTACTTTTTCATAACTGATGCCAGATACTGTTTTATTGTCTATCTATTTTTGGGCAATTTGACTTGAAGTTGGTGGAAACTTACCATTTAAAGTTTTCTGATTATAGCCAGGCATGGTGGCGCATGCCTCAAGTCCTAGCAGTCCTGTGACAGAGACATGTGAGTCTGAGTTCCAGGGCAAGTCTGGTCTACAGAATTCCAGGACAACCAGAGCTATACAAGAAAACCCTGTCTCAAAAAAAAAAAAAAAGTTTTCTGATAACACTAACTACCAAGATTGTTGGTTGTAAGCCAGTTATTTCCTTAACAGTTGAAACTGTCTTACTGAGGTTTAACTCTCTTGCTTTAAGCTTATCAAAAAGCTAGATTGTAATTGCATTGTGGGAATTATTGCTCCCACCCCTGCTTCCTATTAGTAGGTTGCTGGGTCCATGGTGGACATGGAGTAAAGAATTATTGAATAAAGAGTTGGGACTGGAGAGATGGCTCAGTGGTTAAGAGCACTGACTGTTCTTCCAGAGGACTCAGGTTTAATTCCCAGCACCCACATGGCGGCTCACAGCTCTAGATTGATCTTTTTGGATAGGCTTCTTTCTGTAGTAGCCCTGGCCTCAGACTCCCAGTGATCCTGCCTTAACCTCCCATGTGCTTGATTACAGGCACACGCTACCATGACTTTCTGTTACTGTAGTTCTGTAAGGTGAGATGAGTATATAAGACTTGGGCCTTAAACTCAGCTTCTGTCTTGGTTTCATAGTGCTTTAATTACAGAAATGTGCTACTATATCCAACTGAGAGGTTCAGAAATAATTTGAGGAAATATTAAATTAAATGAGAGAATATTAATTTAAGGCATGGGAACTGGAGAGACGGATTAGCACTTAAGAACACCTTTTGTTCTTGCAGAGTCTCTGGGTTCTGTTCCCAGTACCCTCATGGTGGCTCACAACAGTCTGTAATTCCAGTTCTAAGGGATCTGATTTCTTCTGACCAGTGAATACCAAGCATGCATGTGGTATACATGCAGACAAAACACTTATACCCATAGAAATAAATCTTAAAAGTAATTTTCTAAAGTCTAGCACATAGTCTTTGTTAAATATAGGCAACCTATAAGAATATTGTCTAGGGGGCCTGGAGAGATGGCTCAGTGGTTAAGAGCACCGCTATTCTTCCAGATGCCCTGAGTTCATTTCCTAGCATCCACTTGGTGGCTCACAACCAACCATCTGTAATGGGATCTGGTGCCCTCTTCTGACCTGCAGGCATATACAGGCAGAACATTGTCTGTATAATAAATAAATTTTTTTAAAGAATATTTAGGTTTGGAAGCTGGGCATTGTGGCTCATACATATAATACGTAATAATTGACACTCAGGTGCTAAGCTAGAATTGCTATGAGTTCAGAGCCACATGTACTATATAATGAGTTCTTGACTGCCGTGGGCTCCAGAGTAAGACTTTGTCTCAAAAAGAAGGTGGTGTGGAGCTTAAGTTGAAGAGAATGATCTGAAGGTCAAATTGGTGTTTCTAAGAAAAGTGGTACAGAGCAAGACAGGAGGTTGGAGCTAGCACCCTCAGAACAATACATGTGCACACACAAACACATTAAGTTATATCAGGTTAATGTTGTAAAACAATCTGTTTAGACTTGATACATGAAGCTCAGATTTTCACCATATGTGTATTTATGATCAGGGTGGCACATGCCATCATGTGTGTGGTCAGTCACCACTTCCACCATGTGGGTCCTTGGAATGAGCTCAGGTTGTCAGGCTCAGCACCAGCTGTTTTTACAGCATGAGCCAACTCCCCATCCTCTTTAAATTTTATTATTATAATTATGTGTGTGAGTGCATCTTATGTGTGTGTGTGTGTCATGGTGAACCATGTGGAGGCCAGAGGACAATTTTGTAGAATCCATTCTCCTTCCTCCTTTACATGGGTTCTGGATATTGCCAGACTTGCCAGGCAGGTTAACTGAACAGTCTCACTGACCACTCTTTGTTGTTGTTGCTGCTGGTGGTGGGTATGTGGTTTTGTTTTTTCTTGAAATAGCATCTCACTATGTAACCTTGATTGGCCTGAAACTCTATATAGACCAGACTACAGAGATCCACCTACCTTTCTTTGTCTCCTAAGTTCTGGGACCAAAGACATATACTACCATAACACCAAGCCTTTGCCAATCTCTCTCTCTTTTTTGGTTTTGGTTTTCCATGTAACAGCCCTGGAACTCACTCTATAGACCAGGCTATCCTCTGACTCAGAGATCTGCCTGCCTCTGCCAGGATTGAAGGTGTGTGCTACCACTGCCCAGTTGCCCATCTCCTCTTGAACATTGCCTTTTTTGAGACTTGATTTTGTTGCGTTGCCCATGTTGGCCTTAAACTTATCACTCTCTTATATTAGCCTTCGGGGAGCTAGGATTACAACTGTGTACTTAACCTTACTTGACTTGGACCTCGAATGATCTGTTGGGTGGTTTATTGTATCGTGTTCCCCTCCCATTTTGAACCCCAGAGCCTTGTACTCACCACTAAGCTGTATCCTAAAGCCTTTTCTTTTTCTTTTTTCTTTCTTTTCTTTTTTTTTTTTTTTTTTTTGAGACAAAAATCTCATTAAGTCTCCTAGCTGGCCTTGAACTCACTCTGTGAGCGAGGTAGACTTTGAACTTAGCTCCTCCTACCTCAATCTTCTGTGTATCTAGGATTAAAGGCTAGTGCCACCAGTCCTGGCCAGATAGATTTTGACTTCAATTTTTATGAGCAGAGCTGTAAAACCATACTGCTTTGATAAAGAAAAATCTGACATTTAACATCAAATCCTAATTGTTGAGAAAGATTTATTACTCAAAATTTCTTACTCAGTTTATTTTGTGCTAACTATAGAACTCAGTTCCATTTCATGTCAGACATGCAGCCTAGAATATGCTCCATTCCTACCCTTCTCACTGTTGTTTCAATGTAATGCATTGATAATCACAATAACAGTGAAATTTTGGGTGAAAGGCAATAGTTTGGAATTTTGATTAATGTGTTTTAGTTACTAAATTAAATATGGAGCCTGGAGGAGTTTCTCAAAAGTGGGCTTGGTGTGATAGAGCAAACCTTGTGATACCAGCATTTATGAAACTGAAGCAGAATTGCTTTGTGTTCAAGGCCAATTTGGGTTACATGAGACACTGTTTCAATGACAGATATATCAACAGGAAAGAATTAAATTCATTTCGTGTTTATAATGTTTTCTTCAAAGGGATCTAGTAAGAGTCAGTGAAAGTATTGGTGTGTGTGAAATGTCTAATACATGGACAGTTAGAGGAACTTTAGCAATAATATAAAACTAATTTACTTTAAATGAGTGTTATCTTTGATTTAGACAATGAGTCCACAAGGCCTAATCTGTAAATGGTTAAAATCTGTTAACTTCAAAGCTTGAATATAGTTTGTGGGGAACTCGCTGTACAAGACACCTGAGTACTACAAGAAGAGAAAAGTAAGTTAGGATGGGAAAGACAAACTTAGAATGAGATCATTACACATTATATTCAGGTATATTACTGAAATATCACAATGTACCTCATGTCAGTGACAAAAATGGATTTACAGGAATGATGTAGGGTTTTTTAAATGTTATTTATTATGTATACAATATTCTGTCTGTGTGTATGTCTGCAGGCCAGAAGAGGGCACCAGACCTCATTACAGATGGTTGTGAGCCACCATGTGGTTAGGAATTGATCTCAGGACCTTTGGAAGAGCAGGCAATGCTCTTAACCACTGAGCCATCTCTCCAGCCCTGATGTAGTTTTTTAAAAGATTATATTTTTAGTCATGTGAGCGGGAGGCCTGTGTGTATATGTGCATAAACACAGGATATGTGTGCATGCCAGGTGAGAGCTGGAGTTACAGGTAGTTGTGAGGCTACCAACTTGGTTTCTGGAAATGGGACTCAGATCCTCTGCAAGATCTTAAGTGCTGAGCCATCTCTCTAGCCTGTTAGAGGTTGTTTGTTTTTAGGTAATAAAAATTTATTGCCAGGTGGGATGGTGTACAGTTTTTATCCCAGTACTAGGGGGGCAGAGGCAGACAGCTTTCTGGGTTTAAGGACAGCAGAACCATACAGAGAAACCCTGTTTTGGGAACCCCCTCTCCCATTTCGTTTTTCTGTATTATGAGATCCATCTGCCTCTGCCTCCTGAGTATCATGCTCAGCTCACAGCCTGTTCTTAAAATACCAGATCATATTTGAACAGAAATAATTAGTTTAATTTTAGAAAATAACAATTCTATAAGTCGTTTATTTTTGTCAAAATGTATAAGTCTATAAGTTGTACTTGGTGAAAAGATGAATAATAATACATCAAGACATAAATATTATTTGGCACCCTTTCTAATGGAAATTTTAGAACTAAGCAATTTTTAGAAGTTAAGTACTTTTTTTTTCTCTTAATAGGTTTGTAAATATTATCTTTGTGGTTTTTGTCCTGCGGAATTGTTTACAAATACTCGTTCTGATCTTGGTAAGTGATTTTTCTGTTTACCTTTTTGTTATACTTAGAATTAAACTTCTTTCACAGGGCATGATGACACAAGCCTGTAATCTCAGCAGGAAACAAGGGGATCTTGAGTTGAAGGACAGCCCAGGTTATGTAGTAAAACCTTGTATCTAAGTAAAATTTAAAACTTTCTTTGTAATCCTGAAGGTTTTTTCCCCTCTTGAGAATTTGCTGATAATTAATTTCTTACTTGATTTAATTATGAATATGTTAATCTGATCAGATCTACTGGCATAACTAAATGTTCACACCTACACTTGTAAAACACTAAAGTGAAAATTGTTCACATGTACACTTAACTCTCTACTCTAGAACAGGCTAGCTTAAATACACTTCTGTGGCTTAGGCTGGCCTGGAGCATAAAGCAGTTCCTCTCCCTCTGTCTTCTGAAGGCTAGAATCACAGGTATAAGTGATCGTGTCTGGTCAAAAGAGCAAACTATGATAAAGGTGTGGAATAGGTAGTAACATCAGGTGTCAGCACAGTTTTAGAAGATCGGTCTTGGTAGAGACCTGTGTTGAAAGTCTGCAGAGGGACTGAGAAAACAATCATTGGATTCTAGAATTGTGGCTAGTGCCAGGATATTGTAAAAAGTCAGGGCTGATTCAAAAGACTAAAATGAAGATTTTCAGTTGAGAGAAAATTCGGCTTTGACATTGTTAACATTTTGAAGCAGGTTTGTTTGTTTGTTTTTTGGAGGGTGTTGGCAGGATTTCTAGCCCAGACCTGGTGTTTCCAGTAGCATACACCACCATGACAACCAGAACTATCACCAGACATTGACAAATGTCCTCTGGGGTCTGAATAGCTCCCAATAAAGAATCACTAATTTGAGTGTTCTTGTACATTTCTTGATGCTAACTTTTCTACTCTAGTACCCCAGGAAGATATAGCTTATTTTTTGGAGAATTGATCAGAAAGACCCGAAGTATAAACTACAAACATAATTGGCTGAGTTGTGAGTTATTAGTGTTTACCTTGGGGAATATTATGGCTGGAAGAGTCTGGATCTTGACACAAGGAAATTGTGAACAAAAATGAAATTGTAAAAAAATTTTTAAATAGCTCTCCAGAAGAGGTGGCTGTGATCTCCGCTCTCCCCTCCTCCTCCCCCTTCATTTTTACTAAATAAACTACATCCAAAACTTAAAAAAAAAAAAATTTTTTTTTTTAAAAAAAAATAAGTACTTAATAGTAGTGTTCTTAGAGGCATCTTGGAAGGTATAGATATTTCCCCCTAGTATAGAGAGCAAGTGACTTAAAAAAGACCCTCTAAGCATCTCCTTTTTTAAAAAAAATAGTTCTTGGTTTCCCTTCAGTAAAGGCCCTTGTTTACAAATCTTGCCCATCCATTCTAATTTCCAGTCAGAATTTGGAAGTATCCTTTAAAAACTTATTGCCGGGGCTGGAGAGATGGTTCAATGTTTTTAAGCACTGACTCATGCAGAGGACCTGGTTCAGTTCATAGCATCCATGTGGTAGCTCCATGTGACTCCAGTTCTAGGGACCTGCTATGACTAGGTATGTAAGTGGAGTATATATATATATAAAACATGCTGGTAAAACAGTCGGACCTGCTATGACTAGGTATGTAAGTGGAGTATATATATATAAAACATGCTGGTAAAACAGTCTTGAAAAATAAGTTGCCTGTCGGGGAACACTAACCAGGCAGGCATTTCAAGAATACCTTCAACTTAGGTTAGCAAAATGGTCAAGGGAGGAGGTATGATGATAAGAAATGATAGGAAGTAAAGGAGGAAAAAGTTTGAAACGTTTAAATCTTACCTAACTTTAGTATCTTCAGAGAAATGGTATGTGCACATTAGAAAGAGTAGATTACAATTAAGCTGAACTTCTTAAAAATAAATCTTTTAGAAGTTAAAACTAGAGAAATGTGAAATAAAAGCCAGTGGACTGGACTGGGAGTTTGGCTTTAGTGGGTATGTGTGCTTGCTCTGCAAGCATGAGGATTTGAGTTCAAACCCCAGCACTCACATGAAGAGCTGCACATGCCTGTCATGACAGCATTGTGGGTGTGGAAGGCGGGTGGATCAGACCTTGCCCGCCAGCCAACCTAGTTGAACAGCAAGTAGAGGAAGACACCAAAGTCATGCTCTTACTCCTTCAAGCTGTACATGTGCACACAAAAGTGCTATACACTCTATGCATGTACCACACTGTGTGTGTGTGTGTGTGCACATACAAAAAAATACATCACTGGGCTGAACTGGTGTTGTGTCACATGACTATTGTAATCTCAGCACCCTGGATGCTGTGGCAGGAGACCCTCACATTAGAGGCCAGCAATGATGCATAGAGGTATGTACATGCCTTAATAGAAAGGACTGGAGTAATTTGAAAATAAAAAGAATGTTCTGAAATATGCAGTAGAAAAAAAAATATTAGTATGCAAATGTGTTTGGACTGGAGCCATGATTAATAGTTTGAGACAGAATACAGATGGGGAAGAAATCATTAAAGAAATGCATTAAAAATTTTCAGTGATTTATTTCATTTATGTATACTAGTGTTTTTACCTATATGAATATTTATATACCACATGCATGCCTGGTGCCCACAGGGGTCCGAAGGCGGCATCGAGTTCCCTGCAACTGGAGTTACAGATGGTCATGAGCTACCATTTAGGGGCCGGGAATTTAACCTGGGTCTTCCACAAGAGCATTTGGTACTTTTAACTGCTGAGCCATCTCTCTAGTCCCAAGAAATACATTTTTAAATTTAGGTTGGTTAAATCCTTCAAGTGATGGGCACAGCGGATGACAAGAATCCATACTCTCCCTGGCACACCTTGGTGAATTATAGTCAGCAAACACAGGAGCAACTTAATCACAAAATTATGGTTTTGAATGGCCTAAGATTTATGTGGTGCAAGAAGTTTGAAAACACCAGAGAACTACCTTCAGGGTTTGTGCTAATACCAGAATTAGTGTAGATAACATTGAAGTATGAGGGTAAAGAAAGATGTTTTGGTACATAGGAAGTCTCAACGAGAATGTTCTCATGTATCCTTTCTCAAACAAGTTATCCAGGATAATGTTCATTAACCTGACAAGAATAAAGAAAAATAACCTCTGGTAGTATGTCTAATACAGTGTGGATAAGGAATTCTTTGAGATAGTAACTCTAGTAAGCTTGGAAAATAAGCATCCCAGATGGAAGTAAGACAAGGCTCCCTGAAGAGAACAAAAATTGCCTTGTCTTTAGGGGAAATTAGTATAGAGGTACTTTCTTAGACTCAGTGGAAGTATTTAAGAGAGATCTAAGAATATATACATAGAAATCAAATCTCAAGGAAAGACACAAATACCTTCCACACCTTTTGTTACAGGGAATGCTGTTGGCCTGGTCAAAATGTAATACCAAAAAATGGCTTAGCTTTTTTATTTTGTTTTGGAGACAGAGTCTCCATGTAATCCTGGCTGTCCTGACTAAACCAGGCTGAATTCCTGAGTGCTGGAATTAAAGTTGTGTGCCACCTTATTCGGCCTAACCTAAATTTTTTATGTATAATACTGATTAAAAATAAGCACAAAATTCCAAAACAAAGCCGGACGGTGGTGGCAGAAGCCTTTAATCCCAGCACTTGGGAGGTAGGACCAGGCAGATCTCTGTGAGTTTGAGAACAGCCTGGACTACAAGAACTAGTTCCAGGACAGGCTCCAAAGCTATAGAGAAACCCTGTCTTGAAAAACCAGAAAGAGGGGGTACGGAGAGCACAGAATTTCAAAATGATGGAATTAAATTTCAGAAGAAATGGCTAAAAGCAAAAATTGGTTGGTTACATTTGGTATTGAGAATGAAATTTGTGTTACTTAATTTTATGTACAAGTATTTGAAGGTAATAGCAATGCTGGTTTAGATCAGTAGTCTCTAACATCCAAGTTTTGTTTTGTAGCAATATGGAACAGTTTTTTTTTCTTTATCTTCACTCTTGCTAAAGAGGTTAATTTCCATGATGTTTCGTGACTCAGTAGTATCAGTTTTGGTGTGTGTAGTCTACTTAGTGACTTATTTTTCTTTTTCTTTTTCTTTTTTTTTTTTTTTGGTTTTTCGAGACAGGGTTTTTCTGTGGCTTTGGAGCCTGCGCTGGAACTAGCTCTTGTAGACCAGGCTGGTCTCGAACTCACAAAGATCCGCCTGCCTCTGCCTCCCGAGTGCTGGGATTAAAGGCGTGCGCCACCACTGCCCGGCTATTTTTATTATTTTTAAGGGCTATATATATCGTAGTTGCCACATTGATACTATATACAGCTATATTTTATTTCACAGGGATGCTAGGAATCAAACCCAGGGCATTTTACATATGAAGCAGGTGCTCTACCACTGATCTATAGCCTCAGCCACCCCCTGCCCTCCTAAAAATAGTAGCATACCTTTATTTTGAACAAAGTGACACTATTTATTAGAAAGGGATGCATTGCCTGAGTTGACTGCAAGTCACATAAGGCCTTCAACCTTTAAAAAAAAAATTTAAAAAATGATGATGTGATCTACTCTCTTATCACTTAGGAAGCTAAGGCAGGAGGATCCTAAGTTCTAGACCATCCTAGGCTATGTCGAAAGATGCTATTTCAGTGGGGGGGGTAGGGATGACCCTTTATAGCTAGTGAATGTCACAATAATTTATGCATGCTCTTTTCTCTCTCTCAGGTCCATGTGAAAAAATTCATGATGAAAATCTAAGAAAACAGTGAGTTGTACTTTTTTTTTTGGTGTGTGTGTGGGGTCATTTTCCCTTCCTAGTTATTTAGTTTAAAGAAACAAACATTGAAGAAATAATTCGAACTAATGTAAAATAATGTTGCATGGAAGTCTAGTTACTGACTGGGTGTGGTAAGCTTTAATAGTTTCAATAATGATATTAGCTGCCATATGGTTGCATATTATATGCTTAATTTTTCTATACTATATCTGCATCTTCCTTTGTTTGCCCTGTTATAATTATTTTGTAACCCCCTCCCTTGTGTGTCAGAAGACACCCTCAGTTGTTTAAGATAGGCTCTCTTGTTCGATACTGCATATAACAGGCTAGCTGGCCCAGACGTTTCTAGAGGTTTTCCTGTCTTTGCCTTCCATCTCACTATAAGAATGTTGGGATTATAAACCTGTACTGCTGTGCCTGGCTTTATGTGGCTCCAAACTCAGGTCCTCATGCATACACAGTAAGCATTGACTCACTGAGTCATCTCGCCAGCTTCCATGGCGTAGGAATCATTTGAACATCAGATGGGGGTGTGTGTGGCGGCCCAAAGTGGGGTGTCCTTGATCATTTCCACTTTATTTGGTCTGGTCTCCTGTTGGCTAATTCTGTCCAGTCTTTTGAGCCAACTTGCTTCAGGAATCCCCTTTCTCTGTTTTTCAAGCACTAGCAGTATAAGTGACTGCCATGCCTGCAGAGCTGCGGCTGCTATTATTATTGTTGTTATTGAGACAGGGTTTCTCTGTGTAGCCATGGCTGCCCTGGAACTCGCCCTGTAGATGAGAGTGACCTTGAACTCAAAGAGACCTGCCGGCCTCTGCCTCCCAAGTGCTGAGGTTAAAGATGTGTGTCACCATTGCCAGCTTTTAAAATTTATTATTTCTTGAGTCACTGTCTTACTATGTAGGCCAGGCTGGCCTCGAACTCACATTTATCCATCTATCTCTAGTATCTAATTAGAGCATATGCCAGCATAGCAAACAAATTTTTAATTTTTAAATCATATCTTATTTATTTGGTTTGTGTATCTTACACAGTATACACCAGTGCTGTGGTACCCTTATCGGGGACAGCTTCTGGACATTAGTTCTTTCTACCATATGGGCTCCTAGGAGCAAACTCAGGTTGTCAGGCTTAGCAGTAGATCGTCTGCTGAAACATTTCACTGGTTTATAGATAAAGTTTGCCCTGGGTTCAGGATCATTGATAGATCAGGTGCAGTAGTAGAGCTGGTGCTTAAACCTGTGTCTTGATTTTTTTTTTCATGTTTTGTCGTTATTATTTGGTTTGAGACAGGGTTGCTCTGTAGCTCTGGAGTGCATCCTGTAGTCCAGGCTGGCCTCTTACTCACAGAAATCCGCCTGCCTCTGCCTCTTGAGTGCTGGGATTAAAGGCGTGTGCCTGGCTAAACCTGTGTTTAAAGCTTGCGTTTTTACCTTGGCCTGGTAGTACAGGCCTATAAAACCTATTATTTGGGAAACAAGACAGGAAGATCCAAGTTCAGGGCCAGTCTGGACAACTTAATGGGGTCTTTTCTCAAAAAACAAAGGGCAAGGGATTATAGCTCAGATAGAGCACTCTGGTAATTAAGGCCCTGGATTCAGTATATAGTAGCATCAAATCAAATAAACAGCAAACCGATTCTTATTTTATATGCATTGGTTCCATGCCATGGGTGTTGAATCCTCTGGAACTGGAGTTAGAGACAGCTGTGATCTGCCATGTGGGTGCTGGGAATTGAACCTGGGTCCCTTGGGAGAGCAGTCAGTGTTCTTAACCACTGAGGCTTCTCCCCAGCCCTGCAAACTGATTCTTAGACAACACTAATACAGTGTATAATGCCTTTCCCTTTGATAGGAAAAAAATACAGCCAGAAATTTGCTTCATGTAATGCCTTGTTTATTCTTCAGTCTAAATGCAACAGTCATAGAGATGGGTTGATAAAGAATATATGATGTGTAATGGTTAAAAGTTGACTTATTTTCATTTTATTAGGTATGAGAAGAGTTCTCGTTTTATGAAAGTTGGCTATGAGAGAGATTTTTTGCGATACTTACAGAGTTTACTTGCCGAGGTAGAGCGTAGAATTAGACGAGGTCATGCTCGTTTGGCATTATCTCAAAATCAACAGTCCTCTGGGGTAAGTATGACATAAACTTTGTAAAGAGCCCTTGTCCTCTGGAGACCCAGATATCTCGTATTTGCCTTTCATTGATTACTTTGTCTTCTAAAAATTACATGAAGTTTGAAAAATACTTTTTTTTCCTGTTGAGGTTTAGGGAAGAATCCCCCTCTTAATTTTTGTTTGTTGGTTTGTTTTGGTGTGGTGGTGCTGGAGATCAAACCTCAGACTTTGTACATGTTATCAAGTGCTCCACCACTAAACTACATGGTAGCCCTCTGGCCACTTCCTTTTTCCTAGGAAAACTCAGAAAAGTGGTTTCCTGGTTACTAGCCCTGACCCACTGACTGTGAGGAGAATGAGATAAGCAGCTTATCTAGGGAGAATTGCTTTTCCAAGGGGAGCATGACTAGAAAAGAATGTTCTAAAGGTGACCTTTGTAGGAGAAGGCAAACAAGAAACTAGCTAGCAGAACCCAAGGTGGAGTGTGTGTGTGGGGTAACGAACATAAAGACAAGGAAGGGGTTATTTCTTCATACAGAGCCACAGCAAAGTTAGGGTGCCGGGTGTGAAAGAGCCTAAGTACATTTCTTAAATGCTCACTCTGGCTATAGAATGGAAAATGGTCTGAAGGGTGTACAGTGGAAGTAGCCAGTCTTCTGGGGCTTGTGTAATGATTACGGCGGGTTGGGTGAGGATGGTTGAAAAACTTAATAGCTTATAGGAGGGAGGATTTGAATGAGCAGGGAAAGATAAACTATTCTACCTGCATAGTTCTTTATTTAAGCAACCAGGTCACTAACCGAATTTATGTAGATAGGAACTAGAGAAAATTTTGTTCTTACCGTTTCTATCTTAGAAATGTCACATTTGAAATACCTAGGTGGAGACATCAAGTAGGAGGCAAAGTGACGTGAGCTTGTGATTCCAAGTCAGGCTATCTAGACATGAATCCAAAATCTTCCAGCTGAATTACTTACAACAGATTACCAACTTTAGCCTCATGCCTTGCTTTTGTCTTTATTAAGTGGAAATTATCATTTGACTTGTAGCTATCGTACAAGTCAAATTTTGTGACCAGTGGTAATGTACCTAGTTAAGTGCCCAGCGGATATTAGCTGTTTGAATCTGGAGCTCATGGAGTTGCTCAGAAATAGACATATGGGCTTTGAGATTCTTGAATAGATAGAATGTGGCTGATACCAGTCAGCCTCAGTTCCTTTTTCTTTACAGTTTCTTTGCCATAGAAACTAATTACTGGTCTTCCTTGGAGGTCTTAGTTCTTAGACAATTTTCATTAGAAAATGTGATAATGGTGGTTTTGCTATATAAGAATTTTCTTTCTTTTTATTTTTCTTTTTGTTTTTGCTTTGTGCCCTGGGTGGCCTCTAACTCAGAAATACTCCTGTTTTAACTTCCTAAGTACTAGGATGACAGGCATGCCCTTCCATGCTCAGTTGAGGATTTTTTCTTCAGGTGTTAGTAACTATACATAATTGGCTAGCAGATCAAACATAGTTGTATTAGTATTTAGTGGTTAAAATGCTTACTATATTTCTTTTGCTGAGACAGGGATTTTATGGTCAAGACTGGCCTTAACCTGTGTAGGTGAGGGTGACCTAGAGGTTTTTTTGTTTGTTTGTTTGTTTTGATTTTTTTTGAGACAGGGTTTCTCTGTATTCTGGAACTTACTCTATAGACTAGGCTGGCCTTGAACTCATACATCTACCTGCCTCTGCTTCCTGAGTGCTAGGATTAAAGGTGTTTACCCCTACTGCTGGCTCTAACTTGAAGTCTTGATTCTCCTTGCCTTCACTTTCCAAGAGATTATACGCATATGCCATGATATCCAACCTCCTCCCTCCTTTAATTACTAAATAGAAACACTGAGGGGCATGGTGGCATCATCCAGTATTAGCCCTTGGGAGGGTCTCTTTGAATTCAAGGCCACTGGGCCACTGATTTTTCTTTATTTTATTTTTAACTGGGGGGAGATGTGTATCTGTATCCATGAGAACTTGAATGTCTTATTGCTTTAGGAGGCGGTGCTGGGATCAAGCCCAAGGCTTTGTATATGCTATCACCAGCTCCATCCCTGGACCTAAGATTTTGAAGTATTTTACTTATTAATGACGATATTAACATGTTACTGTTTTTAATAGGCTGCTGGTCCAACAGGCAAAAATGAAGAAAAAATTCAGGTTCTGACAGACAAAATTGATGTGCTTCTACAGCAGGTAAGAATTGTTGACAGAAGTGTGAGAGAAAAAAATTGGAGCTGGGTACTGCAGCATCTGTTTTTAACCCCAGGATGTAGGAACTGGTGGAGATAGTAGTATCATGACTCTGTCTTAAGAAACAAACACTGACACATGACTGATAAGGTTAGAAAATAAACATGAAAAGGAATTTGATTGGTTATACGGGAAATACAAACTGAAATCTCACAGGGAGATTTAACAGTATTTGAAATGCCCCAATTAAAAAGAATAGCTATAGCAAAGTATTTGAGCATTGTGAAGAATTTGCACTCATTAGAATTATCAGACATTGATGGTGGGTGTATAAAATGATTCAGGTACAGGTATTCCAAAAGAGTTTAATCTGCTCTATGTGCATGTTTACTTTGGTTTTTAAAAGGTTAAAAATGTACTATAAGACATTCCTTTACTCCAAACAGAAATTAAAACGTCTATACAACTTGTGCTCTGCTATTCCCAGTTTTATTTAAAATCATTGAGACCCCTTCCCCCCCGCATCTCACCCCAGTAAAATCCAGTACTTGTACTAGTTCAGATGTTCATCAAGTGTGTGCGAAAGCTGGTTGTGGTCATAATCTCAAGGCTAAGGTGGGAGGAATGCCATAGTTCAAGACCAGTTTTGGCTACATGGTGAGTAGCAGGTCAGCCAAGGCTACAGAGATAGAATATTATTTTAAGAAAACCAAAATTACAGGTTGGAGAGATGGCTCAGTGGTTAAGAACACTGGCTGCTCCTCCAGAGGACCTGGGTTCAATTGCAAGCATCTACATGGCAGCTCATAATTGTCTTGTAATTTCAGTGTCAGGGAATTACTGTTGCACAGGCACACATGCAGACAAAACACCAGTACATAAGATACAAAGAATTATATTTGCGGTTGTGGCACATGCCTTTAATCCCAGCATTGGAAGGCAGAGACAGAAGCTAGAGACAGACGGATCTCTGTGAGTTCAAGGCCAGCCTAGTATACAGAGTGAGTTTCAGGACAGGCTCCAAAGCTAGAGAAACCCTGTCTCGAAAAACCAAAAATAAAAAATAAAAAAAATAAAGTTGTGATTATATACATATAGTGAAATAATATTCTGAAGTCTTTAGTGTTTGCAGTAATATGAATAAACATCTAAATCATCTGAGTGAAAGAAACTCTACTGAGGAAGTAATACAAACCACATTATAATACCATTTATAGGAAATTTGGAAAATTCAGTCTTGATCTATAGTGACACAGATAATTGATTAATTGATTGATTGTCTGGTTATAGTGTATGATTGAGGTTGGAGGAAGTACTAAAAAGAACCCACAAAAAAAAAAAAACTTTAATCCCAGCACTTGGGATGCAGAGGCAGGCGGATCTCTGTGAGTTCGAGGCCAGCCTGGTCTAGAAGAGCTAGTTCCAGGACAGGCACCAAAGCTACAGAGGTTTAAACTATGTCTCAAAATACCAAAAAAAAAAAAAAAGAGAGAGAGAGAGAGAACCCTTTTGGGGTTGGGAAAGAACTGGTAACGATAGTGTTTCATGGATACATATACACGTGTCCACACTTAAAAACCTTTGCTTTTAAAATCCACATAATCTAAGCCGTAAAAGAAAAAAAATCACAAAGCTCAAGTGATTTTTTTTTTGTTGTTGTTGTTGGTTTGGTTTGGTTTTTCAAGTTTTTTTTTTTCCCCCCACCACCCTGGTTTTTCAAATTTTTGAGACAGGTTTCTCTGTAATAGCCCTAGGTGTTCTGGAACTAGCTCTTGTAGACCAGGCTGGCCTCAAACTCACAGAGATCTGCCTGCCTCTGACTTCTAAGTGCTGAGATTAAAAGTGTGCACCACCACCGCCTGGCATAAAACTGAAGACTTAGCAAGCAAAAAAGATATAAATCTACTAAATGCTAATAAAGCAAGGGGAATATAAAATTCTTAGCTTGATTGAAAAGGAGTCTTGACTCTTAAGTTTTTTCTGTCTGTCTTAGATTGAAGAGTTAGGATCTGAAGGAAAGGTAGAAGAAGCCCAGGGAATGATGAAATTGGTTGAACAGTTAAAAGAAGAGAGAGAATTGCTAAGATCTACAACCTCGGTGAGTTTCAATCTTTTATGTTTTCAAGAAGCCTGTTAATTATGAATTACTTAGAATCTGTTCTTCTTGGGGAATCTTGGAATACTTTTTCTATTGTCCTAAATTCAGTCTTGATCAAGCATTTTTGTTGTCCACGTGTGTTGGTTTGGCTGGTCACAAGGTTACATCATGAGTCTATCCTCAGATGACATGAAGCTGTAGAATAAAATACCCTCAGCTTGCTCTGGTGTGCTCACTCTGTCTTGCCATGCCCTTCCCACACACATGTACCAGCACACACAGTGCTGAGAATCAAACCTAGAGTATTGTGCTTGTCAGGCAAATGCTCTACCTCTGAGCCTTTTTCTCCAACTAGTGATTTCACTCCAGTAGCAAGCAAGAAATGTTCTTCAACAGCAGACACGGGCCAACTGTCTTCTTAGTTTAGTATAATCTAACTGGAGATAGCATTCGATTCCACAGGTTGGGAACTCAATCCTAAAACTTCTGTTTTGCTCATCCCTTCTTTCCTCCCCCACTTCCCCTGTTACGCACATATATAAGGCAGAGTACAATACACACACAGAGTCTTGGGCACATATATGTCATATGTCACTCAGATGCCCTAAGTTTTGCCTGTGCTTCTGACTAACATTAAAAATTCAAGGCTTTCACAAACCCTCAACTCGGGTTCAATTAATTTGCTCCCGTACCTCACAGATCTCTGAAACACGTTTACCAGCTTATTATAAAGGATATTACAAAGGATACAGATGAAGAAGAGATGCGTAGGTATGGGAGAAGGGTTA
Source organism: Dicrostonyx torquatus (assembly GCA_028555095.1). NCBI lineage: Eukaryota > Metazoa > Chordata > Mammalia > Rodentia > Cricetidae > Dicrostonyx > Dicrostonyx torquatus. The sequence continues at coordinate 1,619,622 of JAQHUG010000027.1, forward strand.
TGAAGCTTCCATCTCCTCTTCAGGTTCACCACCTTCTAGGAACCTCCATGTATTCAGGTATCTGGAAGCTCCCAGGCCCTTTTCTAGGTCATATTGGAGACTTAATTCTATAAGCATATGGAAACATGGACAACTGGGTAGAAACATGATTAGACGAAAAGAATATAATAATGCAATAGACTAAGTGGGGGATCCAGCATCCTGCCTACCCTGACTGTTGTGCAGAATCCGTTAGGGCTTTGAGATCAGAAAAGTAGGTCTTGATGGTCTACTCCAAGTCTCAAAGGTGAGGGAAGGTTAGTGTTTCTGTGGCTTGCCCTGGGGAAGGGAGTTATGAGCTAAGGAGCATGGATCTAGAAATCATCACTACTGCTGGGCGTTGGTAGCACTTGCCTTTAATCCCAGCACTTAGGATACAGAGGCAGGCAGATCTCAGTGATTTTGAGGACAGCTATGGCTACAAAGAGAAATTCTGTCTCAAAAAGCAAACAAACAAAAAATTAAAAAATAGTCACATGTTATCTCACTACAAAAAGGCTGTATTTTTACATTTATTTATTAAGTGTGTTTATGTGGTCCTGTTGTAGCATGTGTGTTAAGATCAGAGGACACATTGTAGGCATTGATTACTGTGTGGACTTCGTGTTATTTAACTTGGTGTCAAGAGCCCACACCCATTGAGCCATTTTGCCAGTCCCTCAATAAAATTATTAATTCTTCACTCTATGGCTAAGCCCCACCTTTATTTGTAAATACTCATATGAGCCTGACTTATATATTCATTGTCAAATCACTCAGTACTTCTATTTACCTTAGTTTAAAATTGACAGTCTTAAAGTGTCTCCCTCCTTACTGTGAGTAGTGCAGTGTCTGCCTTAGATGCTACTGATGAAATGTAATCGATCACTGTTTCTGTTCCCTCAGTAGTGTGAGTGCATATTCACCTTGAATATAACTTCTTAATAATTTTTGAGTTATTGAATCTATGTGAAAGAAATTTAGACTAAAACAGCTTTCTGAAAGTTTAAGTTTTTCAAGGAGATGTAGGTGTTCAGCAGAGGCAAAGTTGTTTGCTCTTTTCAAGCCTTTCCTCTTGAGCAGTTGTGTTCAGCTTATGGCTGGAGAGATGGAAGATAGATGTTGAATTTCTTTTGGAATTTATTCTCTCTTCCTCGGATACTCTCATAGCAACTGACTTCTCATTTCAGACTATTGAAAGTTTTGCTGCCCAAGAAAAACAGATGGAAGTTTGTGAAGTGTGTGGAGCCTTTTTGATAGTAGGAGATGCCCAGTCTCGGGTAGATGACCATTTGATGGGAAAACAACACATGGGCTATGCCAAAATTAAAGCCACTGTGGAAGAATTAAAAGTAAGTTTCTTGTAAGCATATATAATCTGTAATCTCTTAACAATAACTATCACTGAAAATTTTGTATTTTAGTATGGCTAAAAATTGGTCAAACAGCAATAGAAACCTTGAGTGGCATTCTGTTGCTATTTATATTTCTTTACAGCAGTGCCGTGCTAGGCTGTTGATTGATAAGCGTGCTTCTTTAGTGTGCCCACAGCTCTGGGGTTAACCCCAGTACCAAAAGTAAAAAGAAAAAATAGGCACTGATGATTCCTATGGTAATTTGTTGTTCATAAAAGTATTTTTATCTCCTTCATTTCAAGTCAGAAATTGAGACTTTACCTAAACAATTAGTCAAATAATCATATTTTATGTATACGTATGGTGCTGAAATTTCTACATTTCTGCTTAGGTTATGGGATTTCATAAACAACTTGGTCTATAAATTGCTAGAGAATGTCTTAAAGACTAAAGTTGTATAAAAATCTATCTTGAGTTGGGGAGGTGGCTCAGTGTTATATCACTTGCCTAAAGATTCTTGGTTTTCTGGTTGGTCCCAGCGCTACAACAAACAAATCCAACTTGATTTCCTTAGGAAAAGCTAAGAAAAAGAACAGAAGAACCTGATCGGGACGAACGTCTCAAAAAAGAGAAGCAAGAAAGAGAGGAAAGAGAAAAAGAACGGGAGAGAGAAAGGGAAGAACGGGAAAGGAAAAGACGAAGAGAAGAGGAAGAAAGAGAGAAAGAAAGAGCTCGTGATAGAGAAAGGAGAAAGAGAAGTCGTTCACGAAGTAGACACTCAAGCCGAACTTCCGACCGGAGATGCAGCAGGTCCCGGGACCATAAAAGGTCACGGAGTAGAGACAGAAGGCGAAGCAGGTATGTAAAACTCTGACAGTGTCTGGCCATAGTGGACAGTCATGAGCAAAAAATTACTAGATGATCTTTCATTGGGGGGGGCTTATAGATAACGTCATAAATTGAAACTATTGTAAGTAAAAATGCACTAAGTCACTTATGGATCTCATAGTACTCCGCAGAGTGGGTTGCTTGTCCTGCTTGGTTACATGGCTAATGGAGAACTATGAGTGATTGTTGACACCTGGGATTAGGATACATGTCTAGCATGTGTTGCTATGATAGCCTGGGTGGTGATAAAATTCCTAAATTTGAAATGGAATGACTGATGATGCATATTACTTTTATGTTGTCATAAAGTCAAGATTATTTCATGGTGGACCATAACTACATCCTTATGTGCTAGGTAGCTTTGTGAGAGTTTAAAGGTAAGTTTTCTGTCTTCTTGGTTGTTCCCTTCCATTACGGGGTTGGAGATCATCTTTCTAAAGACTCATCATACCAGAATGGGTAGAGCTCTGTGTTTTGTTTCAAAACAGGGTCTCTATGTAGCCATGACTGGCCTGGAGCTCACTGTGTAGATCTGGCTGGTCTCAAACTCACTGGGAACCACCTGCCTCTGCCACTAGAATGCTGGGATTTAATGGCAAGGTTTTCAATAATTATCATCCTTGAAATTTCTAGCGTAAAATTTTAGTTCTGTTTGTGTAGTTTTTTTTGAGACATGGTTTCTCTGTGTAGCCCTGGCTGTTCTGAAGCTCACTCACTCTGTAGACCAGGCTAACCATTTTTTTTGTTTGCTTGTTTGTTTCTTTCTTTTTTTGGTTTTTCGGGACAGGGTTTCTCTGTGGCTTTAGAGCCTGTCCTGGAACTAGCTCTTGTAGACCAGGCTGGCCTCAAACTCACAGAGATCTGCCTGCCTCTGCCTCCCGAGTGCTGGGATTAAAGGCATGCGCCACCACCGCCCGGCCATTTTTTTTTTTATTTCTTTCTTTTTTTAAAGATTTATTTATTTATTATGTATACAGTGGTATGCCTGCAGGCCGGAAGAGGGCAACAAATCTCATTATAGGTGGTTGTGAGCCACCATGTGGTTGCTGGGAATTGAACTCAGGATATCTGGAAGAGCAGCCAGTGCTCTTAACCCCTGAGTCATCTCTCCAGGCCCTTTTTTTTTTTTGTTTCTTAAGGGAAACTTTTACTTAAATATATCTTTTAAAGATTTATTTATTATGTATACAATGTTCCTCCTATACACCTCTATGCCAGAAGAGGGCACCAGACCTCATTTGTTATGAGCCATCATGTGGTTGCTGGGAATTGAACTCAGGACCTCTGGAAGAAGAGCCAGTGTGCTTAAACCTCTGAGCTGTCTCTCCATACTTAAATATTTTTAATTATTGAATAGTATATGCTTCTCTGAGCCATTTTAGTACTGTCAGCTAAAATTGTTTCTTTTTAAATTATTTAGGAGTAGAGATCGACGGAGAAGCAGAAGCCATGACAGATCAGAAAGAAAACATAGATCTCGCAGTCGGGATCGAAGACGGTCAAAAAGCCGAGATCGAAAGTCATATAAACACAGGAGCAAAAGTCGGGACAGAGAACAAGATAGGAAGTCCAAGGAGAAAGGTTGGTTTATCATGAGAGGTGCTGCCTGCAGCCCAGATCTCCATTTTACTGTGCGCCACAGCAGTCAGCTCAATTTCAAGCTGTTTCTTTCCTGTCGGGCTTGGGGTTGTGAGAGTGGAAGTCCATTGGAGACTGTAAGATCTTACGAAAGCCTCACTATTCATTTGGCAACCCTGAAGGTTTTTCTATAGATTCTTCTGAGTTTTATCACCTTTCGGGAATGGGAGGTGCTTAGGCTGTAGGATTTTTTTTTTAACCTTGTTTATTTGGCTATGTTTTTAAAACTGCAATATTCCATGATATCTCACAAAATATACGTACATTGTTCATTGGTCCTATTGAGTGACATTCACTTAACTCAGCATTTGACTTCTGTGTTCCCAGAAGTTGAACCCCTTACTGTGTTGTAACTATGCTTTATGTTCTGTCCATCTTGCTTTTACTCCCCTCTGATGTTGACTGGTTTGTATTAGTGATATTGAATGACTGTAAATTTTGTCTTTGGCTGGTTTTCACAAAAGTTATTTCTTTTAGCCTTTATCTCAAGATAATGTTTTTAATCATCAAGATCTCCTTTTAAAATTACTTTTGTTTTTGGATTATCTTAGCATTTTTAATTTTTTTATTAAGGGGGCTGTTTTTGCTCTATATGGTTTAAAGATGAAAGAAAGGACCTGTTTCTGATTTCCTCAGTCCTGGTTCCATCCTGTCCTGTTCTGCATGTCTGTTCTGTGGTGGTGTTAAGTTATACTGATCATGTATGTAGCACTCCTGACAGGGTTTCTCTGTAGCTTTGGAGCCTGTCCTGGAACTAGCTCTTGTAAGACCAGGCTGGTCGAACTCACAGAGATCTGCCTGCCTCTGCCTCCTTGAGTGCTGGGATTAAAGGTGTGCGCCACCACCGCCCGACTCATGTTTTCTTTTTATAGCTATTTTTTCCCCTAGATTAAGTTAAAAACTAGCAGTATACAAGGACTAATTGTTTCTTGGTTTTTGGGTTTGTTTTTTTTTTTTTAATGCCTTTGATCATTTGCAGTGAGGGGGGCACATGGTCCTCCTCTTAGGAGCTTTAATGTTTGCCATTTTAAATTCAGAAATTGTTTCTGTGATCAAAAGTTTATTGGGTACTGTTTTATTTGAGAGGGTCTCTTTTTGCCTTATTTTAGCAAGGCTTTGGCATGTTTTTGGAGTGATGTCAGTTTTCAAGTCATCTGGTGACTCAGATCAGATTGATCATCTGTGTTTTGTGAGGCTTTTGATCCCATATTTCTGTTGTTGCATTAGTTGCTCTTTCCAGTTGTGCCACTTAAATAGACACATTTGTGTAATGTCTGGGTAAAGCAAAAATATGTCCTGAATTTATTGACCTGTTACAAAATGAGTTTAGTAAAGCTCTTGAATTTGCTGTTGAGACTTGGGAAAAGAAAGAAGACTGGATATTAGGAAAGCTATCAGGCCTGTCTTGTTTGGGCATGCTGTCAATAGATGAGTGGTGAGTTCATTGACTTTTAAAAGTTCTAGACACTTCTGAGTACAAACTTCTGGCCTTTGGGGTCAGGTGTCTACAATATAGCAAGCATTTGATAAGGCAGGTGAGTAAGGCTGTTCACTGCCTCAGGTGCTATGATCAAAACAGAAGCAGTTTAACTCCACAAACGAGAGGCTATTTCTCACACAGCTATCTGGGTGCTCTCTTTTTTCAGAGAGTTCCCATTTAATCCATAACTCAAATCCACCACACATTTTGGATATCCTTAGGACTATTAAGATCTACCATATTTACATAGGCCAGAAGATAAGATTTTTGGACTGCTAGTCCTCTACGGGGCAACAAGACGACTCTTCCTCCTTGAAGCTGCCTGTGCACCGGAGAAGCCCATAAGGCACAAAGGGAGGACTTTCCCACAAGGTCAGTTAGAGCACAGTTCCCACAAGTGGACAGACAGGCATGAAGCAAGCCTTACAGTTAACCACTTAGACATTGCTCTGTTTGTTTCACAAAGGTTGGACCTAATACACACTCCTTTGCTTAAGAGAGCAAGTTCATAGTGTCTGTAACAACAGTCCATGTAGGGTTCCTCTCTTTAGCCGTCTTTCCATCATGATCTGCTTTGCTAGACTAGTTATTCTTAGTTTCACAGAGCGAGTCTAACATTTTCTGCAGAATCTTTTTTAGAGGAATACTTAGAACTGGAGGGCAGGGTGCAAGTGCCACTTTGCCTTAGCCTTACAACGGCAGGGGGGTGGAAACTACTTGTTTTTGTAGCTGAACTGAGTTTTAATTTTTTTCTTAAGGGAAAAAAAAGCTCTTAGTTGTCTTTACAGCTAGTGAAAACAGGGGCCTGGGGTCTTGGATTTTTAAGATCCCATTTTCTTATTTATTTAGGATTTTCAAGACAGGGTTTCTCTGTATAGCTTGAGCCTGTCCTGGAATTCACTCAGTAAGCCAGGCTGGCCTCAAACGCAGAGATCCGCCTGCCTCTGCCTCTCGAGTGCTGGGATTAAAGGTGTGCACTGCCACCACTGCCCAGCCAAGATTCCATTTGATATGCTCCTCTTGAATATTTAAATAATCATAATATCCTTTTAGTAAAACATATCACTGGGTGAACAGCTCATTTAAATATTAAATTTTTTTCCTGGTTACCATTTTGCCCTTGTAGCTTAATTAACCTCATTGCTAACAGCTTTGTGTACTGTCTTTCATATCTTTCCTGTTGTCTTTGTATATTCTTTATCTAGAATGAAAATTTGTTGAAGTTTTAAATTAATAGATGAGTTTAGCAACTTTTCACAAGTTTGAGAAATTTGCTGTTTTACTTTTGTTTCCTTTCAGACAGACCCCTTCTTGGCCTTTCTAATAACTACAAACATCACTGGCGAATTCTGCACACCTTTCACATCTGTTGTTTCCCTTATTAAAGAGTAATGTATTTGTTGTATTTCACTCTAAATTCCATGGTCAATGTCTTCTTTTATGGCAGAAAAGAGGGGATCTGATGATAAAAAAAGTAGTGTGAAGTCCAGTAGTCGAGAGAAACAAAGTGAAGACACAAGCACTGAATCGAAGGAAAGTGATACTAAGAATGAGGTCAATGGGACCAGTGAAGACATTAAATCTGAAGGTGACACTCAGTCCAATTAAAACTGATCTGATAAGACCTCAGATCAGACAGAGGTAAGTGTATTGTTTCTCACTTTGATTAGGGCTTTTTGTTACTGTTTGACAGTGCAGCGTAAGTATGCACAGATGAAGATGGATCTAAGCCGAGTAAGAAGACATACAAAAGCCTCTTCTGAAGGAAAAGACAGTGTAGTCCTGCAAAACATTTTGAGGTACATTGTTTTGTCTCAGCTATTTTGTAGCAGACTCGTGCCCCCATTAGTGTGCCTCTTTGGAAATTATTGTCCACGTATGTAATATAGTCGCCATTGAAAGTTAATTATCCTTTTTTTTTTTTAGGGATTTTGCTGTCATTTCTTTTCTTTTTTTTTAAATAAAAAGGTTGAACTGTTTTTGTTTTTTTTCTTTTTGGTATTAAGTCCATCTTGTGTTGGTACATTGGCAGAGACTTATGCTGTAAAAACTTAAACTATTTCTGAGGCACATGTTGGACTACTTTGTTTTAATTAAACTGCTAGTATTTCTTTGTCAAGGATGTTTCTAGTTTTTTGCTTTATTGCCTTGCATTCTAATGCAGTTTGTTCTGTAACTCGAGAGCCAGTAGCATTGGATTGATGGAAGTGTAGGGTTTATGAATTATTGCAGCTGACTACCATACCTCACACAGCGTTGGTGTTGTGAGCGGCCCATGAAAAGCCAAATTAGAAATCAAGGATTCAGTCAAACTAAGCAGGTACTCATGCCAGGTACTCCTTTCTCTACCCACATCCGTGTTTGAATGCTATTGCCTGTGACCTTTACGCTTAACTGTTGTGTATCCTTTTTGTTCTTTACAAGAAGCACAGAGGGGTTTTTTGTGTATTGCGTGAACTTTTACAAATCATGTTAACAGAATGGAATTTTTTTTCAACTGTGTGTAGGGATGCAGTGGTGCCCAGAATTAGATATCTTTAAAGAATTTTAAATACAATAAACACCTCATATTATCCGCCTTGTTACATTCAGTGCAATTCTCAAGTCTTTAAGAGGTATGTGTTTAACATTTCCTACTGTGTAGGAGAATTTGTGGTCAGCCATAGTATAGAGGCTGAGACATTGAAAGCAACAGCACCTAGCAAGGACAGACACTTGGATCAGTAACATGAAGAACTGATTGATCAGATGAGATTGGGTTCTTAAAGAACTGTTTAAAGCTAGGTTTTATAGATAGATGTTCTTAAAACCTCTAACTTCAATCTTTGGGCTAGTGGCGTGGGATGAAATAATCCTAATGAAAGGAAGTACCAATTAGTTGATATATTGGTGGCATTCCTGTTTTAGAGAAGCAGTGTAGGTGTGTCTGTGTGAGCCATTCACACATAGGCAGCATATACAGGCACATGGCTCTAAAAACCACATTGATGCCTTGATGTAGAAAAAAATACATTTCAGATTCAACATGTCATGGTTAGCAGTTAGCACTGGGCCAGCACTTAGTCATAAAATTTTACCTTTTATATGCTGTCTAATTATCAATTTTCCCCAAATTTTGCATTGTAGGACTACTGTGGAAGATTTTTTGAAGAATACTGAAAACGGCATAAAGTGAAGATCAACATTAAAATGAGGTGAAAGAAAGCTATAGTGGCATAGAAAAAGTATAAAGCTCAGTTAGTTGTTTGTTTTTTATTATTATTATTATTAAAAATTAATTCAGGACTGTTGTGACCTACCAGATTTCAGAACATGTGTTATTAGCACATATGCCACTTTGAAAATTTAGGTCCTGTATCATATTTTTTTCTTTAAGACTTTTTAAGAAATATTCCCTAAACATGTGGCTTGCTCAGTGTTTAATTGCAAGTTTTCAGTCTTGGACTTTGAAAACAGGATTAAACGTTAGTGTTTATGTGAAGCAGACTGAGTGGGACTTCATTTTTACACTTCTGCTATACTTAGCCTTTGGATTTAGACGTGAAATAAAGTATCTCTGACTTTCTGTTACAGAGTTGATTGTCTGTCATTGAAAGGTTTTAGTGTTGCTGTTTTTCTAATAAAGCTATTGACTCCAATTTAGTCCCTTGTTTTTAAATATGAGGCACACTGTTGATACAAGTGCTAGTGAACGTTTTTCTAACTTGTCCTGTTGAAGGGTAATTTTTATAGAACTTCCCATTTGATGTTTAAATGGTGCTTCAATTTGGGGTGGTAATGAAGAAATTTGGATTTGCTTTTAATAGCAAAAGTGTACAGTGAACTAGAATATATTTTTACACCCATGAGAGGTTTCTTTAGTAGTAAAAGGTTATGAATAACCTTACAAACTGTCTTCCTCTGTCGACCTAGGAAATGATTTAGGCAAACATTCAGAAACTTTCAGCTAGTTTATTTCCTTTAAATTCTATACCAAATTTTCTTTTAACCCAGTCTTAATCCATCTATAAATGTATATATTTCTCTGTATGGAGTGTCTATAATAAGGATATTTGAAAAAGCAGGTGATATCTCACATGGAAGTAGCAGCATGTTTATACCTAGCTCCATCGACTATAAAGTGTTATCCTCAAATACATTTGTTTATATATATAAATATATCAGAGCAGCTCCTCGTGACTTAAAGTTTTTTAATACTAGCATCAGTTGTTAGGTAAAGAAACTGAGCAAATAAATGGCTTCATGTTGATCAATGTTAGGGCATTTCTCACTGTTGTGCCACTGTGTTCCTTCTAGTGTGCATTTGGGTCATTACAGAATTTATTAAGTAAAATACTCTTCTACCAAACTTTTGACGAATCATGAAGCAACCACTTTTAGAGACACTATATGAGAAATGTTAATGGGGATAAGAGGCCCTCTTTCCCGGCTTACCCAGCTGATCTAGAGATGCAGCAGAAGGTGGGGAGGCTGTCTGTGCAGTTGTACGAGATGAGGCAGGTGGGAATGAAGGTAGTTGTCGACAATAGTCTGGCAGACGCAGAATCACCCAGCTCAGAGCTCTGCTTTGTATAGCTTATAGTTTGATGACATTGTTGTATTAAGAACATAATGTAGGAAATCTGCTCAAATATTAAAACACCAGATTGCTTTCTTCTGCCTCATCTAGACTCAACAGTGAATTTAAATACAGTACCGCAATTGGGCTCCTGTAAAAAGATGTCCTCCGTGGACACTGAGTTCTACTGATGCAGATACAAGATTTGAGAAAGCTCTCTTAGGGTGTCTGTCATAGAGGCTAGGTACTAACTTACTGTAAGAAACATTTCTGTTTTGTAGACCAAATAGCTGTTGCTGTCATTTGGTGTGTAAGTGTGTGAGAGTATAGTAGTGAATGTGTCACGTCTTTCTGGAGAGCCAGTTTTAAGCAAATTACTTTGTAAATTTGAAATCAGAGCAAGCAGTCTATCTTTTTTAAAGTGCTTTTTATTTTAGAATTTTTTTATCTCATGAAAGTGTAACAGTATAATCAATCTCTGTTAATTTATCTCTGTAAGACTCATAGCTACATCTAGTCCCATGTGTGCCTGTGTCTGGGGGGTACTGTGCAGAAGTGTGTATGCGTGCGTGTGCCTACATGTCTACTCTTCTGTATTCTTAACCAAGTCTCAGTTATGCTGTTAACCTGTGTCTGCAAGAGCAGGGTCTCTCTAGCTCGTAACATCTGATGAGCGTTTTCTTCGTAGTTCTCCGACTGATAGATAATCCTTTGCCTTGTAACTCTCAAGAGGGTGGAAGACGAGCAACTTCTGTAGCGTGTAGACAGACTAGACAGATGGCCTCTGCAGTAGGTCCCAGCTACCACTTTTGTACCTTTGTAATCATGCGCTGTTAAGTTGTTGATGTGTTCCTCTAGAACATTTCTCACTTTGAGTACAGTTAGTGTTATAGGAGGGCCAATGGTCATTCCAGCGTGTAAGAACATGGCTCAGAACCTTTAAGCTGAGCCATCTAACTAAAAATTTTAGGGATGTACAAACTGAAAATTTTGCAGTGGGAGTTTTTTAAGTTCACATCTGTTCTGTTTCTAAAGATGCATAGCTGCATTGTAGGTGAGTGATGTGTGTGCTTAACCATTGCCTTGTATGTGCATGAAACAGTGTGGGGCGGCACTTCATTCAGGGTTGCACTTTTTTGACTGGTTTTTATTTGCTTGTGAAAGGACCCAGGATGACTCTGCATTCTGACTTGTTTGATAATTGCAATTGTAATGCTTGTTCTTGGTTTAAAAGCAACAGCTGAAGTGTTCAATCTCTGTCTTCCTTTACTCCTACCGTTTGCTCCTTTAAGAGTTCCTGATGTTGCCTCATCCAAGCACTTGGTGGGGGCAGCAAAGTAAGAGGTGGGGAATATACAATATAGATGTCTTTTTATATATGATGGTGTCCATCATATATGTTCTGCCTTTTTCAGGTACTATATCTGGAAACACTTTGAGATATAGGATACAGTACTTTGAAGTTGGGTGTTGCTTTTAAAAAGCGTGTTTCAAGTTAGTTGAAACAGGATAAATGGCATTTTTCATTGTGTCAGAATTATGGATTTTCTATTAAAATGCATTTTCAGAGTTTCATAGTTGGTCTGTTTCTTCTCAGCCATCCCAGGTAGATCAGTTGTCTGTCAACAGTTTTTTTAGGAGCAACTTTGGAAACAGTTTGGCACAGCTAAGTGTGCTGTACTCAGCCCTAGGTACATATTCTTGAGAAACCCTTAAATGTTGCCAGGAGATGGATGAACAAATGTCTTAATGTTATCTTGTGTAATGAAGAGAAGAAAACCCTGATCAACAAAACCCTGGGAAGATCCCATCAGCATGTGTGTTGGATAACTAGTGTGACACATCCCCATCACGGAATTCACAGGCGTGAACATGAACTTCAGCTCCGCCATGACCATGGATGTTACAAGATGTAATAATGTCCCCAAAAAGCAAGCCACAGAAGAATCTACCCATTATGGTTCACTTTGGTAAAGGTCAAACAGGCTGTTAAAATACATGGTAAAAAAAGAAACACGAAACAGTTGATACACAGATCACAGTTAGTGGCCACTTTGAGAATGACCTTGGAGGGCAAAGGGATTTTCAGAGGAATGGCCACTGTCTTTCTCAAGCTTGATGGGCTCTTTTCTTTTTGAATTGTATGTTTGTGTGCTTTTGTGTATATGCTATATCTTAATAAAAGTTTTTAAGTGGGAAAGGTTTTTGGTGTAGGTAGTGACTAATAAACATACTAAATTAACCTCGGTGCATGGAAGGTTTGAAAAGCATACTTCTCCCTTTTATTCTTTAAATGGTCTTATTGTGTAGCCCAGGCTAGCTTGGAACTTGGAAATCTTCCTCCCTCCTAGTTGCTTAGGTTCTAAGAACACCACTCCACTTACACTACATACAGGGATGCGCCTTTCTATCCTAAGCAGCTTTCCAAGGAAGGTTTAAGTGCCACGAAGTATTAAAAAATGTTTACTCTTCAAGAAAAAGTAATTAGGGACTTGAAAAGTCCCTACAGATGCCTAGGGTTCACGTAGCCGAGCATTAGTTCCTAGTGGTCGTTCCTCCTTATCACACTCCTTTCAAGGTAAGCTGAGGATCTTAATGGGGCGGATCAGCAAGGAGGACAGTACTGACCTACCACTTGTTGCTGTCTCCTCGCAACTCTGAGTTGCGCCTGAACTACTTCCACACAAGCACAGCACAAAAGGAGGTGATTACTTACCAACCAGTCTCTATCACTGTAAATAGGCGGATTGTATGCATCTAGGAGTCAAGGTGCCGGTTTTATTGTAACTCATGTTCGGGGGCTTTTTGGTTTCACTTAGAACAGTTTGAGAGTTATTTAGTGGAGTTGTTTCCTGTTGTTTTTACATTCAAGATACAAAGTAAAACGTACTGCACTTCTTGAAGCTTTCAAATTTTGTTTTAGGACTTAAAGGGGTCTTTGAATCTGTAATCCCAGCACGTGGGAGGTTCAGCTGCTGAGAAGTCGGTAATAAGGAAGCAGTGAGCTCTCTGAACTGAGAATGCAAATAGAATGTGTTGGTCCACAAGGAGCCCTGGTGTTTTAATTAAACTCAAGGATCAGAGGAGACTTGATATTTGAGGAAAAATGGCTACACAAAGAGGGATGGGTGAGTGGGGGTGGCAAGTTACAGCTGAGTGCTAATAAAGTGACAGCACCATCTAAACACACCAAGAGGATGAGCTTGGGATGTGAAGACCACCAGCCTTGTTCTTCGGTAAGCTGGTGAAGCCGCCGCTTCATGAGTTGTCTTAGCCTTAAGTTGGTTGTTTACTCAGATCCTCAGTCATTCCACTTTATAGGTAAGTGGGGCTGGGTGTATATGCAGCTCAGTAGTCGAGTGAAATACACTTGCCTTCTTGTGAATAAACAGTTCCTGCTCAGAGAGCTTGGAAATGAGGAAAATTTCCAAAGTTCAAATGTGGTTCGCTAATTGTCATGTGGGTCTAGGCTTCATGATTGAAGATGACTGCTGACCCCGCTCTTCTGAACTAGTAAGTTAGGCTTGCAGCTTCACTGTTGTAGCAGGGCCGCTCTGTAAGAGGTGACGCCGTGTGCCTAGTGAGCTCACACTTCCCACTCTTCACCAAGAGCTCTATCTCTTGAAAGTCTTGGAGTCTTTGAATGTCTTTGTCCTAAAAGTTGGGGAAAGACTTAGTGATTCCAGAACACTGTAATGTCAGTGGAATAAGGTTTTCCATTGGCCACTTCAGGTTGGCCTTTGTCTCCATGGTGAATCGTCAGCAGTTGGTTTATTTTTAAAACTTTATTTTTTGAGATGGGTTCTCACTCTTGTCCTGGCTGGTCTAGAACTCTGATTCATCCACCTCTGCTTCCCCAAATGCTGGTAGTTCAAGGTGTGTGCCCTCAAGCCTAGTTCAAATTTATTTTTCATGTTAAAACTGTGGAAAGTATTATCTTGTGACAATGATAGTTTACAAAGAATACATCAATGGGGGCTAGAAAGATGGCTTTGAGGTTAAGGGCACTGACTGCTCTTCCAGATGGATGCAGTTTCAATTCCCAGCAACCACATGGTGGCTCACAACCATCTGTAATGAGTTCTGGTATGTAAGCATATATGTAGCCATACACATAATAAATATATAAAAAGAATACATCAATGACTGACACATCAATAAAATTGCCAGAGGCATTGTGGGTGTGTTTTTTTGGGGGCGGTCCCGGAACTCAATGACACCAGACTGGCCTCAGAGATTGTCCTTCTGCCTCCCAAGTGCTGGGATTAACGGTGTGCACCACTACACCTAACTGGGGGGGGGGGAGGATTTCTTTTTGTTGGCTTGGTTTTCAAGACAGGGTTTCACTGTGTGGCCCAGGCTGGCCTCAAACTCAGAGATCTCCTTGCCTCTGCCTCCTAAGTGCTGGGATTAAAGATATGTGCCACCACACCCCGCTGGGAAAAAAAACTTTTTTCCCTTTTTCTGTAGGGGAGGGGAGTTTGAGACAGGGTTTCTCTGTTGCTTTGGAGCCTATCCTGGAACTAGCTCTTATAGACCAGGCTGTCCTTGAACTCAGAGAGATCCTCCTGCCTCTGCGTCTACTATCGCCTGGTAAAAATTCTAAGAAATGAAATCTATTGCCAGGCGGTGGTGGCGTATGCCTTTAATCCCAGTACTCGGGAGGCAGAGGCAGGTGGATCTTTGTGAGTTTGAGACCAGCCTGGTCTACAAGAGCTAGTTCCAGTGCAGGCTTCAGAGCCACAGAGAAACCCTGTCTCGAAAAACCAAAAAAAAAAAAAGAAGTGAAATCTATTAAAACTTGAAATGCACATTTTCAGCCTGGGAAAAAAATTCAAAGAAACATCATTTCTGGGGATTGCGAAGATGTACCCTCCTTCCCCAAGCGGTAAGGGCATCCCATGTTCCAGTCTGAGGACAATGCTGGTTTTATTAGCCAGTCAGGGTTGCAGATATTGACAGCTAAATATAAATTTTTTAAATTGGGGTGTCACTTGTCAGATATTTTAAGAAATGTCTGAACTAGATTTGTGGAACCAGCAGAAATCAGAGTGGCCCAACTGTGTTGGGGTTCTCCTCTAGGCAGTTTTCACCAGGTTGAACTTGGTACTTAAAAACTAAAGGATTGACTGGTGGTGTGAGGCAGAGGCAGGTGGATCTCTGAGTTTGAGGCCAGCCTGGTCTACAAGAGCTAGTTCCAGGACAGGCTCCAAAAGCTACAGAGAAACCCTGTCTCTAAAAACAAAAAAAAGAAAACCCAAAAACTAAAGGATTGGCTTTGAGGAACATTGTTTACGCAAAGATTATGTACTGGGCGGTGTGTGACCTACCTTTCTGAGCAGCGTGTTTGGCAGCTTCCTTATCTTCTCCACTTGCTCAGGGTGGATCCCCAGTTCACAGCAGCTCACTTGAAGTAGGTTCTGGTAACTCAGCTCTTGTCTGTGCAGTTCAATTTCAATGAAGTCATTTTCTTTGGAGTTCTGAATTCTTGCTTTAAGCACCAGCACTGATCACCCATAAATTCAAACATAGTTGTATTTTTTTTAGACAAAGTACCCATTTTAAAGATTGTTGACATCAGTTATCACAGCAAAGATGATCGTAAGAACTGGAAGATAAGTAGATTTGGAGCTTTTGTAAATTATTAGCTGAGACTAAGAGTGCTGGACTAGCTGAAGTTGTGTGACAATGTCAGGTCTACTACAAACAAAGCTTGGGGGTTGGTACCAACTAGTTCTTGAGGGCATTTTGTTTAATTTTTAAAAAAGATTTATTTATTATGTATACAACATTCTGCCTCTATGTATGTCCACATGCCAGAAGAGGGCGCCAAAATCTTTTTACAGATGGTTGTGAGACACCATGTGGTTGCTGGGAATTGAACTCAGGACCTCTGGAAGAGCAGCTGGTGCTCTTAACCACTGAGCAATCTCTCCAGCCCCACATTTTGTTTAATTTTTTGAAAAAGACTTAAGTATCTGCCATGTGTGTGCAGGTGCCCGTGGCCACAAAGACTGATCCTCCTGAGCTGGAGTTATTGGCAGTTGTCAGCTGCCAGATGACAACCGGTCTGGGCTCCTAGAAGAGCAGCAAGCACTCAGCTTACTGAGCTATCTCTCTAGCTCCTATTTATCTTTGGAAGTGGGTCTCAGTATAGCTCAGACAGACCTTAAAAGTTCTACCTCAGCTTTCCAAGTGCTAGAAATTATAGGCACGCACCTCACACTTAGCTTCTTCCTTTCTTGGAGTTGGGGATTAAATCCAGAGTGTTAAATACGTGTAGGGTAAGCACGCTATCCTGAACTGTACTTTGAGCCTGTAGTAAGAGATTTATGTATCAGTGGAGGGCTGGAGAGATGCCTCAGTGGTTAAGAGCACTGGCTGTTCTACCTGGGTTTAATACCCAGCACACATATGATAGGTGACAGCCATCTGTAATTCCAGTCCCAGGGGATCCAGGGCCCACTTCTGACCTCTGAAGGCACCAAGAACACACGTAGTTCACAGGTACACACACAGAAAAGCATCCCTACATACAAAAGTAAAATATGCAATGGGAATTTTAATGCATTGGCAGTGTGTAGCAGTCATGGTACTTAGTTGGCCACTTGAGAAGTTACTAGGAAGTATGGACAAGGTGCTGGTCAATGGGTGTTATTCTTCTGGCATCTCAGGATGACTCAGTACTTTTTGGGACTATGGCCTAGAGTGTCAATCTTGTCAACTTACTATCTCAAGAACAGTGTGAACTACAACTACACTGGGTAAGCCACATGGCAAGCACAGCTCTACGTGGTCCTTACCTGGACCCATGGTGGTGTCAGTTTTGCCATTACATGGATCAGTTGACAAGTGTGGATTCGTATTCATGCCTTGTTCATTTTCACCTGGGGGAGAATTAGGAAAGAGATGGGCTGAGAAGGAGTAGTCCCCAGCCTCCACTTCCTGCTTATCGTCACCCAAGTCTGTTCTTCCTTTCACAGAGGAAAAGGACTAATAAAATTTAATCTTAACAATAAAAGCTTTTTTATTTCCAGGTGGGGCATGCCACAGTGAATGCGTAAAAGGTCAGTGCACCCCTGTAAGTAGGCTCTGAGGATTGGGCTTTTGTGGCCATCCCATAGGTCCCAGTTTTGCTCTTGAGTGACTTTTCTTAATTACCAGCCAAATCATTAGTAAGGAAGCCAATTCTGTGTTTTAAAGTGGTGCCTGATCTGGGAAGGAAATGCTTATAGACTATGCCCTTGAGTTTCTGCTGCTGGCTTTGCTATGCAATGTTTGTGTTCCAGGTCTCTAGCATAGCTACATACAGAAAGAGTCATTAAAAATCTTCCTTAGAGACCGGTGGATCTCTGAGTTTGAGGCCAGCCTGATCTCAGGCTACACAGAGAAACCCTGTCTCAAAAAAAAAAAAAATACTTGAAGGAATTGGGTGGTGGTGGTCCACACCTTTAATCTGGGAGGCAGAGGCAGGTAGATCTCTGAGTTTGAGGCCAGGCTGATCTACCGAGTTCCAGGACAGCCAGGGCTACACCAGAAAACCCTGTCTTAAGAAAGGAAAAAAAAAAAAAAAACTTGAGGGGCCGAGGAAATTGCTCAGTGGTACAGCACTTGCCCGTCATGCCTGAGGCCACCAGTTCAGTCACCAACACCACAGAGCAACAGTGAAACTCCAAAGACATGAGTCTTTACAAGGACAGTGGAAAAGGCAGGTGGTCATAAGGGGAAATTGCAGTGGTGCCCAGATGAGGTAAAGGCAGAGCACAGTACCTAACAGCGTGAAAGTTAGAATGAGTACTTTCAGGCCAACAGCCCAGAACACTAAGCCTTGGGTCTCCAAATGCAAGCCCTACTTGTATGGCAGTGTCAAATAACTCCCAGCAAGGAGACAGTCCTGGTCAGCACAGCCCCTCCTCTCATGGCAGTAATGAATGTCCCTTTCCTCAGCACAAAGGGATTAATGAGCTTTTGTCTGTTCTTCCAACCTGAGCCATGGAGGTGACTCAACCCTGTGCCCAGGAGGCTGGGGCGCATCTCAGACACCGTTTGTAAATGGAACATTGGGTTTTTGTATCTCTGATAACTCTCAGGAACTTTCCCAAGTCTAATTGGGAGGGGACAAAAGGGAGCCTGAATTCTACAGGAAAACGAGGCTAATAAGCCCTACCCCATGGGGTGACTAGAAGAAAGAAATGCTCAGAAGGCCCTCCTAGCACCAGATTAGCTGCTGGTGGAGGGAGAGAACCCTGGGTCCAGTTGCTCTGCTCACGACTGTCCCACTGCCTATGGCACTAGCCACCACTTTCTGCACACCGCCCTCTGCCTTTCTGTCCTTTTGAGGACTGTTGAAAACAGGATCCACTCACCTGCCAGCTTCTTCCTGATGTCCTGTTCAGGCTCCTCCATGACAGATGAATGATCTCTCTCAAGATAGTTTAAACTTCCAACCAAATGTGTTTCTAGTGTCTCAACATAAGTATGTGTAGTAAGATATTATATACTGTCACCAGCCTTATAAAATGGACAAGGTCGTGTTTATTGCCAGGTGTGCCACGTGACTCATAGCATGCTGCAAGTGAAGGCAGAGACTGAAGTTTAAAGCGTCTCCCTTCCTAGGCTGTGACCCCTGGTTACAATGCAGGGGAATAACACTTGGGTG
Source organism: Dicrostonyx torquatus (assembly GCA_028555095.1). Lineage (NCBI taxonomy): Eukaryota > Metazoa > Chordata > Mammalia > Rodentia > Cricetidae > Dicrostonyx > Dicrostonyx torquatus. The sequence goes on from JAQHUG010000027.1 coordinate 1,638,218, forward strand.
GGAATGAAGTCCTTTGCTCTGGCCTGAGTACCAGGGACCAATTAGGCACTCCAGAACCTCCACCAGAGTCAAGCTTTCCTTGGAAAAGATTTGTGGATCCGTATCAGGGATAGAAATATCAAGCCCTCCGTTCCTGGGATTGGACAGTCCTGCTCTCCCAGCTCCTCCCTAGGTTGCTATGCATGCCTGGAAAGATGCTGGAAGCCCCTGGCCATACCTGGGCAGGCTGGCTTGTGAATGTGATCTCTTGATTGTAAGCATCAAAGTGCAAGAGGCGGGCTGGGGCAGGGCTAGCAGAAGAGTGGGTGGGGCTGGACAAAGTCCCCAGTGAGGCTGCTGTCCAGAGCTCTCAAAAGCAGGCTGCCAAGTAGGAGGAACATGGACTAAGGCCAATTGTATGGGTGACTAGCGTTAACATTCCTGTGACAGAAGACAGCAAATGGACAGTCCATCCAGTGAGCTGAGTGGTCTTCAGCCTCCCAACACCAGAGGGTCCTAGATGAGATGCACACCTACTGCAGGAAACTGGCCTTCCTACAAGCAGTCCGAGTTAGGTGATCTGGGGTGCTGTGCAGGCACTGGAATGAGTGGTTAAAGTCCGGAATGTAATGTACAGCTGTGGTTGAGAATCACTGATTTACCCAAATTGCTTCAGGTCGCAAAAGAAGAAACAGGTCCAAGGAAATGAAATGCTTACTGACAGTCATGTGGCCAGCTAGGCACAGGCTGGCAATAGACTTGGGTGGCATGGCTGCCCCCTCCCCCACCATGCTGATGATGTCTTCCTGCCAGGAATGGAGAAGGTAGGAGTGACCACAGGAGGAAGTAGGTCTGCCTGGCCTGACCTGAGCATGGATATGGAATTGTACTTTGGCCAACTGGGCTTCCAGGGTGTGGTGAGCCAGAAACAGGCATCCTGGATCACCTCACCTATTGAGACAGGCTCAGGGGACAGGAGCTGCAGCTGGCACACAGAGGGAAAGCCTCCACTCATCCCCATATCCTGTCCTCTCAGTGCCCATGTGTGCACTTGGAGTCACCCAAGAACACCATTTCCTTCCCATCACAGCGCCACCGACCCTGATTTGAGATTGCCTTCACTGTACTATTTCCCCGTATCTCATCTTCTCTAACTCATGCTAAGATGTCACTGGTTTTCCGGGCGGTGGTGGCGCATGCCTTTAATCCCAGCACTCGGGAGGCAGAGACAGGCGGATCTCTGTGAGTTCGAGACCAGCCTGGTCTACAAGAGCTAGTTCCAGGACTGGCTCCAAAGCTACAGATAAACCCTGTCTCGAAAAACCAAAAAAAAAAAAAAAAAAAGATGTCACTGGTTTAATTATAGAGGATTATACTATATTTTCTACAGCCAGGGAAGCTAGATTCCCCTTCATAGCTTTTATTTTCTCACATTTTTCCCTAATCATTGTTGTGGGGGGTTGTTTTTTTTTTCCAAATATATATATTGCTTGTACCAAATATATATTTATTTTTTCATTTAAAAGTGTACTAATGCTAGGCGGTGGTGGCACACACCTTTAATCCCAGCACTCGGGAGGCAGAAGCAGGAGGATCTCTGTGAGTTCGAGGTCAGCCTGGTCTACAAGAGCTAGTTCCAGGACAGGCTCCAAAGCTACAGAGAAACCCTGTCTCGAAAAACCAAAAACAGAAAAGTGTACTAAGAACAGGTAAGATGGGTCAGCAGGTAAAAGGGCCACCAAGCCTGACAACCTGAGTTCAATTTCCTGAACCCAGTTAAGAATGGAAGGAGAAAACCAACTCCACAGTGTCACCCCCTGATCTCCATATGCAGGCTTTACCACTGAGCTGTGCCCCCAGCTCATTCTTTTATGGGTCTTCACATGCATTTTGGCAGAGCACAGATAGTGGCTGCCTTTTTTCCATGCTGGTCTTTTCCTTTTCCTTTTTCCTGAGACAGGGTTTTTCTGTGTTGTCCTGGAACTTATTCTGTAGACCAGGCTGGTCTTGAACTCAGAGATCCGCCTGCCTCTGCCTCCTGAGTGCTGGGATTTAAAGTGTGCTCCATCACCACCTGGCTCCACACAGGGTTTTCAGGGATGCTTGTACCAATCAGCCTTTGAAAGAAGACAGTGCTCTCCTGACCCCCCCCCCCAGCCAAGGGAAGGCTAGTTAGCATAGAGTTTATAATAAGGACAATGTCTTTTGGGGAACAAAGATCAGGCAGCTTGTGCAGCCACAGCCACACATGCAGGTACACACACACACGCACACGTACACACACGCACAATTAAGCTCAGATGGAGCAGCAAGGTGGCTTTAGCAGTGGGTTCTTACTGTGAAAGCCTGCAACCCGAGCTCCATCCCGGGAAGCCATGGAAATGTGGAAGGGAAGGATGGACGGCTGGAAGTTGCCCTCTGACCTCTATGCACCCACTGTGGTACCCACACGTCCCCACACATCATGCTCATACGAGCGATAACTTCAAGATTATTTTCTCATGCCCTGGGTTCCGCCGCTGGAAGCTGTTTATTATCATTTCTGTCTTTATTATAAACTTAGAGACAAGGTCTAAAGTGTCCCAGGCTGGCCTTCTACTCCCTAGATGGTAGATGAGAATGACCTTGAACTTGTGACCCCCTTCCAAGTGCTGGGAACGCACCACCACACCTGAGTTATGTGATATTGGGGAGTGAACCTAGTGGCTTTATGCATGCCAGATGAGCACCCTACCAACTGAGCTATGCCTCTGTTGTTTAAGCTAAGGTACACTGTGTTTCGGGGTAAAAGGTTTTTTTATGACTGAGGAAGGAGGTGTGGAGGCTAGTAGTTTGGTAAGCGGCCTCATAGCAGCTTCTGCATTCCCGTGCGGTGCGGAAAAGATAACTGGGGAGTCCTGGTGATCCTAAAGGTCCAGTGGTGTGGAACCACCGAACCCCAAAAGCCTCTTCAGTGAGTCTGAGGCCAACACAGTTTCTTATCTGATAAACAGTACAGGGAAAAAAATCAACTACTGGCTCGATAAAACACAAGCTTGTTGGCTTTGGGTGTGAAGTCTCCCAGCTCATGGTGCTGTGGAGAGCTTAGCGGGTCTTAAGAATGCTAACTAGGAGGTTAGGCCTACTTGGAGAAAGTGGATCCCGGAGGGGAGGGGAGGGTCTCTCCTGGGCCACCCCTTTCATCTAGGCCCCCTGACTGCCCTGAGGTGAACAGCTTTGCTGTGGCCAGTGCCCCTCCACTTGATGCTTTTCACAGTCCCACAGAGGTGGTGTCACACAAACATGGATGTGGCCTCTAAATTCGGAAGCCAAAATAAATCTTTACTCAGTTGTTTATCTCAGCATTTTGTCACAGTGACGACTCCTAAAAGACAAAAACAAAGATTGCTCATAGGACATAAAGACGAAACCAACTAAACAGAGCTTGAGTCTGTGCTGGCCTTCACACAGAAAAACAATAGCCTCAGCAAAGAGAGGCCTGTAGACTTGTCACATTCCCTGCAAGGAGGGGCACAATCAACCCTAATAGAGGATCATGTGTTCTCTTATGGGCTGCATCAGTATTTCAGGTTGTCAGGTTGTGGCGATGGGGGCTTCTGGCTGATTCCTCATTGAAGCCACATTCCAAGACCCTTGCCTATCCAAACTCCTGTGTAAGTATCTGCAGGAAAAATTCTTAGGCACGAGATCACTGGGCTAAAGGAAGGGCACGCTGGTGTCCACGGACGCTGTTTCTGTATCTTGTTTTCTTTTTCTTCTTGAGGGTGTTTTTACTTGTTTTTCTTTGCATGCATTCAAAGAGCACCCCCAACTCCCTGGGACTGAAGAGATGGTTTATTGGTTAATAACACTTGCTGTGCAATCATGGGGACCAGAGTTTAAACCTCAGCATCCATATGACAAGACAGATGCATGCTTGCAACCCCAGCTCTGAGGAGAATAGAAACAGTGGCTTGAGGAGGCTTGCTGGCATCCCATCTCGCTGGCGGAAAAGCGAGTGCTGTGGGATTCTCTGTACAGTGAAAATGTTGCTCTCGTTCTTAAGATGCTGATTGGCTGACAGCTAGGCAGGATTTTCAGGGCAGAGAGAATGCTGGGAAGAAGAGGGGTGTAGCCTGAGGAGTCTTGAGCCAGACACAGAAGAAGCAACATGGGAAGTTCATAGATGAGGTAAATGAGCCACGGGACAGCACATAGATGGACAGAAAAGGGTTAATTTAAGTTGTAAGAGCTGGCTGGAGACAGGCCTAGCATTTATAATTAATATCCAGTCTGTGGTTATTTGGGGAGCAGCTGGTGGAACAGAAAAGTCTGCCTACAAGTGAGACCTAGGTTCAGGGAGAGATCCTGTCTCAA
>JAQHUG010000027.1:1647292-1660565 GCA_028555095.1 Dicrostonyx torquatus
GCTTTCAGTCAGCCAGACCCAAGAAGCAGTGAAAGTAAGATATGCAGGAAGAAAGGTAAAAGGCCCCAGGGCAAAGTGTAGAGGAAGAGAAACAGGTTAAGTTCTTAGGGCTAGTGGGACAAGCATAAGATAAGGCCAAGTACATATAACTAAGTCTCTGTGTCATGATTTGGGAGCTGGTTGGTGGCCCAAAAGAAAAAAACCTGGTACAACATGTAGAGGCAGGAGGATTAGAAGTTTAAAGCCATCCTTGGTTACACAATGAGTTTGGGCTTCATGAGAGTCCATCTTGAAGAGAAGGGCTGGAGACATGGCTCAGTGGTTAAGGCCACTTCCCTTCCAGAGGACTTGGGCCTGTTCCCAGCACCTACATGGTGGCTCACAAATGCCTGTAACTCCAGTTCCAAGGGATCTGACCCCTCCTTTCGGCTTCCAAGGCGTCCTGCGTGCTTTCACGTGGTAAGTACAGATAAGGAGGCACACACACCTATGCACAAACAAGGAGAGTGTGTTTGAAGGCTCTTCTCGATGAACTTCTCCACATGGTCCTCAGAGTGAAGCCGGGGACCTGGAGACCTGGAGGACCAGACGGAGCAGTGACCCCTTGAGTATCCTTGCAGACATTCTGCATGCAATAGTTTAAAATTTTCCTTAACACCCCCCCCCCCAACTTGAGCGGCTGTGCATTTACTGTCTTTTAATTCTAGCCTCCAAAGGAGTGTGAAGAAGTATCCCATTTTCGTTTTGACTGCCGACTTCAGAGGACAATTGTCTGGCGTCCTTTCTCACCTTCCACCCTGACTTGGGTACTAGGGGGCCAAATACAGGACACCCGGCTTTAACTGATATACAAAAAATTAACAAAAAAAACCCAAACAAACCATTTTTTGCTTTTGTATCTTTTTTCCATGTGGATAGTCAACACTTAGTGAAAGTCTATTTCCTTTCTCTCCGTCTTCCCAGAATGCTCCTCCCTAGACCTGGATCCCCTGGGACAGTCACTGCTGTTCCACGCCCGAGTTGGCTTTCAACTCCACACAACACGCCTCTCTCCTCTACTCTTCTGAGCCCCGCTGAACTCCTCCCCTTCCTCCTACTCACACGTGGGCCCAGGGCAAGGCGGTCCCCATGCTGCCATTCCCCTCACATCCACGAGGCGTCGCACCATACCTGCCTGAGTTCTCTCCACGAACCTGCGGTTAATCCCTTCCGTCCGGAACCTCTCATCTCTCCCAACACCACCTTCGGGTTTAAAGTCCCAGAGCTGTTCCCCCTCCCCCCCGCTCTCCGAGAAACCCATTTTTGTAAGCCACCTTACATGATTTGAACCGACCCGTGGGCAGCATGCATTCTGACGCCCTCATTCAATACCCCTGTACTGTACTTCCCTCACCAACAAAATAAAAATAAGAATTCCCATTGCGCTGGGCGGAAAGCAGGATCTCATTGTGAGCATGGTGCCCGCCATATTCCAGGTGCTGGGCATTTCCTAGGTTCCCGATATACAGCAGGTGCCTAATGAAAACAAGTCCTTCACCAAGACTTCAAAGTCTCTCTTTCTATAACTTTCCCTATAGCAGTTCCTCGTGCTCTCTTCGACCTTGGCTTTCTTAGGCACGAGGGACAGCAAGTTTTCCCGGACGGGATCCCTATAGTAGATTCAAGCTTGACAAGCCATCCAAGTCAGACGTGAGCTTCTTTTTTCTTTCTCTCTTTCTTTCTCTCTTTCTTTCTTTCTTTCTTTCTTTCTTTCTTTCTTTCTTTCTTTCTTTTTCGAGACAGGGTTTCTCTATGACTTTGGAGCCTGTCCTGGAACTAGCTCTTGTAGACCAGGTTGGTGTCGAACTCACAGAGATCCGCCTGCCTCTGCCTCCCGAGTGCGGGGATTAAAGGCGTGGGCCACCACCGCCCGGCTCGCATTTTTATTTTCTGTCCATGGAAATTTCAACCTCCGTCTCCTTTTCTTGTGTTGCGTGGTTTGAAAGCATTGTCTGAAAAATTCAGGGTTGCCTTGATGTAATCTAAAAGCTTTTGCCCTCCTTCTCCTTGGGATCCTAGCTAATGAGGAGGTGGCTCTTGGTTTTGGCCGCTCATTTTCTTGGTAGACATCTATAAAGATGGTCTCTGCTCTCACTCAGCATCTTTTGCGGGTGTCTTTCCACTTCAGATACATTGTTGCCACTGTCCACCGCTGCCGTGCCCACCCAAGGAGCCCAAGCTCCATCTGGGTCTCAGCTTCACCCTCAGCTTCCTTTGACCCCAGAACCTTCTCTCAGCCCCTTGAGTAAGAAACGGGGGCCTGGGTTATCTCAGGCCCTCTCTTTCCAGACAAACCACCATGTCCAGTTTATATGGAGATACTTGTCTGGTATTCCGGGATTTTGGCATCTCTGTCCCCTGAGCTCTGTGGCACCCAGATGCTGAGGCTGGGGTGGGGCAGGACAATGCCTTCCACGGATAGGGTTTTGCCGATGTAATGCCCTCAGCTCTGATGCTCAGCAGTCAGAACCCCACACCCTCTTACTGTCGTCACAGGGTGCTACACTAAGGAGGAAGCCCAGTTAACAATTCCAGCAGCCTGTCACAGCTTTTGCCCTGTTTTCTAGGTACTCTGGGTACAAGCTGACTCATACCCTCCAGCACCCTGGGGTTCTTTGTGCTCCTGGTAACGTGTAGGGTGGAGCTAGGGGTGACGGATGAGGTTTCCAGGGGTTGGTGTTCAGCCCCTTGAAGGGTGGAGGGTGGCTGCACACAACAGAAAACCAGCCTGGTTAATTCTGCCCAATGAGAATCTTCTGGAACGGTGACTGAGCAGTCCACAGAATCACAAAGTGAACTAGGGGACTAGTATCCAGGAACCCAGAAGACTGAGGTAGAACCGCAGGACAGGTCCTGCTGCACCCTGAGTCCGATGGCTGGGCCTTCTCAGTGGGCCCAGGTTCAGTACCCACGCACTTTGTAGGGATGTTGTGGGAATCTCTGACCAGTCAGGCTCCTACAGGGGCTCCCATTTTGGAATAGCCCCACCTCCACCATGGCGTTTAGCTGCTAAGCAACCAAAACAACAAACACCAGTCATGAGGCAGTCTCTAACTCACCTCCTATAGACAACTGGGTACCCAGAGCACTGCTTGCAGATGTGGGTCAGGGACCCCACCAAGCTCAGAGAGGCTTTCCAAACAAATTGAACGCTCCTAGAGAGTTCTTATGTCAGCTTTCTCCCCAGGGCTAGGGTCTCTGAACTCTATGGTTTTTGTTTGTTTGTTTTGTTTTTGAATATGAGTATTCTGTCTATATGTATGCCTTGCACGCCAGAAGAGGGCATCAGATCCCATTACAGATGGTTGTGAGCCACCCTGTGGTTGCTAGGAATTGAACTCAGGACCTCTGGAAGAGTAACCAGTGCTCTTAACCTCTGAGCCATCCCTCCAGCCCATGGGTCATTGAACTCTGTGCAAGGCATGGATTGAATCTTTATGTGGATTATTGCATTGGGTTTTACATCTGTGTTGTTTGAATTACATTTATTTATTTATGCGTGTATTTGTGTGTGTGTGTATGCACAAGTGCCAATGCTCACACACATGTAGAGGCCAGAGGAGCACTGTGAAGCACATCGAGCTTGCGTTGAGCACATTGAGGCAGGGTCTCTGGGTCTCCATCTGTTCCTGCCCTTCAGCCATGCCCAGCTTTTACATGGGTGCTGGGGACCCAGACTCAGGCCCTTGTGCTTGCTCAGCAAGTAATCTCACTCACAGAGCTGTCTCTCCAGCCCCTGAGAACTATTTTAAAGTTTGATAGGAATGACAAGGATTGGACAGGTGGAGGACAAAGGTAAGATGTGGCAGGAAGTGGGAGGCCTTGAGTGTTGCTGAATAGAGAAAAGAGGTGTATGAGAGGGGGATCGGGTGTGGGGTAGTGACTCTGAGGGACTCAGAACCCCTGGGTTACTCCCACTGACTGAGTCCACCTCAGGACCCGCAACTTTCCAGTCCCTGTCCTCTTCCTGCCCCCTTCACAGGCCTCCCCATTTCCTCGGGACCTGTGTTAGTGTCTCCTTGGGGCTCAGGGCCATAGCTGAAGCCTCTTGATAGTTTCCTCAGTCCTCCTCCTGGGCCTCCTAGATCTGTGTTCCCACAGCTGCCGCTTGGCTACAGCCATGCTGGTCCTTGGCTCCTCGATCTGCTGGTAAGCCTTGCATTGGTGTTCCTCCCCCAACTAATGTTCTTTTGTGTCCCAGCTGCAGGCATGCCCAGGCATGTTCTCCTGGTGAGGCAGAAGGCCAGGGCTGATAAGCCTCTACATATCTCCCTGAACTCTGTGAACTTCTCCCTGGCCAAAGCAAACTCATGGCAGAGGCCAGAGTCCATATGGGAAACTGCAGAAGTTGGTGGGGATTGGAGGACTGAAGCCTTGTGATTGGAGATTTGTGGCCTACCATGATGACCTATGGGCCTGTGCTCCAAGCCCCTACCTTTTGCCTAGATAAACCTGACTCAGCAATTGTCTGTATCTGTTGGCTGCCCTTCCATTTTTGCCTAAATAGCATTTGTGGCAGGCTTGCCATGTGCCAGGTCCTGTTCTAGTCACTGGGGTATGTCACCTGTTCTAGTCACAGTAAGATTTGTGCTTGAAGCATGTATATTTTCGAGACAATGACACCGGATAAACAGGAAAACCAACACTGGGAAGGGCCACAAACAGTGCAGGTGATGTTCCTTCTCCCTTGACGTAATTCGGAAAGGACTTGCTGGGATGTTTGAACTGGGATCGAAGGAAGCATGAGTGAGCCAAACACACAGGTGGGAAAGAAAGTTCCAGATCAGGGCAGCGGAAAGTGCCAGCATCCTGGAACAGTAGCATGTGTTTGAGCAACAGATGGCTAGAACAGAGTGAATGAGAGCTGAGCAGAACTAGGGGTGCGTGTGTGTGTGTGTGTGCGCATGTGTGTGTGTGCGTGTATTGCGTGTGTGTGCATGTGTGTGTGCGTGTGTGCATGTGTGTGTGCGTGTGTGTGTGCATTGCGTGTGCGTGTGTGTGTGCATGTGTGTGTGCGTGCGTGCGTGTGTGCATGTGGACTGTAGTATCTGGTGGGGATTTTGGACTCTGTTCCAAGTGCAAGAAGAGCTGTCAGAAGCCAATAGGGCACAGAGAAGCAGTCTGAGTTTGTCAAAAGGTTCCTGTATTGCAGCAGGGAGAAGAGAAGCAGGGCCCAGTTAGGAAATGTGGTCGTCACCAAGGTAAAGCTGGTCCAAGTGACAGCCAAGGGAGGTGGACAGACTCAGGCAGGAAAAACTGTCTCTGTGACCCCGGTGTCTACATGCAGTAGAGGACAGGAGACAGGAATGAAATGTGACTGATATTTTGAACCTGAACATGCAGCCAGACGGAGTTGCTGCTTGCAGACCTGGTGGGCACTGTTTCAGATCCACTAGTTCTCCTGAGAGGACAGGATTTCTAGACCCTAGACACAGAGACTGGCTTGTGAGTGAGCACAGGGCTCGGGGAGCCCTGCCTTCCACAGTATGGAGGAAGCAAGAAGAACCAGAATGCCACTATCTGCCTCACAAATCTATCCACCTATCCACTCATCCACCCATCCATCCATTCACCCACCCACCTGTCCATCCATCCATCCATCCATCCATCCATCCATCCATTTATCCATCCATCCATCCCTGTGTGCATTCATTCAGCAAATTTTATTTATTTATTTATTGGTATTTCGAGACAGGGTTTCTCTGTAGCTTTGGAGCCTGTCCTGGAACTAGCTCTTGTAGACCAGGCTGGCCTCGAACTCACAAAAATCCACCTGCCTCTGCCTCCCGAGTGCTGGGATTAAAGGCGTGCGCCACCACTGCCCCGCTAATTCAGCAAATTTTAAATGAGCACCAGAGACAATAAGGCAGACACTTGCTTGGATTCTGTGGAAAGGGGAGAAACCCAAAGAGACAGTGTTGTCTGCTGGAGACAGAGCTGCCTGGTGGAAACAGGCCACTTTACTCTCTTGAGACAGTGCCTCCTAACTTTCTGGAGACACAGTAGCCTCCTTTCTCATTTGTTTCCTGGCTTTCTGGTCAGAAGACAGGCAACCAGTAAGCTAATACATGTAAAAGAGGTTACTTTAAGGCTAGGCATGGTACTATGTGCCAGTCATCCCACTACAGGAAGTAGAGACGGGAGGATTGAGAGTTCAAGACCAGCCTGAACTGTGTAAGAAGACAATACCTTGTTTCAAAACAAACAGGGAAAGAAATACATCTTATAGGATGGTGGATAAGTATGTAGGAGAAGCAAGATTGGGAAGGAGGGTCTCCCAGGCAGCTTCAAAGATCAAATCTCAGACTCTTCTCAACCTAATTTGTTTTCACAAAGTGTCCGTCACATCCTTAGGAAGGGAAGAAAAACAAAGTGGACCATAGTGACCCTGGGGGCCATTGGAAAAGGTTTTGTCTTGGAAAAGCTATGCCAGTGCGAGGCCACCCTTGTGAAAATGGGCCTGGTTACCAAGATCGAGGGATTAGGAATCTCAGTGAAACAGAACAGGTGTGGGGGGGCAGACAGTGGGCCCCTCAGAGGGGCCTGCTTCATTGCCTCAGAGCAAAGCTGCTCAGCTCACTGCAGGGCTCTGAGTGTGTGCAAAGGGGGTTGCCGTTTGAGGGTTTCTGCTATGTGAAGAATTTTCTTTGTGCTTCCTGGTGCTTTATCCTGCAAGGAATGGGGAGTGGAATCATGGGTCTCTGAAGGCTCATAAACCAAAGTCCCCACCTCAGTGCTGCTGCAGCACAGATGGGTGACCTCAAGTACTGTGATTATGTCCCTTTGGAACAGTGGAGCTCAAGCAACACAGCGATTTCATGAGACTGGGTTTTGAAGAGGAAGACCCAAGCGATGGTGGGGCAGCTCCAGGAGAGCCGGGGGTCACTGGGACGAGAGAGGAGGCTAACACAAGAATCTGAGCTGGACTGAGTCAGGGTACAGGGTGGAGGGAGAATGATTTGAGAGATGTAAGTAACTCAAGAAGCATGTGTTGAGAAACTGGTGATGGCTGTGGCCATTTCTTGGGTTTCTGGATGGGATGCTTGACGGAATGAACTGTTCACTGAATCACGAGCCAGAGAAGGACAATTAGGTTTGGAGGATGGAATCAACTTATACCTCAGAGCCTGCAGTGTGAGAGGTTCCACCCACTGCTAGAAATACAGATGTGAAGTTTGGAGAGCACACTGGATCTAAAGATGCTGAGCCATAGGTCACTGGAGCCTGGGTGGGGTTTGCAAAGGAAGTCATGTCCTGAGGCTCTGTGAGACTCACAATCATCACCCCCCAACACAACCCAGGAACATCCATAAGAAGTGTGTAAATGAATAAAAACCAGCCATGGTGGTGAGTGCCTATAACAGCAGCACTCAAGTGGTGGAGGCAGGAGGATTAGAAGTTCAAGGTAATCATTGGCTGCATAGCACGTTTCTCTCTCTTTTTCTCTCTACACTCTGTAGGGTCTTAACTCTAGAGCTCAAGCTAGACTAGTACTCTCTCTCTATAGCCCAAGGAGGCCTTGACTTGTGGCCATTCTTCTGTCGTAGCTCCTGAGAGATGGGAGGCATACATAATTGTGTCTTTCCTTTCTTTTTTCCTATTTTTTTTTTTTATGAGAGGGTCTCACATGCTCATATTGGCTTGAACTCACAGCTGAGGCTGCGTTGCTGTGTCTGGCCATCATGCCCAGTTTTAGAGTCTCTTTCCCATCAGTCACCTGGATTCTAATGTCCAGATCTCATGTCCAGTCCAGGTGCTGACAATGGTAAATCAGATCACTGCGGTGGTTGAAGCCCAGATCGCTCAGCTTATCCACCCTTTAAAAAAATGACATTTTACTTATATTGCTTTTGTGTACCAGGGTGTGGGGTGCCTGTGGAGGTCAGAGGACAGTTTGCAGGAATTAGTTTCCTTCTTCCACCATGTGAGTTCTGGGGGGTGGGACTCAGGTCATCAGGCTCGGCAGCTAACTAACTGGCTGGATCTCCTTTTACAAAGTGAGACATAAACTCACATTGTGCCTGGCAACTGAAGTTTCCTTTATAAGAGTTGCCATGGTCTGGCCAGGCAGTGGTGGCACATGCCTTTAATCCCAGCACTCAGGAGGCAGAGGCAGGCGGATCTCTGTGAGTTCAAGGCCAGCCTGGTCTACAGAGCGAGTTCTAGGACAGGTTCCAAAGCTACAGGGAAACCCTGTCTCGAAAAACCAAAAAAAAAAAAAGAAGAGTTGTTATGGTCATTGTGTCTCTTCACAGCAAGAGAACAGAACACTAAGACACAATGAACACCTCACCCTAAGCCGGTAGTTTCTGAGTTCATTGTCTCATACCCAAGAAGGAAAATGAAACACCGACAAAGAGTAGAGAAAAGAACTCCCCAGTGTCAAGGCCTTCAGGGAGTAGCCACCCTGTGCTGCCCTACCCAGCAGCCTTTTATAGACTTCCATCAGGAACTGGGTAGAGACTAAGATCATCGTTATTGGGCATGGTCAGTTTTGAGCCCATCACAGGCTGAGCCAGTAATGTGTGCACGCGCCTTATACCTACACCCTGGGTCCTGCTGGAGAATTACTCAGCCATCTAAGGGAGGAGTTCCTGGAAATCTTTGTCAAGGTCTTAGAAAAATTAGACAGGCTCAGGCAAGAGCTCACTGGTTTGCAAGGGAAACAAAAATGAAAGAAAGACTTCATGCCAAACCCGGGGTCTTGGTCACGATGAAGAAATCATATAGTGAAACTTTTGGCTTCTAGAGGTGGGCGTGTGGTTCAGTCACAGACTCTCATTGACTCTGAGGTCAATCCCTTGCATGGAAAATAAAATAAAAATAAGAATATATAAATGGGGCTGAAGAGATGTCTCAGTGGTTAAAAACACCTGCTATTCATCCAGAGAACCGGAGTTCTGCCTCTGACACCCAGCCCCCAGGTCAGGTAGCTCTGAACTGCTATTACTCCAGCTCTTGGGGATCTGACTCTTGCTTCTGACCTTTTCAGGCACCAGCATGCCTGTCTCACACACACACACACACACACACACACACACACACACAATTTGGTTTTTCAAGACAGGGTTTCTCCGTGTAATAGCTCTGGCTGTCCTAGAACTCTCTTTGTAGACCAGGCTGGCCTCGGACTCACAGAGCTCCATCTGCCTCTGCCCAGTTTAAATAAAATATTTTTAAAAGAATTAAAAAAAAAAAAAAGACCCTTGAGCAGGAAAGGTCCATTAAGCCTCTGCTTTGCCCAGAGTCTGAATAGCCAATGTCCTTCCCTGGGCACAGAATCTCAGTGTTGTCCCCTTCGTGTGGATAAGTAATGACCTGAGGACAGAGAACAAGAGACAGGCTGGAAAATTCTGTCTAAAAATGCTTTGTGTGTGTGGCTGCTGGCATCTGGAGTGAGCAGGAAGCAAATAGATAAGGCGCCTTTTTAGGTTTCAAGGGAACCAAGCCATCAAATAAGTCATAAGCCAGAACTAAAAACAGAAAAAATCTATTTGACCCATTGGGCCTTCAGACCACCTTCAGGTCTTGAGACTTCTGCCCGCAGGAACTGTGGGCAGCGAAGGCAACGCACCCACCTCAGAGGTGGCCTTGGACAGGAGTGACAAGGTAGACTTCTGGAGGGTGGGGCTACGGGGCAGCAGAGAACAGTGAGATTGCTGAAGAGGAATATAGATCCAGGGCCCAGCCTCTTTCCTTTTCTCTCTTCTGAAGATGATGGGGCTGGGACTTTCCTACCTGCAGCACCTGTGTGGGTGTAGCGTGAAAGGGACTCAGATAGCCACCCCAGATTTCAAGGCTTCCTGAGAGCCTGGAGGGGCAAGCTCGGCCCATCTGCTAGAGGGCCTAGCCTGTATAGTGTAGAGAATGACAGCTTATCTGTGGGGCAGTGAGTGTGCTCTCTGAGAGAGGGTCGGTGGTGACCTTGGGCAGCCTGTGGCAGAGACCGGTGAATTGCTCACCAAAGATAACCAGTGTCCCACCAGGGGACCAGCATGAAAATAAAGCATGTGTCTCTCATGAAACCACTGCACGTGGTTTTCTCCTTGGCTGGAGTATCTACTCAAGGCTCCTGTGACAGTCATGTCAAAGATGTCCTGTCCTGAGCGTTAAACACAGACCAGTTGGATAGTTCATAAAGAAATAGATTCTACACTAAGCCATCAAAACCTTTTGTCTGCAGCTAGTGTTTCCATGGTTAAAGAAGCAGCAAAGCTGTAAGAACAGGGCAGTTGGAACAGGACAGAGCCGGTGCCTGGGAGATGGACACAGAAAGGGAGGTGAAAGCCGGAGGCAGGGGTGGAGTTGCATCAGAAGCGGGTGAGAAGGGGAGATAGAAGGTAGGATGTGGGCTGAGGGTGTGGCTCAGTTGGTAGAGCGCTTGCTTAAAGGTGTTCAGAGGTTCAAGCCCCAGCACCGCATCAAGCTGGGTGAGTTGATCCAAACCTGTATTCCCAACACTTGTGATGTGGAGGCACCGGGTTCTGCAGTTCACCCATCCTTAGCTATCTGGGGAGTTCCATTCAAGACCTTGAGTTGTAGATTCATTTCTGTTGCTGTGATAAGATACCTTAACAAACTAAAGAAAACAAACATACAACAACAATTAAAGCCATCTTAAGAGAGAGAAAAGGTTTATTTTAGTTCACAATTCTAGATTTTAGTCCATCACAGAAGGGAAGTACAGGAGGCAGGAACTTCAAATAGCTAGTTACGTCATGTCTGAGTTCAGGATCAGACAGAAACAAGGGCGAGCATGCACAGCTTGTTTTCTTGCTTACTTGCTTCTGCTCAACTTGATATCTCTATTCTTACACTGTTTAGAACTCCTTGCTAGGGACTGGTGCCACCCACAGCAGACTGACTCAGCCTAGTACCAGTTACCTTAATTAAGACAGCCTCCCACAGATAAACCAAGCAAGCAGAATGGGGTTCAGGAAGAAGAGGCATTTGGCAGTTAGAGAGGAAACTCTCCATCTAGTACTAATGTCTATCTATTTACTCTTAGTCAAGGGAAGCAACAAAACTGTTCATTGAGGGAAAGAGAATATAAACAGTTTTAAAAACTCAAAGCTAATTAATGAGCTTTCCTTTCTCTGCTTCGAATTTTATTTGTGCATTTTCTCAGAGCCCTCCACAGCCTTCTATGGGGAAGCAGTGGGGCAGATCCACAGGCTGCGCTGCCTGAGAGCGCTGATCAGTGTGGAGTGAGCGCCTTCAGCCCTTCTTGCTTCTCCCCCTCCCTGCATCATGTGGCCTGCAGGAAAGCCATGGGTGCAATTAGCAGAAAGTGGCTCCGGATGCCCACTTTGCCACCGTGGCACTGCTCCAGCTCCTTCCTTATTTTGCTCCTAGCCAGAGGATCTGTTTTGATTTTTGGAAAATCCAGGGGGTCCTCTCTCAGGGGCATTCTCAGACTCCCCTTGCTTGAGTGGTCTTTACCCGGCAGGCCTGTGAGATGTAAACACCCATGGTGCGCTCTCCTGGGTAGAGCTTGTTTGGGGTCTGTTGAAATCTTGGCTGGAAGGAGCAGTGAGGACATTTGGCAAGCTGGACTCAGGGCAGTCTGATCGTAAGAACACTATGATGGATCTATTCTGTGAGGTGACAAGAGCTGGTTTGGCAGGTAGAGGCACTTGCTACTGGGTGGGCTAATGACCCCGTTCAATCCCTGGAGCCCACACAACGGGTGGAAAGAGCCAACTCTTACAAGTTGTCCTCTGATCTCCACATTCACACAGGGCACAGGAGCACCCCATATACAAAAATGCTTAAAAATGTAAAATGTCCACTAAAAGCAATCTATTTTTCCAGCTGGGTATGGCAATGTAAAACTATAATCTCAGCTACTCAGGAAAACGGGGCAGGAGGGTCCTGAAGTTGAGGTCACAAAATAAGACTTTGTTTCAAAAAACACGAACCAAATTCGGAATGGTGGCATTCACTTTTAAACCCAACAAAGGCAGGCAGATCTCGGAAAGTCTCAGGCCAGCCTGGTCTACATAGTGAATTCCAGCTCACCCAGTAAAGTGAGACCCTGTCTCAAAAGAGAAACAACAGTAAGGGAGGTATTGCTGACTGAGGGAGGGAGAAGGGAGGGAGGGAAGGAGGGAGGCACCTCAAATCACACAAAACCTCCAAAAGATAAAGCCCAGAGATGGCGATCTGTTTTGCAGACAGACCCTGAGCCAGGTGCGATGATGGACATCTAAGGTCCCCTTTGTTCCGGGGTGCTCTCCCTCTGGGTAGAAAGCAGGCTGCTACCGTGCCCCTTGCTCAATGCTGTACAGAGCAAGATAGAATGTGATGGGTGTTAGGTCTGGAGATGGGCCTATGGGCTCCAAGGAGAAACGGCAGGAAGAAACAATCCAGGCTCCGTCAACCGCTGAATGGATGACATAAAGTAGAAAATCAGTCATCCATAAAAAGGCAAAGTACCCATTCACACCACAGATAAACCTTGAAGAGATCTCACAGAGGGAAAGAAGCCAGACCTAGAAGGCTGAGACCGCTAAATTCCATTGATGTGAAACACTCAGGACAACAAACTTTGTAGAGATGTAAAGCAGGTTTGAGGTTGCCAGGAACAAACATTAATGAGTCTGAGTTTTTATTTCAGCATGGTGAGAAAGTTCTGGAATCAGTAGTGATTCTGGTCTTACATAGATACACACACACACCCAAATCCTTAAAAAATTAAATTAAAAGAAAAACAAACCCACAAATGCACACATGTACACACACATGCATGCCTATATGTAGTTTTTAAATGTGTTTTTCCTACATGTATTTCTGTGTACCATGTGTGTGCCTGATGTCTGAGTAGACCAGAAGAAGGTGTCAGATCTCTTGGAGCTGGTGTGGCAGATGATGGTTGTGGGTTGTCACAGGGGTGCTGGGAATCTAATCCAGGTCTTCTGGAAGAATAGCTAGTGCTCTTAACTGTTGAGACCTCTCTCCAGCCCCTTGGTGTTTTGCTGTTTGTTTGTTTGAGGCCCAACCTGATCTGCTATGATACTCCTGCCTCAGGTTCCCAAGTACGGGGATTGTAAGTGTGAGCCAGCACGCCTGGTACATTTGTATTCCTTAAAGTCCGTGCCTTGGAGGAGAGGGGAGGAGCGTGGCCAGAGGGAACCCTTGAGTCTTGCTCCAGGCAGGGACCTGGTGATAGTGTCACAAGCTAAAGTCATCTGAGAGGAGGAAACCTCAACTAAGAAAATGCTTATGCTGGGTG
>JAQHUG010000027.1:1661549-1744139 GCA_028555095.1 Dicrostonyx torquatus
GTTCTGTCTACTCCGCCCACCTAAGGGCTGAACTGTCTATAAGCCAGGCAGCTCTTTATTTAACCAATCAAAGCACAGAAATACAGGTGGACCCTCCCACAACCTCTCACCCCCAGTCCATCAATGCCTGAGGCAGGTGGGAGAGCAGGCTCTAGGGTCAGAAAAGCAGGAGAGCTGTCCTTGCCCATCATCAGCTACAGCACTTGGGGCATGAGGGACGGCATGGCACTTGCCAGGGACTGAAAGCTGTCAGGATGGCTTAGAACTATGCTATAGGAGTATGGGCTGGGAAGGGAGGCCTCAGAAGGTACAGAAGCAGCCTCGGAGGCCCTCTGCCAGCAGGGACATCATTCCCAGGACTTCCCTGTGTGATGCCTTTGTTTTTTATTCCTGGCATGTATCAGAATAATTAGGAAGTCATGAGTCTGGAGCATTTTTTTACCTTTACGGAAATAAAATTCATCGTCGATAAACGGAGGACTGAATGGGGAGACGCTCATGAGACGGCTAAGAACGGATTGCTAAACACAGACCCCGCCGCAGAGATAAAAAGATGGACTCACGGGAAACCCGACGCTGCACATCATTCTGGTCTCCCTTGTATGTCTGTCCTTCTGTCCGTCCATCCCTCCCACCCAACACCAAAGTTGTTTCTTTAATAAGGAAAACACTTTCTCCTTTCCAGGACAAGTTAGTTTTGGGGTAGAGGAGGCTGTCAGGCACTGAAGTGTGACCGTGTTGCGCGGCACTTGAATCACCGCAGCTGTTAGGGTGGAGCCGAGCATCATGGTTCCATCTGCACCAAAATCTGGGTGGACTGATGCCATGAAAAATAAACTGAGGGGCGGGGGTGGCGAGAGTTCTGGAATAGCTTGCTGTCTGGGAGAGGAATGTGTAGTGTTCAGAGTAGACACTGTAGTCAGCTGAGGGCTGAGCTGTATTTCTCAGAGTCTGCACAGACCCCAGACCCTTCGACAGCAATGTTGGGGAAGGTGGCCCACAGATAGGATATCCGTGACCAAGGCAGTCAACACAAATACTGTTGAATTCATTCTGGAGGGGGATTGGGGATTTGTAAGTAGAATGGAGATCTCACATGAAAACCAATAAATCTGTTGTTTGCTTGTGCTGATGAAGCTTTGAACCAGCGGACCCGAGCATTGGGGTTCCTCCAGGATGAGAGACCTGAGTATTAGCATCCTACATCTGTGGGAAGGAAGAGAGCCTGATGGAAGCCTAGAGAGGGAGCCCTGAGAAAGTCTTCCTCCTCTTCCAGAAACCTGGACTCCCCTCTCCATGGGTGGGATCTCTGCTGGAGGTGGATATGTTCAGTGCATTGAGAGGAATTGACGATGCCTGGTCACTTCCATTCCCCCAGGGCAAACCCATACCGAAAAGAGCAAGAGGAAGGGTCCAGCAGGCCCTGTGGTTGGTTCCGTGGGTAAGGTTGTGCTCCTGCTGGCCATATGGTAGCAGTCCCCAGGTAGCAGTTGTCCTAATTCACTGCTCACAGGGCCTAACGTCTACCCATGTGCTGACTGTTCTTGCGGATTTACCTCTTCCAGGCGATTCAACCAAAAGCAAGCAGACGGCACATGACTGCTTCCACTCAGCATGTTTTCAAGGGTCACCCATGTTGCATCCTTGGGTCATGATTTTTATCCTTTTTTTTTTTTGGTTTTTTGAGACAGGGTTTCTCTGTAGCTTTGGAGCCTGTCCTGGAACTAGTTTTGTAGACCAGGCTGGTCTAGAACTCACAAAGATCCGCCTGCCTCTGCCTCCTGAGTGCTGGGATTAAAGGCGTGCGCCACCACCGCCCGGCGATTTTTATCCTTTTTGTAGCTCAATAACCTTTCATTGTGTGGCTTTGCCGCATTTCCACGTATGTTTCTGAATGAGCTAGAAGGCGGTCCCGGTCTCTACGGCAGACAGCTGTGTGCTTGGACATCCGGTACAAGCAACAATGGGGATGCAGATCTGGAAACATCTGTTGTCCCCTTATGTTTCCCCAAACTGATGGTGAAGCTTCCAGATGCTGCAGCCATGAGGGATGCTGGCAAGGCAATGGGCATGGCTCACAGCCACTGCTCATTGTGGGTGAGATTATCCAGGATCTGCGTCTTTGGTACCAGTCAGGTGGTTTCTTCATAACCTCCTAGGGGAGAGAGAAGGCCTCACCCAGCAAGGGAGGTTCTGCAGAGCTGAAGCCCCTGGAACCTTCATCCGTAGCACCACTGCCTGTGTGGGTCATGGGGAGTATCCCTACTGCCCAGCCGTGGCTACCTGGGCAGGTGAGCTCATCTTCTACTGAGCTGCCTTGTGAATCTTCAGCTTGCTGTAACCCTTCCTTCAGCTGACTTTGCAAAAATGCTCGTTTTGAGTGAAGAAGACTTACCCAGAATGCAGTCAGTGCCAAGGTGGTTTAGCAAACAAGAGATCAGAAAAGAAAAAGAGCAAGCTTGCTGAATGAGATTACACACCTGTAATCTCAACACTTGGGAAGGCTGAGACAGGAGGATGACAGATTCGAAGCTAGCCTAGGATGCGTAGCCAGACCCTGCCTCAAAAACAATAAAGCCTGCTCTGAAATTCCATCAAAGGCTCGGAGCTGCTGCTCGTTAGTCCGTCATGTAAATGTGTGTGGAGATTGTATTTAGATAAGATGGGAGCCGCATGACTTCAGTGTTGGGCTGTGGAATGGCTCATATGAAAGCTGAGGACACAGGGATGCCAACATTGTCTTCAGATGTCTCAAGATCTGCACATGTGACTTTAAAGGTAGTAGCTCAAAATGTTGGCCACATATAAGACTCATCTGGGGGACTTTTAAGTCCACCACATCTGGCCAACATTTCCAGGGCCTGATTTAATTGGTGGGAACAGGGCACTCGGCTGCTGTATTTTTTATTTTTTTAATGACTTTTCCTGTCGACTCTAAGATACAGCAAACATACAGCAAACGCTGGTGGAGCCTCTGCTTGTGGCAGGAAGTCAGGTGGAGCAAGAAGAGGGCAAGGATGTCCCCATGGACAAGTTCTGGATGGCAGGACACACTCACACACACATGCACACATGTACACACATGCATGCACAAGGACACACACATGCACACACATGTATGCGCATGCACGCACACACACATGTACGCACATGCATGCACACACACATGCACGTATGTACACACATGCATGCACAAGGGCATGCACACATGCACAATGCACACATGTACACACATGCATGCACAAGGACACACACATGCATACACACACACACGCACGCACACATGCCTCTGAGGACAGTGGGTGGTTAGGGCTGTAGTAGTCTCCTGTAACTTTATCAGGTTTGGACACAGAGGTGGAGTGGTGTGGGAGGCTGATGTGTTTTGGGGACTTGGGAGGGAAGAAAGGGAACACAGATGGGCTTGGAAGGCAAGGAGAGGCTTCAGGGAGTGATCTAGGGATTTGTTTGTAGCGAGAGAGACCAGAGTGCATCCAAATGCTAGCAGAACCGCTCCAGCTGAGAGGAGGCGGTGAGGGGCTAGAATGCATGATTGATGGCATGCAGTTCTAAGGAGGCAGGGAGGGAAGGACTGGGGCCCACCCGGTCTGCACAGTGTTGACCTTCTGTAGGAAGGACAGTGTAATGGGGTGGGAGGAGAGGATGAAGCAGAGTTCGGGGGTGCCTGGCCTCGCTGGGTGGGTGCCAAGAGCATTCCTTCACATTCAGGGTCTCTGTACATCTTTTAAGCCCACACCCTAGGTTGGCTTGTCTTTCTCCTCTCTCCTTCCACATGGTGGCAGACCTAGAGCCTCCAGCCTGGTGAGGGTTCGCTGTTGAGAGCCCAGCCACTCTCACCCCTGGATCCGGTTCTCCAGTGGTGTCCGGGATATCAGCTAGGGTTTGCCTTACAGCTTGGACCCTGTATTGGTGATGGTTCCCTGGAGGAATAGAGCTGATCAAATGATAAACGATTTATCAGCGTGGCTTATAGTCTGTGGTCCCACTGCTCCAACAGTGGCTGTCTCCTCAAAGGAGCCATCACAAACAAAGGTACAATCACAGACACTGTGACCTTTAAGGTCTGACTTGGGATTTGTATTTCTGGCACACTCTATTGTCAAAGCCAACCACAGTCAGACTCAATGGAAGGGAAGATACAACTTACCTCTTTGTGGAAAGTGAAGAACTTGCCACCATGATCTTGAACTCAGCCTGGTTGAACCGGAAGTGAGAACCTTGGACCACAGCTTGAAGGCCTTTCTCTTGGGAACATTGCCAGCATGTGTCTAACTCACTTTACAGGCTAGGAATTCTAACTTGAGGCCAAATCTCATGGTTGGAGGAATCCTGGGTAAAACAACGCTTATCATGATCGTCATCCTGCCACAAGGCGGTGACCATGGAAGGGGTGACAAGTTCGGAGTTACTTGCAAGTGCCCACGGAACAACTTGCCTTAGAAGCTCCCAAGGATGGTGGACTCCTGCTAGGAGCCCTCACGCTTCCACACATCATTCCCAGGCCCAACTAACTTCAAGGGAGGCTGTGCACTGACAGCCTCTACCACATCTTGAATCTCTTCCTGTCTTTCAGTGTCATCACCAGGGGCTTGGGGTGACGGCAGCCATTTTGTAACTCTGAAGAGAAGGTAAATAGACTGGCAGGAGTGAGGTAAAGCCTGGGTATAGCTGAGGTGCTGAGGCAGGAGGTCCTGACTGGGTGGGAGTGGGTGAGCAGGTGTGGGCGCATGTACATCCATTTCCTCCTCCTCTCGACTGTGGAAGTGATGTAAGTTCTAGGTAAATTCCAGGCTCGACCTCCCTCCCACAATGGACCATAACTTAGAATTGTAAGCTCCTCTGAGTTGCTTTTTCTTTTGGTTTTTCAGGACAGGGTTTCTTTTTTAAGATTATTTTTATGTATACAATGTTCTGTCTGCATATGTCCCTACAGGCCAGAAGTTGCCACCAGATTTTTATTACAGGTGGTTGTGAGCCACCACGTGGTTGCTGGGAATTGAACTCAGGACCTCTGGAAGAGCAGCCAGTGCTCTTAACCACTGAGCCATCTCTCCAGCCCCTCAAAACAGGGTTTCTTTGTGTAGCCCTGGCCTGGCTGTTCTGAAACTCACTCTAGAGACCAGGCTGGCCTCAAACTCAGAGCTCTGCCTGCCTCAGCCTCCCGAGTGCTAGGATTAGAGGCGTGTGCCACCACCGCTCAGTTCTGAGTGACTTTTTCTCAGGGTGTTTTTTACCACAGGGAGAGGAGTAAAATAATCACAGAGCTGAGGGACAGTGCCCTCTTCTCTCAGTCTGAGGCTTCTGTCCATTCTCCTAATGCTGTCTTTTGCAGGGTGAGAATAATTTATTATTGTTTCCTCCCACAGATCATGTTTTGGGTATTATGCCTAAAATCTCATTGCCAAACTCAAGAGTTTTAAATTTCCTATTATGTTAACTTCCAGAATTTGAAAAGTTTTGTCTTTTATGTTTAGCTCTTTGACACAGTTTTAATTAATTTTTGGGGAAGTGTATTGTATATTTGATCTAGATTCTCTCTTTTATTTATATTATTTGATTCGCATGTGGCTGTCCAGTTTGTGCTGCACCATCTGTTGACAAGGCTATCTCGTCTTTGCTCCTTTGAAAGCGATCCTCCGGCCCTGTTTGGCTTTGTGTCTGGGCTCTCTGTTCTGGCTTTCTTTTGGTATTGCAGCACGGTTTCCAGGACGTTGACTCAGTAGCCAACACTGAGAAGAGCTACTGCTTTAACAGTATTGCCGTCCAGTTTATGACCAGAGAACCCCTCTTTAGATTTGCTTCAGTTTCTTTCATCACAGTTTGTAGCTTCTTTTGAAAAGGTTTTTGTTTTCTGTGTTGCAAATGTTTCACCTGCACGGATGTTTGCATACCACGTGCATGCCTGGTGCCTACCGAAGCCAGAACGGGGCACTGAGTCCCCTGAAACTGAAGTTACAGGTGGTGGTGAGCCACCATGTGGGTGCTGGGAATTGAACTTGGGTCCTCCAGGACAGCAGTCAGTGGTCTTTACCACAGAGCCATCTTTCCAATCTCCAGTTTTATAGTTTCTTGAATGTGGATCTTGAATATACTTTTGATATTTATTCTTGAAATAATAGCTAATTTTTGTTACTCTGACAACCCGCCTGCAGTCTGGTGCTTTTGTGACAGAACTTGTGACTGTGAGGAGAAGGTCCATAGACTCACAGAAAGGTGGCATAAAGCCTGGGTGTGGCTTGGCTGCAAAGCCAGTACCATTGCCAAGGCAGGAGGTCCTAAGAGTCTGAGAATGAACGAGCAAGTGAGCACACGTCCATTTATTTCTTTCTCCTCTTGGCTGTGGATGTGATGTAAATAGCTTATTTGCTACATAGTTTTAGAGTCTGGAAGTCTAAAATAGGGCTGTCCTGTCTGTTCTGCCTCCAGTGAGGGCCCCCTTGACTACACATGGCAGGCAGGTAGCATCATGGTGGGAATATGTACAAGAGAGAGAAAAAATACAGGGCAATACATTATGATGCTTTAAAAGAAAATGGTCCCCAAAGGGAGTGGTACTATTAGATGAACTTGTTGGAGTAGATGTGGTCTTGTTGGAGGAAGTGTGTCACTGTGGAGGTTGGCTTTGAGGTCTTAGATATGCTCAAGCCACACCCAGTGAGAAAGACAACTTCCTTTTGCCTGTTGGGTCAAGGTGTAAGAGCCCTCAGCTCCTTCTCCAGCATCATGTCTTCCTGAATGCTTACAGTCAGAGACTGCTCTTTTGTTTCCAGGTTGCCCAGACCCAAATAATCATACAGAAACTGTATTAATTACAACACTATTTGGCCAGTAGCTTAGGTGTTTTTCTAGCTAGCTCTTACATCTTAAATTAACCCATTTCTATTCATCTGTGTATCGCCACCAGACTGTGGCTTACTAGTGCTGGCATGTTACTTCTTTGACAGCTACATGGCATCTCCCTGACTCTGCCTATACTCTCTCTTTATCTCTTCCAGCCTGGCTATATTCTGCCCTGCTATAGGCTAAGGCAGCTTCTTTAGTAGCCAATGATAATAAAACACATTCACAGCATACAGAGGGGAATCCCACATTACAGGCTGCCCTGCTTCCTGCCATGATGATAATGGGAAACCTCAGAACTGTATGTGAACAATCCCGATTACATGCTTTCCTTTACAAGAGTTGCTGTGTTCTCTTGTGCCGCAATAGAAGCTAGAACATACATGAAGACAGAAGAAAATCTGAAGGCCAGACTTGTTTTTATGTAGCAATTCACTTCATGAGAGGAGCATCAATCCCTTCCCAGTGTGGTGCCCCTAATGACCTAAGCACCCTCCACAGGACCAATCTCCTAAAGATCCCACCATCTCTCAACATTGCCTCACTAGGACCAGCTCTCCTCCACAGAACTTCTGGGGACAAACCACACCCAAATCAGCACCTACAGATCTCTTCTCTCTGTCTCCCTCCCTCCCTCCCTCCCTCCCTCCCTCCCTCCCTCTTTTATTTCCTTTCTTCAGCCTCTCCCCCATCCCTTCTCCTTCCTTTCTCTCCTTCCTCTCCCCTCCCTTGTTTTTTAGAGACAGGATGTCATGTAGTCCCAGCTGGTCTCTTGAATTGCCATGTAGCCGAGGGTGACTTTGAACTTCTGAGTCCCCTGCCATTACTTCCCAATTAAGGGACACACTGCCATTCTCACCTTCGTTTTCATTGTTTAATGTTAATGCAATTGGGTTTGCTGTGTAACTTTTTAAAAAATGGTCTTTCTATTTCATGCACACACCATGGTGTGTATATGGAGGTCAAAGTCAGTTCTCTCTTTTCATCCTCGTGTGGTCTCTGGGGACTGAACTCAGGTCATCAGGCTTGTGTAGCAAGGGATTTGCCATCCTGTGAGCCAGCTGTGCGGCTGACACATGTGGTCAACTTCAACTTCAAGCAGTTCATGTATTAGTCTTATATCTTGCAACAATGAACCTTCTGATGAACATAATAAAAAAAAATCGAACAAGTGGTCTTAAATTTTTGGAACACTCCAGATTCTTTTTGCTTGTTTTGTGTGTATGTGTGTTTTAATGTAGCCTTGACTGTCCGGCCTGGAACTTGCTGTGTAGAGCAGCTTGACCTCAGACCGGAGAGATCTGCTGCCTCTGCCTCCCCAGTGCTACAGTTAACACCCAATGCCCGCCCTGTGTAGAACTTCTACTACAGCTATGCAGGAGTGCAGGCACTGAGTCTCCATGAAAAATATGTTTCTCCTCCTCCTTCCTTCTAGTGTTGGAAGGATGGTTTGAGATAGGCTCTCACTGTATAGTTCAGATTGGCCTGAAATTCACTATGTAGGCCAGAATGGCCTCAAACTCATGATAATTCTCCTGCCTCAGGCTCCAAAGTGCTGGGATTGTAATTGTGAGCCATAAAGCCCAGCTTGGAAAAGTATTTATTTATTTATTTATTTATTTTTGTTTTTCAAGACAGAGTTTCTCTGTGTAGTCTTGGCAGTCCTGGAACTCGCTCTGTAGACCAGGCTGGCCTCAAAAATTCTTAGAGATCTGCCTGCTTCTGCCTCCTAAGTGCTGAGATTAAAGGTGTGTGCCACCACCATCCAGCTCTATTTACTTTTAAAATATTTTTTTACTTATTAGTGTGTGTGTAAGTGGTTAGTAAGGTGGAGCATTGCTGCAGCACACGTGTGAGGTCAGAGGACAACCCTGGAGAGCTGGTTTTCTCCTGACAGCTCTAAGCAGGTCCCAGAAATCAAACTCAAGTCATCAGACATATATGGCAAGCGCTTTTTACTCACCGAACCACCCTGCTGACATTGGACTTCTTATGACAGACTGCAGTTTCTTCCCCTGAAGACCACAGATTAAAGATGGACTTTATTCAGTTTGCTTTCCCTTCAGTGCTTGCTTCCTTAAAAGCTTCTAGAACCATCCTGACTGTGTGGATGAGATGGCTTAGTGGATCAAAGTGTTTGGTAGGCAAACCAGGTGATCTGAGTTCAACCCATTAGCCTATAACAGAAGGAGAGAGAATTGACTCCCAAAGACTTCCACACGTGCCATGGCATGCATGTTCACACAGACATCATATGCACACACACGCACAGGCACACAGTAATAATGTAAATAAAAAAACCACATCCTAGCCAGATGGTGGTGGTGCATGTCTTTAATCCCAGCCTCGGGAGGCAGAGGCAATCAGATCTCTCTGAGTTTGAGGCCAGCCTGGTCTATAAAGCAAGTTCCAGGACAGCCAGGACTCTCCAAAAACCAAACCAACCAACCAACCAAACAAAAAACACATCCTGACCCTCAGTTTCCAATTAAAATATAAAACAATGCCATCATGACATTTAAAAAAGAACCCTAAGCCAAGCAAGGTAGCTGACATCTGTAATTCTGGGCTAAATTAAGGGTTTCAGTCCAGCCTGGGCTTTATGGAGAGACCTTGTGGAAAAGAGAGAGGGAAGGGAAGGGAGGAAGAAGATGAAAGGGGGGAGGGAGAGACTATAAGAGGGAGTCAAACCTTACTGGGCGTAGTGGGAAACACCCAGCACTCAAAAAGCTGAGGCAGAAAGATCACAAGCTCCAGGCCAGCCTAGACTGCTTGGAGAGACCCTGACTCAGTAAACAAAAGAAAGCCAGTCAGAAAAACAAAGCAGATTTGGCTGGGGGAAACTGTGTCCAAACTAGGTCTTTGACTGTCACTGGAAGGACTAGGGCCACCATCTAGCAACATCTTCGTTGTCTGCAAACCAAATATCTGCAAAGGCTCAACTTCAAATCCTGACGACATCATTTGTGAGGGACTCAAGACTGAGGACTTCTGTTGGCAGGCACAGTTCGTCCCTGCTGAGGAATTCCAAGTTCAAGGTGAAGCAGTCCCAGACACACAGAAGACTCCAGCTGCACAGGAGGCACGAGGAGGGGGAGGGGTTGACGAGGCCGAAGTGTGAGTTACAGACAGAGAACTGGCCCTGTCATAAGTGGAAGTGTGCGGGGTAATAACGTACGTGCGGGGCTCTAGCAATAGAGCCATCTGAAAGTGAGGACCTAATTATTTACTAGTGTTTCCAAAGGGGAGCTGAAGCTGAAGCCTGTGTTCCTTCTATTATTGATGAAGCTGTGGCTCCTGATTGAGCGAAAATAAAAGTGGCGAGGGATATAAACCTGATAAAAAAGAGACCATGCTCCAGAGAAGCTCTTTGGAGGGACCGAGAAGGGCGGGTCCTGCTATGCCAGCCGTTTAACCATTACTAGAAAGGCCCTTGAAGAGTTCCAGACAGGTGTGTTTGTTTAGCGCGGCTGTCCTAACAATGCGCCACATACTTGGTGGTTTTGGGACACGGTGCCTGCCTCATCCCAGTTCTAACGGCTAGAGAGTCAAAATCAAATTGCCTGCAGGTCCTTGCTTCCTTTAAAGCTCTTGCCTCTCCATTTGGCTGTGGTTTCCCCAAGTTTGCGGCTGTATCCCTCCTGTTTCATGTGTTCCTGTGTCCTGTGTAGACGATTCCTCCCAGGCAATCCAGAATGGTCTCATTTCAAGCCCCTTAATGTTCGCAAAGAGCTTTCTCCCAAATATGGCTATATTCCCAGGTTCTGGGGTTGGAATATGCAGGTACCTTTTGAGGGTCACCCTCCCACCCAACTCCAGCGAACACGCAACTTTGTAAGCTGTCATTCTGCTTGGCTCTGCTTCATTATTTACAAACTCTACTGGGAACCTGCAGTCAGGACATTGCTTTCCTGGTCTTCGGGTGTTAGGAGAGCTTCCTTTCTGGTATGGGTTCTGAGAAAGGTCAGAAAGCTGCTGTCTAGGGCATAATAGTCCCTGCCAGAAAACAAGATCTGAGTGAGGCTGAGGAGGAAGAGCTGTGTGGCGCTTTGAAAGATCTGACTGAGGAGAGTAGCTGCTGGGGGTGGGGTGAGGGAGAGGATGGTTATGCTGGTATCAACTGAGACATAGTTCCCGGTGGTCCACACTGGATGCTTTTGCCATCTTCAGCGTGCAGGGACTATTGTCAATCCAGAATCTTGCAACAGTAGTCAGTGGGGGAAAGAACTGTATCTTATCCTGGCTCGGCCCCCTCTACACCATGTACACATGCAGGTGCACACAAAGTGGGGTACACTGATGATGAGATGCATTTCAGGGGTACATATGGCTTTAGAGAACATGAACCCTGTTGCTGGACAGCATGGAGTGTCAGGGAACCCCCAGGTCTGAGGTCATCTCAATGAATAAGAAGTAGGAACAAGGCAGAAATGGGAAGCTTTTAAGATGGGGGGGGGCCTAAATGCAAGGGAGGCCAGGCTCCTCATGCAGTGTCCCTCCTGCCCCCCAAGGTGTGGGAAAGCTGGAACTTGATTTCCTCAGGCGGAGAGGAGTAGGGAGCAGACACCTTCTGGCCTGCCCGCCCTTGTTTGTCTTGGCTGAAAGCTTCACAGGGCTTTTTGAAGCCGATTCCATCAGTGCAAATCTGGAGGAATCAGGACATGGATCACAGAGGCAGGAGCTGAAGGGGCCTCATATGGGGAACTAGAGGTAGTCTTCCCTTAAGTGACATCAATGCCAAGCCTGTTGGCTGCACCATGTATGGTGCTCGGCCCAAGTCCCACAGAGGGGCAGGACCTGTGCTAAATCCCTCCAGGACATGCAAGTTCTCAAAGCCACCCAGCCCTGTGTGCCTGGGGTGTGCCTGTGCTTCGGGACACACACTGATCCTTCCAGTGTCCAGGGGCTCTGGCAACAACACGAGGCCTCCCTGGACTCTGCCCCACCCCTCCCAAGCCCGTAATT
This sequence comes from Dicrostonyx torquatus, assembly GCA_028555095.1. Lineage (NCBI taxonomy): Eukaryota > Metazoa > Chordata > Mammalia > Rodentia > Cricetidae > Dicrostonyx > Dicrostonyx torquatus. The sequence goes on from JAQHUG010000027.1 coordinate 1,673,373, forward strand.
CCTGATCTTGACTCAGTGCCAACCCCCCTACCACCCTCAGCTCAGCCTGGACACTCCCAGGTCCTGTTCCACACAGATGCCGGTGGGTCACGTGTCCCACAGCTGAAGGCCTCCCCCATCCGCCTCCGCCATCTGCTGAGGCCCCATAATTATTCCAAGGCTCTGTGCAGCCTCACTTGGAGGGAAGAGCTCATGCAACCTTGTAATGTAAGCCAGGCCTGAGGCCGCTCGGGCAGGGGGTCCCCAGCTGGGTAATGAGCCTTTCACTGAGGTGGCCTGGGCTGTCCATCTGAACACCTCATGGAGGACAGCGTCTTCTCTGTATCGCAATTCCTGCTCCCTGAATCCTTCCAAACACAGGGCCGGAGGGTTCCCTGGGACTGGCTTCCCACGTGGGACAGTGTTATGCCCTACCTAGAGCCTAGGCAGGGTGGAGCAGAGCAAGCTGCTGGTCTGTCTTTTCTAGTGTTGTCTTTCGAAACGGCGTGGGGCAGCTCCCACCCCCACCCCTCCTAAACCTGCTGAGTTGCCCTCATCTCCCCTTCCTGGAGCCTGGGCCCCACAAAGGGAGGGCCTTGGCCGAGGAGGCCAGCGCTGTGGGCCAGGCCTCTGTGAGGGGTGTAGAGAACTGCCTTTTTTCCTCTTATAGACCGCTGCTCAGCCTCAAGCCCTATTCAGTGTCATCCTGTGGCATAAACCCCAAGCCCAGCCCCTCTGTCCTACCCTCAGCAGGGTGAGGACCCCAATCCCATATTCCCTGGGCTTACCATCATCCTTTTGAAATGCTTGTTTTCTGGTGCAAACTGAACATACCATTGTAGATGTCTGTAAAGCACATAGTAGGTGCTTTCAGAACCATTTGAGGAGAGAGATGGGATAGGGAAAGAGGGGACAGACATGATGAGAGGTAAGAGGCTTGGCTTGTGGATGAGGGTTGTGTCTGTGAGGCTCCTCGGGGCCTTTGGGTGGCCTGCAGTGGTGCCCTCTGCTGCTAAGGGGTAAAGTGGGGCTGGCTAATTTGGGTAATGGTTGTCACTATTGTGTTGTCCTGTCACGACCCCACTTGCTCAGGAAACTCAGGGTGAACCTGAGGTTAAGGGTCACCTAGAGTTCTCTGACAGAGCGAGGGTGGCCTCCTGCCAGCAATACCTCAGAGCAGGTCCCGAGTTCACCCTGAAGGGTGCGAAGGGTATAGCTGTCTTGAAGACTGGCCAGAGCCCAGTAGGCAACACCTGCCTCTCACACTCAGTGGTTGAGACACCCAGAGGCCAGGCCTCTGCCTTGCAGCTCAGCCCAACATCTATTCCCAGTGAGGAACTTGGGGCCCAGTGGGACTTGGTGGCAGAAACCTTCTTCCTTGAGGATGAGGGAATCACAGAGGGGCTCAGGGTGGTGGGGCGTGCGCTATAAGAACGAACTTCAGAATAGCTTCAGGGCAGAGGCAGAGAGGGGGAGGTCTCAGCAGGACTGGAAGACTTGCCGGCTACAGGTGTGGGTCCCATAGAGAGGGAGGGCTTGGGCCACGGTTCCCCTGGCTGTGGGACGACTTGGCAAGCCCAGCCTGCCTTTCCTGTTGAGCTTCCTCTCTTGAACAGGTGTCTCCTGGGGCAGCAAGGAGGGTCGCCAGTGAAAAATGGGTGAGAGGCTTTTCCCACCAACTCTGAAAATGGGGGGGGGGAATGTCTCTCCCATTCCTCTCCTCTCCTCCAGATCCCTCTCATGGCCTCAGCAGACCCCTCAGCCACCCAGCATCCTCCTTCCAAACGCTCGCTCGTCCTGGTATGATGATGGCTTGTGACACTTTCTCCTCTAAGTGCTGGGCAGAAACCTGCCACTGTCTGTTTCCTTTTGTGGTGTCGCGGGAAGCTGAGCGAGCCACAGCCAGGGCAGGGCTGGGTGGTGGCTCCTGCTTCGAGCAGGAGCACAGCTTCTGACATTACAGGGTCAGGCTGGAATGGACCTCCTCGGAGGGAGGTTTGTTCTGATAGCTTAGCGGATCAAGACCTGACACCCTTTGCTAGCCCTTCGGCAGAGAAGATGATCTTAGACCCACGCAATGGGAAGGAGTCGGCTCAGAACAGAAGCCAGTACTTCACCAGCCTAGGAAAAGCGAGAATCTTTAGGTGATCTTGCAGGTGGTTTTTACAATCCGCTTGAATAGGGAGCCATGGTTGTTCAAGAGAGCAGCCGAGGGCCTCGGATCCCCTTCCAGCCACTTCCCTGCTCTTAAGCGCTGCAGCTCAGTCTTATCCTCACAAAGGTACCTCTTCTTTCCTTCCTTTCCCCGTCACTCCGAGCATATAATGACGGAGATACCCTCAAGCTCTTGGGACAGAAATTGCTTCTAACCTCCGGATCACTTAATGTCTCTCTTTCCGAGCCTCCAACAAATACAACCCTTGATTTTTAAAAACTTCTTGACCATTCTGTAAAAACCAGACTTTAGGCTGTACCTTGACAGCCGTTCTGGCAGATGGATGGGGGAGGGGTGGCTTTAAAAGGCCCTGCCCACACCCAACAAGCTGCCACCCTTGCCTCCTATATTAATGGAGCTGTGTGACACAGGGTGAGTTGCTTAGCTTCACTGTGCATCCTTTGCCTGAATCCAAACCGGATGTACAGTTTGCAGCAAGGATTAAGATGAACTGATGCCTTAGTCTGGAGTGGGTAAGGAGTAATTGGTACAGTTGGTGCTTCCGAGGACCCTGGACAAATTCCACCAGAAGCCTGGAACCCCATGTCCATAGTGCCTGGCACCCAAGGGCTCACCAAGCAGGGACCACTGTGGTCACAGGGTGAGGGCAGCTCAGTGGTGGTGTAGTGAAGTCTGGGGACACTGTGGCTGCACCGGTTTCTTGGACTCCACAAGTGTGTAGAGAGAGGAGTGAGGAATGTGATCGGTCCCAGCAGCCCAGGGGAGCCAGACCATATCTGGTATGTCTCTCTGGAATGGTTTTGGGGGAATTCACCAAAGGTGGAACTTAAGACATGGACTGCCGGTAACCCGTAACACAGGGATGTGGTGCTGCCCGCGTGCATACCCCCCACAAGGGGACCTGGTGCCCGGGGTGGGAGTCGGCTTACACAGCACAGCTCTGGCTGCTTGGCCCGCCCTTGAATGGCCGTGAACTTGTTTTTCCACGTCATTTGCTCTCAAATGTACTCTCGAGCTGGGCGATGCTAACACAGCAGCTCAGGTCCCTCCTCGTAACAAGCGATTGTGTGTTCTTTAGAGGTGGCTGAGAGGAGGAGGGGGCCTGGCCCCAAGGAGGTGGGGAAAGGGAAACAAACCTGCCTCACAGTGAGCGTGCGTGTCCTGGGGCCAGCTCCCCTCAAAGCACATGCCATTTCTGTCCCTGGAAAGGGTTAAAAGGCCTCCTGGAGTCAAGAACAAGCAGGTGTCCCACCGTGCCAGAGACCGCTGCCTAAACTGCTTCCAGCTTTTCCCCCTTCTGCAATACGTCTGTGATCAGCCACGGGACAGAGGCGCCAGCAGCCTGCCTCTGACAGACATCAGGTTAGCTCGCTCCCACTCGGGTGGTGCGCCCAGGATATAAATCCAGGCTCGAGCCCCTGCTGTGTTCCTCTCCCTGCACACCCGGGGTTGGAGGGGGGGGGACGACGGAGTTTCCTTCCAAAGACCTTTCTTTTATCTGAAGCCTCACAGCCCAGCAGGCTGCACTTGGTGGGAACGGCCACAGCAGCCGAAGCCAGCAAGCAGCCTCAGCAAGGAGACTTGCTGGGGTGAAGAGGGTAGGTGTGCCAGCCCCTGGAGAAGAAGGGCCCTGGTGGGCCTCAGCCCTTGGTGTCATCACAGGAAAGCCCTCTGGCCACTGCAAACTGCACCATGTGGGTCCCAGGGTGTCATCGGTTCTGGTTCCACTGGGGGCTGCTGTTGCTGCTGCTCCTGGGGGCACCCCTTCGAGGCTTAACGTTGCCACCCATCCGATATTCCCATGCTGGCATCTGCCCCAACGACATGAACCCCAACCTTTGGGTGGATGCCCAGAGCACCTGCAAGCGAGAGTGCGAAACTGACCAGGTGAGTGGGACTCCTTTAGCCTGAGATGGACCATACGAGTGGGTCTGTGACGGTGTGGGAGCTGTGGGGTGGGGATGATTCAGGAGGGCCTCCAGGAACATGAAGGAACACAGACAGACCCTGCCCACCTGAAGACAAACAGGGCATGATGCCTGCCTATATCCTGCTGAGGCCTGGAAAGGGGTGTGGTATCCAAATCACCTTGAAGCATCCCTTTCGTGTTCGTTGAGAGCTGCTGTGGGCCAGTGCACTGGGCACATAACACGTATTGGGATAACAAAACAGCGTGGTAGGTGGGCAGCAGCCTACTCACAGGTGAGAGAGATGGATACTTGCAAGGAGAGATGCCATAGCCAGGCAGGGACAGGTTGGCTTGGAAACCTGCCTACCTGACGCCATGTCTGCAGTTAGTTATACCTGGTTTCTAGGCCCTTTGCCAGGTTTGGACTCGGCCACACAGCGATGAAGCTACTGGGCAGTTTGACTGGGAGCTAGTATTTGCAAATACTCTAAGTGTCCTGGGAAGAAAACGAACTGAGTTCCTACCTGTCGGGCTCTTCAGTGCTCCCATGCTCCTCCCTCATGGATGCTGCAGTAGGCAAGGGCCACTTCCTGATGGTTCTTCCCTGGCTACCCTGGGGGTTCTTCCAAGGGCCATCTTTGTCCAGTCCTGCTGGGAGAAAAGTCCATAGGTTCACCACAGTACCCGTGCCTACTAACCAATGCCTGTCCTCAGTGTGGCCACTTCCAGCCTGGCCGTCTCTGAGGGCGGCCCAAAGTCTCCCATGGCTTCGGGTCTGATGGAGGCATCATTGAAGAACATGGGAGATCCCAGGGCTACTGGAAATAGCTGTTCACACTGGAAAAGCATGGGGCTTTCGTGGAGAGAGTGGCTTCTGCCTCGTGTTCCCCAGGGACCGTTCTCAGGCTTCTCAAGACAGGTGTACACATTGGTGGTGCTGAGGAAGAAGGCCCAGGGAAAGATGGCAATTCTGCCACCCAGAGAGATCGTGCCATCAGATGACTATCTTCGGAGAAACTTTTTCACTGATACCGGTTAGCCTGAAATCGGGTGGCGCTTAGTGACTGTGGAACTCTGACTGACTTTGTCTGCTGTCTGAAGAAGGCATCTGAGTGCAGCTAAGGATCCAGGTAGCCCATGGGGACACTGTAAGTCCTTAACTGAAAGTATTCTAAATATCCCCTCCATGGTTCCTTCACCAAGTCCCCAAGGATTCTGGTTCTGGAGTGTTCAGCCATTCCTGGACCTCTAGGTCCTGAGAGAATAGCGTACCCACATTGGAACAGAATAGCCCTCAGGCCAAGAAACAGGCTTTCCTGTTCACCAGTTTGCTCTGTCCCTGTCCACCCTCCACTCCTGAGATCTCTGTACCTTGAACGTCAGCTCTGGATGTGACCCATCTCTGTCCCCGAGCTTCCCCTGTTGTGACCCAGAAGCCTATGCCAAACAAGGGCTGCCAAACAAAGTCTTTATTCTAAGCTGAAAGGGGAAAAACAGTAGAGAAGTCCAGCAGCGGCTCCGCACAGCCGGGTGGGGCTGTTTTCCCCCTCTTAGCTCATGTGGAATGTCAAAAGGGCTGGAATCAAAGTGGGAAGGACAAGGGGCCAGTGTGATGGGGACTGCTTCACACAGCCACTACCTGGTGGAGGATTAGCAGCCCAGCCAGTTGCCCAGCCACACGGTGTGACATTGTGCAAAGCGCCACATGCAACCGTGTTTGTGTCGGCTCTAGTGGCATGTGCTAATTTTGAAGAATTAAAGGAAAGCCTTCCATGACTCCACAGAGGTCGGAGGGGGATTACAGACTAGTAGGGCTTTGCTCATACCACACAGGGGGACTTTCTTTCTTTTCTGGTCACCAGGGTTCTCTGACATCCTGGATTCAGTGTGTGTTGGGGGGGGGTCTTCTAGATAGTTGTGGCTAGCCTTGAACATGGGCTCAGATGTGACCTCTTCAAGTTAGCCAGCACAACCTTCCCCCAGTGGGAAAAAGAGAAAAAGTCAGCCTCATGCTGTAAGCCTTCATCTGGATAACCATATGGTGTTCCATTTCAGGATCCCACTTAAGAGATCTTGAAGCCCTTCTCTGCCACCTCTCTTCTCTGTGGCTTGAGTGTCGTCTCTCTGCCTCTCTATGTTCTCATTTTGAAAATTACAGTGAGCACATACCCCTTTCAGAGGTCTGTGGAGCATCTCTTCCCACGCTACCAGCTCTGTGATCTTGGGCGAGCTGTTTGACCTCTCTGTGCTTCAGATTCTGTACAAGGTGGAAACAGTGGTTGTATCTGCTTGGGCCTGGAAGAGACTGGGAAAGCTGAAGGATGGGCAGGAGCCTGGCAGACAGTAGTGCTGAGTCTACAGGGGTTCTTATCGATGTTAAGTGCGTTGTGTACACACGTGTATAAGTCCTCATGTCCCAGCCTCTGGGGGGCAAAGTGGGACTCTGTTCTTGCTTCCTGGCTGTTCAAAACTCTCTGACTCTTTCAGGAGTGTGAGACCTATGAGAAGTGCTGCCCCAACGTGTGTGGGACCAAGAGCTGCGTGGCAGCCCGCTATATGGATGTGAAAGGGAAGAAGGGCCCTGTGGGCATGCCCAAGGAGGCCACGTGCGACCACTTCATGTGCCTGCAGCAGGGCTCGGAGTGCGACATCTGGGATGGACAGCCCGTGTGCAAATGCAAAGACCGCTGTGAGAAGGAGCCCAGCTTCACCTGCGCCTCCGACGGCCTCACCTACTACAACCGCTGCTACATGGATGCCGAGGCCTGCTCCAAGGGCATCTCCCTGGCTGTGGTCACCTGCCGCTACCACTTCACCTGGCCTAACACCAGCCCTCCACCACCTGAGACCACTGCCCATCCTACCACGGCCTCTCCGGAGACTCTGGGGATGGACATGGCAGCCCCAGCCCTGCTCAATCACCCTGTCCATCAATCGGTCACTGTGGGTGAGACTGTGAGCTTCCTCTGTGATGTGGTGGGCCGGCCGCGGCCCGAGCTCACCTGGGAGAAACAACTGGAGGACAGAGAGAATGTGGTCATGAGGCCTAACCATGTGCGTGGCAATGTGGTGGTCACCAACATCGCCCAGCTGGTCATCTACAATGCCCAGCCCCAAGATGCTGGCATATACACCTGCACAGCTCAGAATGCTGCTGGCGTCCTCAGGGCTGACTTCCCATTGTCGGTGGTCAGGGGCGGCCAGGCAAGGGCCACCTCAGAGAGCAGTCTCAATGGCACGGCTTTCCCAGCAACGGAGTGTCTAAAGCCTCCAGACAGTGAAGACTGTGGAGAGGAGCAGACACGCTGGCACTTCGACGCCCAGGCTAACAACTGCCTTACATTTACCTTTGGCCACTGCCATCGCAATCTCAACCACTTTGAGACTTATGAGGCCTGCATGCTTGCTTGTATGAGTGGACCTCTGGCCACATGCAGCCTGCCCGCCCTGCAGGGGCCCTGCAAAGCCTATGTGCCGCGCTGGGCCTACAACAGCCAGACAGGCTTATGCCAGTCCTTTGTCTACGGTGGCTGCGAGGGCAACGGTAACAACTTTGAAAGCCGTGAGGCCTGCGAGGAGTCGTGTCCGTTCCCACGGGGCAACCAGCACTGTCGGGCCTGCAAGCCACGGCAGAAACTCGTCACCAGCTTCTGCCGAAGTGATTTTGTCATCCTGGGCAGGGTCTCCGAGCTGACTGAGGAGCCTGACTCGGGCCGTGCCCTGGTGACCGTGGATGAGGTCCTAAAAGATGAGAAGATGGGCCTCAAGTTTCTGGGCCGGGAGCCACTGGAAGTCACTCTACTTCATGTAGACTGGGCCTGCCCTTGCCCCAACATGACAGTGGGCGAGACCCCACTCATCATGATGGGGGAGGTGGAGAGCGGCATGGCCATTCTGAGACCTGACAGCTTCGTGGGCGCATCGAGCACACGGCGGGTCAGGAAGCTTCGTGAGGTCATGCACAAGAAAACCTGTGATGTCCTCAAGGATTTCCTGGGCCTGCGCTGAGGCTGACCCATCTGCCTTGACCCTTCTCCACCCACCCATCCCCTGCCCTCAGTCAGCCAATGGGCGAGATCAGGTTAGGCAACCGTGGCCAGCGGAGCAAGCTCAGCTAACATGTGGGAAGAAATCCACCATAGGTCTTAAAAATGATCTCTAGTCTTTGGGTTCAACAGAAGGTCCACATCTTTTTAGCTGGGAGAGAGGCTGTTTGGGGAAGAAAAGACACGTGTAAGTTATTTCCCATGAATGGGCCCCTGAGGTGGTCTCATCCCCCTTTGCTGACCCATGTCCCTCTGCCCAGTCACCTAGCCAGGGTCAGAAAGAGATGGCATCTACACTGTTGTATAGGGGGTGTGTGGGGAGAGATCAGAGAGTTCGAGGGTTGCTTAAGACGACTTTCCCACCGCCTGCTGCACCACTGTAATCAGACTGCCTCCTATTAAGGGTTATGAACCTTTGGAAGCCACTGTCCAACCCAGGATATAACTTTATCGTAATGGAGGCTGCAGGGACAGCTGCCTTTGATGGTTTGTGTCCCTGAGGTGACCACACCAGCAAAAGCCCTGTTTTCTCTCCTCAGTTGCCAGTGAGTGATTGGCAGCAGTCAGTCACTACCATCTGATGGACGGTATGCTTTTATAGACCATGGACTTCCTTGGAGAAGTCCCAGGATCTGTTTTGGTAGTAAGGGAAATAAGGAAGACAAAAGGCAGGAGGGGCGGGGGACAGGCCAGGAATCAGAGCGGAGGCGGCCCAGGGAGAAAGAATATTGCTTGATGCTGCCATCTGGTGGTGAATGTGGATGTCTACAGGGATCAGGAGGGAGGAACTATCTAGGCGGGTCTGGGAGGGGCCTTATGGAGATGGCAGCTCTGAGATCACTTGTTTCTCCTGGTCCCAGGCACATAGGCACTGGGTAGAGGATTTGGAACCCCTCTGTCATCTCCGCATCTATCCTGTTCCCTCTTCAGCCCTTCATTCTGTCCAGATCCCTCCAAAGGAGGCATTGTGGGATGCCCTAATGTCTTTCTCAAATATAAGGAGGATGATACTAAATAAAATTTCATAGTGTCTACTGTTCTATATGTGTGGCTCTTTTGAGAAGGCGAGGAAGGACCTGCAACCACATCATTGGTTCTGGTGACCTTTTAGGAGGGAAGTCTGGCTAACGGGACCATATTTGGGCAGTGAAGGGACACTGTAGATTTTCAGGTCCCCTATGAGGCTCTTTAACTGTGGCACTCACAGAGACAAGAAGGCGGAGTGACTTGTCCCTAGTCAGAGGCAGAGAGTCCGAGGGCCCTGGTTCTGTAGGGGACGGTGGGGCAGCAGGGTCATAGACCCTGCCTCTGATACTGCGAAGTCTAAGTGAGAAGGTGGGAGAGACGAAAGCAGAGGAAGGCTGCTGCTCTGCTATGACTTCTAGACTTCAGGATGAAGCTGGTGTCCAGTGTCCTCAGGGAGCCTGCTGCATTCTGATGATGCTGATGCTGGCAGTGGTGCGTCCGGTCCCAGGGTGACCTACTGATGAAACTCATAGCTTCTCTGACCCTCAAAAGAGGCATCTCTCTCTCTCTTGCAATTCCCTGTGGGTCCTAGAGCCATACCCAAAGAAGGAATCCAGTCCAGGTCCAGCCCAGCCTAGAACAGCCATTTTCACCTATAGCGAAGGTTTGAAGAGAGGGCAAGGAGCTTCTATTTCCTAAGAGAGAGCGGAGCTGAGAACTCCACATCGTCACTGAAGGACACTGAGCAAGAAACTTAGCCATCAGGATTGCATGAGTCACGATCATTTTCCAACCTGGTCAGGTGTCCAGGAAGGGACTGTCATCTCACTCTGTGCTTAGAGGCCTGAGGACATTGGCTGAACCTGCTTCCAGGCCACAAAGTCCAACAAATAGCCTCAGAGCCCAAGGGGCAAGTGCCCAGTGACCAGCCACACCTGCTGAGTGCCACTGTAGCTCACCTATAACAACAGGAGTCTAAACCTCATGGTGAGGTCCAGCTTGTTGTTCTGCTCCCATGGCAGAGACAGAAGTTCGGGTTTCTACCCACAGTGCTAAGCTGACAGAACAGAAACCACCCAGCTCACGAGACCAGGCTCACCAAGATCTGAATCCAGCCTCTGCCACCAACCTGCTCTCTCTGAGCCTCTTCATGCCTAGCTCCAGAGAGTAGTAAGAACACAGGGGAACATGTTTGTTGTTACTGTGTAGCCGCCCTGCAGCTGGCTTTATGGGATTCAAACTCAGGTCCTCATGCTCATGAGGCAAGTGCTTTGGCACCGAGCAGTCTCCTCAGCCCTGGATTTGTTTAGTTTTGTTTTAGACAGAGTCTCTCAGTAGAGCTCAAACTCCCCTCAGATCTGCCTCAAATTCAGGATTCTCCTGTCTCAGACTATCAGGTGCTGAGATTACAGGCATGTTCAACTACGATACCTGGCCAGTCATAGGGAGTCTTGGGACTCAACCAATCACTGTTGTAAGACTGCACCCTGGCGTAGAGTGTCCCTTCTCCCCGGTAAAGTTCCCTGGACAAGGGTGGACCGCAGGACCTAACACCTCCCGTCATCGTCTGGGCCTTGGTGGACACCTGTTCTCACAGAGGGCGTCTGAAACGAGCCCCTCACATGGACTGATTTGGGGCTCAGAAGCTATGAGTCCTGAGAGGATGGGTGGTTGAGAGATGATGGCACTCTCTGACCTGCTGTGAGATAGATCTCTCTCTTGAAATGCTGCTTTGACTTTTCCTCGCTGCTGGCCTTATGCAATGGCCAGCGGCGAGCAGGTTCTCGGGCTGACCTGAGTTTGCAGGGCAGGGGGGTACCAGGCAACCTGTGAAGGTCACCTGGCTCAGTCTGGGAGACGTAGCTTCAGTCCTGCTCCAGGACCCAAAGAACGCAAGGCCACCGGCAGCAAGGCCAGTCACGCTTTCCTGTTGTGGCAGCGCTCACTCCTCACCTTCTCAAGGCTGGCTGGCTCTCCTTCCCACCGGCCCGCTCTCCAAGCCTTTTCTTCCCTTCTAATCTATTCAGGCTTGGCTGACACTAGACCAGAACCGTCTCCACCACCCTTAAGCAAGGAACTGTGGCTTTGTTTCCCCCCCCCTCCCTCCCTCTTCCTGAACCCCAGTCTCCTGGGACACTCTGCTCCATTGTCTGGCCAGCTGTCCCCTGGTCTGATGTCACCCTCTGGACAGAGGCGCCAGAAAGTCACCCAAGTGTTAGGACAAAAAAACCAACTAGGGAAAGGGGACAGTGGTAACACATAGCCTCGTGGCTGTTTCTGTTGGCTATGATCTCCAACTGCCCCATGGTGATAACATGGGGCCAACAGAGTTCACTTTGTGGCAGCACAAACACCTCCGGTGGTCTACGCTGAGCTGGCATGAGGCACGATGCTGTTTCATAGGTGGGAAGAACAGGCAAGAGTAATGAGAATTTTCTTAGTTGTGCCCCAAAGCATTGGGCTACAATTTCAGCACTCGGGAGCCAGAGGCAGGAGGAGTTCAAGTTCAAGGCCAGATTTGACTTCTCAAAAACAAAGGTAACAACAACAAAACAAACAAAGAAAATTGGACTGGGGGAATGGCGCAGTACAAGCATGAAGAGGTGAGTTCGGATCCCTAGAATCTATGTAAGAGGCTGGGAGAGGTAAATTCAGGAGAAAACGGGGTGCTTGCCCGGTCAATCAGGTTAGCTGGATGTGTGAGTGCCAGGTTCAGTGAGAAGTCTTGTTCCAAAAACATGGAGGCAGAGAGATGGTTCAGCGAGTAAAAGGGTCTGCTGCCACGCCTGAGTGCAATCCTTAGGTGACGGCAGAACGAACCTATCCCCACAGGTTACACACACACAGACACACACACGCCGCGGCAACGCTCACCCCACATACACACAATAAATAAATATGTAAAAATAAGCACATAAATAAATAATAATAAAATAAGGTGGGGACTGACAGAGGAAGACACCTGATGCTAACCTCTGGCCTCCACATGGGCAGGCACTGGCAACCATACCTGCATGCACACACAGGTACATGTGCACACACAAGAAACTTTCCCAGGATCACACAGCTGCCAAACGGCAAAGCCAAGGGTTGTGTAGTGCTATGGGGAACTCTGAAAGCTTGTGTGACGCTGTTTCTACTAGTGTACACACACACAGGCACGCACGCAGGCACACACATACACCCTGCTATGCCTGGATGGGCAGTGAGGAGTCCAATCTTGAACCCAGATGCCTCCGCAGACCGTGCCTCCAACCAGTCATTTGCAGGCGCATCACCCCAGAGCTGTTTACATCCTGGGCACGTGACCAGCTTCCATCACACATGACTGCAGTCATGGCCTAGATTCCTGAGCCAGACATCAGCCTTATACCGCCTCATCCTTCAGCAGGCAGCTCCTTGGGGGATGCCTCTGCTGTCCCTAGGCTGCCTCAGCCTCTTCTCCAAGCCTGGCCTCCCTCTATGCTGGTGATGACCCAAATCAGAGTAATGACCAAGGGCTCCAGGAACACTGTGGCCCTACTCAGAGCTCACAAGGGGGTTTTCTGGATGAACACAGGATCTGGGAGGAGGGCCATGTGGGGCCACCACATTTTGTGACCACCAGGGACCAAGAAGGGTCCCTCTGGGGTCTTTCTGTCTTCTCAGTCCACCCTGTGCACTTCCTCTTCTTATCCCACCTCCCCAAGGAGCCTGAGGCTCCCTTCTCCTCCTCTCTAGGGAATGTGTGAGTAACACAGGCAGGACTATGGCAGGGCTCCTGGGTCCTATTCTTGGCGGTGCCCTCATTCTGGAATGTGCCCTGAGGTCAATGACACTGCTCTCGGGCTGTGTTAGGAGGAAGGAAGGAGAAGCTTCCAAAGGCACCTCCCAAGGAAGAGTGTGGGCAGGCAGGTGGGCAGGCAGGCCGGTCCCCTCCTCTCGTGTCTTTGGCTCCCAAGCACCTTGCGTCTTCTACTGCAAGGTCAGGTTGGAGTCTCTGTGTTCGTATCCCAAGTTAACTTAGGACAGGGAACCGTGACACCCAGACGTCTAACAATAAGCTCATTCGCATGAAGGGAATACAAGACTCTGTCCCTGCATGTACCAGTCCAGACTGGCCCAGAGGTGGGGCCTCTCCCTAGCACATCCCTGGGAAGGTACAGGGTACCCCAACACACTGATGCTATCTGCCTCTTCCAAGTCTTGAGGAAATTGCCAGCACCCTGGCAGGATGAAGCTGTAGCCATTTTGATTCTGTTTCCTGGTTTATGGAGAGTGACCTATGTCACTCTGTCTAGCAAACAGCAGAGGATGGTGGGTGGTGGCTGTCTTGTGCCCTTTGTGGGTGACAGTCAGGAAGCAGGACCTTCCTGAGAGAAGTAGCTACCACAGACAGGGATGGACACTTGAGTCCCCATAATGCTAACTTGTGTCCTTCGCATAGGCTGTCCGACTCAACCCTCACAGTCTCTCTGGTTCATTTTCACTGTCAGCTTTATTAGATGTGGAAGCGCTCAGGAGACTCATCTCTGAGCCTATCTGGAGGGTGTTTCCAGAGAGATTTAACAGAGGAAGAAATACTCACCCTGTGTGTGGGTGGCAACATCCCACGAGCTGGAATTCCAGACTAAACAAAAAAAGGGAAAAAGCAGCTCAGTTGGCACAGTGCTGATCTTGCAAGTATGAGGACCTTAGTTCAATGTCCAGACCCCACCCCCTCCCCCCAATACAAATCCAGGCAGGATGATGTAAGCTTGGAATCCCAGCACTGAAGAGATGAAGACGGCTGGATTCTTGGAGCTTGCTGGCCCTCTGGTCTAGCCTATTCGACAACTCCGAGTAGTCTAGTGAGAGAGTCTGTCTCCCAAAGACTAATGCCAGAGGTTGGCATCTAGCTTTCATGTGCACATGGCATGCACATCATGTACATATACAACCACACACAGATGGGCACTCTGAGGAGGAGAATCCAGCTGAGCAACCACACTGGTCTCCTTTTTGCTTCCTCACTGTAGGTGCTGTGTGACCTGCCACCTTCCTCTCCCGCTGCGGCACCTTCCCTGCCTGGTGAACCGTGTTCCTTCAAATCCTGAGGCAGATGGGGCCCTTTCTCCCTCACGTTGTTCTGTTTCTCAAGTCGCTTTAGTTGGGTATTTTTTCACAGTAACAAGACAGAGTAACTGCTAATTCCCCAGCCCTCTTTAAGCTGGCATTGTTTCATTACTTCGCTGTTTGCAGACCCCACTCTAACCTAGAGTCACCAGAAGGGAAAGGATAGAGTGTTTCTTGGATTCACCAGCCCAAGGCCAGGACATTCAGGGTATCAGTGAGCAGTTATTCAGTGGACGAACGAATAAAATAAGGTTTTCCATACCTTATGGAGGGAGAGATGCCTCACAGTGTCTTCCCCTTACTCTACACATGCTGAATTTGAGACACTCAATATTAAAGACAGCTTCCTTCAGGTCACAGGGTTAAGGAATGGAAGAGCTGACCCTCAGACCTGGGTTGACCTGGTTTTAGCTTTTTTCTTTCTGGCATACTACACATATTTGAGTCACTATGCCTAGAGACTGAGGCCCTTAGGGGCTGGAGAGATGACTCAGGTGTTAAGAGCACGGGCTGCTCCTCCAGAGATCCTGAGTTCAATTCCCAGCACCCACATGGTGGCTCACATCCATCTATACTGAGATCCGGCACCCTCTTCTGTCATAAAGGTAGACATGCAGATAGGGCACTCATACATTAAATAAATAAATCTTTAAAGAAAAAAACAATTTAGCATCATTATCTCATAAAGCTTAATGTAGTTCTATAGGGAAGATGTGCACAAAGAAACAATAAAAATAGTCAGATACTGAGGCCCTCAGTTGCAACTCCATTCTTGACTGTCCTTGGCCCTAGCCTCAGTGGGGGCAGAGGCTTGTGAGGTCATGTTCTGCAGGACACACAGCATTGAGTACTCATGAATGAACCCAAGCCAGGTGGTGGTGGCGCACACCTTTAGTCCCAGCACTCAGGAGACAGAGGCAGGCGGATCTCTGTGAGTTCAAGGCCAGCCTGGTCTACAGAGTGAGTTCCAGGACAGCCAGAGCTGTTACAAGAGAAACCCTGTCTCAAAAAGCTAAACTAAACTGAACAACTAAAAAATTTAGAAAAAAATGAACTCGAAACACAGTTTAAAATCAGTTCTTCAGTTGTGTCAAGCACACCTCAACCCTTGAGTTTTGGATGAAACAGACAGAATCTTCCAGAGTGGTCTTCCCAGCACAGCCCTGCCATGTGCTTAAAAGCAGAATCATTTTTCTGGCAGAGGACTCACCAGGGGGTGAGAGGCATCTCTAGTGCTCCTTGATGCTATGCTTCTGTCCTGCCAAGGCCACTAGGCGTTTCCATTTTTAGCCATCTGCTGGTATGTGGTCTCATGGTCTTACAGCCAATCATACAATATGGGCCCTCTAACCACTCACGTTGTGGATAGGCCCTGACTTCAACCTTCAGATCCTCATATCTTTTCTCCCAGAAAGCTTACAGACCTTCATGCAAATGAGGTTCCTGAAAAGGTAGAAAAGTCAGTACATACTCTCTCTCTCTCTCACACACACACATACACACACACACACACACACACGTATGTGTAGACACACATACACAAGATGCTGTCAGGTGAAAGTGAATCTACCAAAGTGTGAGCTAATTGTAGCAGAGAGAGGCTGTTGATTGGTAGGAACTAGACACTCAGCCCTTCCATGGCCTGACACAGTGCCTGTGACATGTGACAACTGGCACCTCCCAAACAGGCTGACAGCAGGCCTGTTCTTTGGCATACTTTCAGAGATACCCATGTCACACTGTCATCTTGTTTCTCATGGGGACATCCTGACTAAAGGTCTAAGAATTGCTTTCTGTGTGGTCATTGCTATTGTAATTGTACTGTGTAAGTCTTTAAAGAGGAGCCAAGCCAGGCTTGGAGATACAGGCCTGTAATCACTGCTACTCATGAATCCAGAGCAGGAGAATTGCAAGTTCAAAGCCTGCCTGGGATAGAGTGAGTTTAAAGCCTGCTGGGACAGCTTAGCGAGATCCTGTCTCAATATAAAAAGTAAAAAAGGGGCCAACAAGGTGACTCAGTGGGAAAAGGTGTTTGCTGCCAAGCCTGATCTCTGGGCTCCACATGGTAGAAGGGGAGAAATGGCATCTCACAGTAGTACTCTGACTTCCATACAGGTTCTGTGACACACACATGTCCCTTCCAAAACAGATCAGAGTGCAACTAAAAACAAATAAAACATGACAAAGATTCACACATGTGAGGCTCCAGGCTCAATCCTCTGCACCTGTCACGAATCAATCAGTAAAATCATAAAGGAACAAGAGAGATGTTTTAGCTTTAGGGTCCTCAAGTTCCCTTGCTGCCCATAGTGGCTACCAAGGAGTAAAGGTCAAGGTTGTGAAAGAGCATGAGATCCCGAGGCAGACTGCCTGGGCTATGTGGTTGTGGGTAAGTGGCCTCACCAGGCCTTGGCATCCTCATCTGTAAATGGCATAATAATAGTAGCCGAGGTGCCCTCCAGAGGCTGACTGTCCTGGGGCCGGTTGCTCCGGTTGGTTGGGAATAATTGCTTTTGTGTGCTTCTGCCGGTGGCTAGAACAAACCCAGAGAAGAGAATAGCCTTCTGTCCACAGCTACCTTGGAGAGCAAAAGGTCATCTCGTTTGTTGGCAGGGAAGGGTCCAGGAGAAGGGTGGCTGGATAAAAGAAGGGGAGGGGGAAAGGGAGGGGAGAAAGAGAGGAAACAGAGAACCCTACCCCTGTCCTGCTGTGTTCACTGGGTTAAGCAGCCCAATAAGCAGAGAGGAGGCGACCACAAGAGTAGAGATGGGCCACTCTCTTTAGGGACCCCTTAGACTATTTCTCCAGCCTTCATTGCCAGCCCCAGTGCCTAGGATCAGGGAGCCTTGTTGTCATTGACTCACTTCAAGGACCTTGTCTCAGTACACAAGAAGAAACAGAATAAAGATGGCTACAGCTTCTTAGCCCTGGTCTGATCAGTAACAGATTCAACATGATGGTTTACTGTCATCAACAACCAACCATCCTGTTCTTACTAGGACACACTGCCGTCCCAAGAAGAGAAGCTAGTGTCTGTGGATGAACAGAACCCAGCTCCAGTGATACACCAAGGGTGACCCAGCTCTGTCCTGGGCCTCATATGAGGTGGATCCCTTTGACCAATTAAATACCCCTGGTGACAGGCTTGTTTCCATTACTGAGAGCTAAGAGCACTTAATGTGTGCTCCACATGCATTATATCATTAAGTGTCTGGAACTCGTGAGGTGGATGTTATTCACCTCCTCTTCATAGCCTCCCCATTTCAGAGACGATGAAGCATGCTCAGGGAGGTGGAATGAGTTGCCCTGGTCCCTGAGCAAGCAGGGACCAAGCCTGGGTGGGCCCCCATGACTCTGAAGCCCATACATTTAGCCACATGCATAATAACCTCCTCCAAAGATCAGGACTAGAGATGAATGACGCCCTCTTGCACTGGTTTCCTCTCTGACCATAGTCTTTCTTCCTAGGTTTCTCATGAGAGGCCAGCCTGACCTCTCCTATGGATTTAAGCTATTCTGCATAGAGAAAGAGAATATGCCTGGTATTTATATATCAAATATGTTCACCACACCAGCCCTAACAAGTCACATTTTTGATACTTCTCTAAGGAGAAAATAGAGGTCCGAGTAGGTTTGCCTGACAAGGCACAGCTACTGTGGAAGTGTTTAGGGTGCAACTTCAGGTCTAGCCCCCCTCCCAGCTTCTAAGAGATCACTGGGGCAATGTGGCCTGGAAGCTTTTTCGAGCTCCTTGTACTCCTATAGAACACTCTAACACGACCCTTAGTGTTACCAGGGAGGCCTGAGCACTCATCCCTGCTGGTAAGTTTGGCTGGAAACCTGGACCAGACACTTGTACTTTCTGTACCAAAGCAGGCTCGGTGTGGACAGAGCGGGGATGCCCTCTAAACATTCTCGGATCTGTGGGAGAGTGTGGCTAGCTTCCGAAGGCATCACTTGCAGAAGTTATCCAAGGGGGAAGAGTTACAGTTTTATGTAAAACACTCCCTCTGACGTTTGTGGGTTTTTGTTTGTTTGCTTCTTGTTTTTGAGACAGTCTTACTACTTAGCCCAGGCCTTGTTCATCCTCTTTCCAGGGCTGAGTTTATTTATAGACATGCCCCGTATGTCCAAACCGTATTCTTTTTCTTGTCTTTCTCTCTTCTTCTCTTTTCCTTTCTTTTTGACGGTGTCTCCTATAACCCAGGCTGGCCTCAAAATCTTCAGGTAGCTAAACCGGGCAGTGGTGGCACACGCCTTTAATCCCAGCGTTTGAGAGGCAGAGGCAGGTGAGTCCAGCCTGGTCTACAGAATTAGTTCCAGGACCACTAGGGCTGTTACATAGAGAAACCTTTTCTTGAAAACAAAACAAAACAAGAATCTTCAAGTAGCTGAGGCTGACCTTGAACTTCTGATCTCCTGCCTAAACGGTGCTGGATTTACAGGTGTGTGACCAGGCCTGGCTTAATTCCTGGCGGCAGGAATCAAAGCCAGAGCTTCATTCACTTAAGGTGAGCACTCTGCCACTCCTCTCCCTCCTTGGTCCTCAGTCTCATCTTTTGATTTATGTTCTGGAAACTATTTCCAGCACCCAAACAGTCAAATTGGACAAAAATTGAATTTCGTAAAATTTGCTTTCTACAGCAGGGGCCGGGTGTGGCAATGAGGGTACCGATGAGGGTGGCATGTGAGAGTGACCTTGTGGGGGAGGTGGGGTCTGGGTTTGTGCATTGAATACTCCACTAAGGTGGACTTCTGGAAGTGGCACCTTGTGCCAACATTGACATTGCAAAACTCATTCAAAAGGTAGGAAAGCAAGTGACCCCTAGAGGGAGCCTCTTGCCCGAGGCGGGTTTTTGGGCTCACCAAAGACTGAAACCTGTCTTGAAAGCTGGAATCAGCCTCAGCTCTTACACAACCTAATCCCTCCCTTGTTACTGCTGCTTTTGCCCTTGATCTTCCAACCTACTCCCTGTCCCACCTCTGGGTTTGCTGAATAAGGAAGTTCTAAACCAAACCATCTCTCACAGTGATTTCCATACAAAGTGTGGAATGGTGGTGGGCGGGGAGGGGGGTGCTAAAATTTCCAAGTTCAAAGGCAGCTTCTCAAGGAGCAACAGCAGAAGTTTGTGTTTTGATTCCCTCCGCCTTTCCCCCAAGGGCCAACAGGATGTATTCCTCCTACTGCCCACACACCAGGTGTCCAGAAGTCAAAGTCTTTTTCAGTTTCTCTTGTCCCTCCACTGGAGTTGGGCAATGGAGGGGGCCCAGGCTTCCCTAGGGACTTCAGTGAACACTTGACCCCTTCTGTATGACTTGCTGGTGCCTAGCCTAGAGCTTCTCAAAGTCGCTCGTCTCTCCCAGTGTGGTCTGGGATAATGACTGGGCTTGTACTCGAACTTCTGCTGGACAATGGTCTGTGTTTGTGTGGCACCAGAAGGTCCTGACCCAGCAGGTGGCTGGGAATACATTTTTAGAGTGGAAGCACATCTAACCTAAGCAAGAATTTAGGAACCAGAATGAAAGTCTGAACCCACGGGAGCCACATGAGTTGATCCATCTCTTGCTATAACACATCCCAGTGAAGGCCAGGACCAAAGACTTCAGACTGTGAAGTGCTCGTAGCTACTTCTCAGTCTGATCAGCCAGAGCGCAGTCTCACGTGACGTCAGCAAGCACGACTAGCACCTGGCTGGTAAGCGCCTGAGTACACCTGGCAAAGGCTTGGGGTTGCCGGGCACCTACAGGAGAGGGAAAGGCGAAGTAAAGACTATCTTAGTTGACCTTCTACCTAAGTAAAATAGGGGTTTTACTTTTGTTTGTGAACTTTGTTTTCCAGAGGAGGAATTGAGAGTTCCTCCTGTAAAGGGCGGTTCATTATTAGCCAGGCTTGGTGGTGCATGCATTTGATCTCAACACTTGAACACTTGAAAAGCAGAAACAGGTGGATCTCTGAGTTTGAGGCCAGCCTGGCTCTCCAGAGTGAGTTCCAGAACAGCCAAGGCTACACAGAGAAACTATGTCTCAAAAAAACCCAAAATAAATAAATAAATAAAATTAGATGATAGATAGATACATTGATAGATACACAGATGATAGATAAAGTTGACCTATTGAAGGCAACCACTGTAAGAAAGGGTTGCCAAATAGAATCCCCCAGTTCACAGTCAACTCTCTTAAGACTCTGTCACAAGCTCTTTGTCTTCATTTCTTCATCTGAAAGGGAGGAATGATACAACTTACAGAAGCATGTTCTGCTGGGCAGTGGTGGCATATGCCTTTAATCCCAGCACTTGGGAGGCAGAGGCAGGCGGATCTCTGAGTTCAAGGCCAGCCTGGTCTACAAGAGCTAGTTCCAGGACAGGTTCCAAAGCTACAGAGAAACCCTGTCTTGAAAAACCAAAAAACAAACAAACACACAAATAAACAAAACACCAAAAGACAGAGACGTGTTGTATAAAGATTGAAATGAGTTAAAATGCACAGGGGCTTAGAGCTACAGCTGACACGGTCAGGATGGTGTAAGCACTGGCTGTTACGAGTGCCTAGTCATTCCCTCTGGAATCCCAAAGACTGTGACTGTGTCAAAATCAGCATTAACAAGGACCGCAGAAGACTTCCTACCTTCCTCCAAACTGGGGGAGAAAGGAAGGGAGACACACATAGCCATTAACAGCCTGTGTGCCTCAGACCCTCACAAACCCTCACTAAGGGATGCTGATCTCAAGGCAGTCAGGAAGTGTGGATGGCATCTTCAGGTACCCTCTCATTGCTTCCAATGAGACAGGATCCACACCTATCACTCAGCCTGGAAGATGCCCCACCTCTTAGATAGAACCCAAAAGGCTGGGTGTGGCGGCACAAACCTGTGCTCTCAGCACTTAGGAGGTGGAGGCTGGAAAGTCAGGAGTTCAAAGCCAGCTTTGATCACATAGCAAATGTGAGGCAGCTTGCATCGAGGGAAGAGTGCGGTGGGGGGCGGGGGGAGCAAGTAACCAAACAACACAAATCTCGTAGGAAAAAACCACTTATTCCTTCTTCTTTTACTTTATGTCCAACCCCCTTCCCACCACACACACAAAAGCTTTCTTCTCTTCCGGAGAGTTTGTGGAAGATTTAGAAAGACACAGTGTATCTGTGCTGTTCTCAGTCTTTGGTTAAGGAGCCTCTGGTGCCACCTTAGTTTCTTGAGAGGCTGTGGGGGTTGTAGCTGTCTTAAGCTGTCGGGGAACGGAATGGTTCAGCATCCCCACAGCAGTTCCTGGAAACAGGAAGGAATCAGCAGAAAGTAAGTCACTGGGGGTCTACAGAAGTCCGGAACAGTAAGTAGCTTACAAAGGGGCAAGGGCGCTCTGGGGAAGAAGTAGGCAAATGGCGAGACATATGTGGAAAATCAGGTGAGGAAGAGCAGGCACGCTCACTCCAGAATAAGGCAATCCTTACCGGAGATGAAGTATGGGTGGTACAGGGTGGCAGGGGAAACCCACCTGAGGAACTTCTGCTTCGCTTCTATGTGAAGCACAAAAGTAAAAGGTTATTTGTTTCCAGGAGGCCCAACTCGTGCCACCGGGAATCTGGACCCTGTGCTAACACGGGTAATATATGTATGGGCTTATGATTCCGTGTGTGTGTGTGTGTGTGTGTGTGTGTGTGTGTGTGTGTGTGTGTGTTACAGCTGAGGCTGCTCTTGAAGGCTTGATCCTTCTGCTTCTACTTCCCAAATGCACTCCATCATGCCCAGCTCATATGATTCCATTTCTTAAGCCTTATTGGTAGAATGATAGTAGTCCCTTCTGCCTTCAACACAGAGACCAGGCTAGACTGCTGCATGGCTGTGATTGTCACACTCTGTGGTCTAAAGGAATTGTGGGTTAATGTGTGTTATACATACGTGTATGGTATATGTATGTGTAATGTAGCACGGGTGTGTATGGTGTTTTTACACGTGTATATGTACACACAGAGGCTAAGGAGATTATCAGGTGTCCTCGCTCGCTCCTTATCTTAACCTCTGACATAGAGTCTCTCACTAAACCTGGAGCTAGGGTTGTGGCCAGTAAGCCCCAGTGATCCTCTTGTCTCTGACCCCACAGCGCTGGGGATATAAGGTGTATGTGACCATGTCAGGCTTTTTAGGTGGGCTCTGGGATCCAAATGCAAGTCTTTAAGCTTATGTCACAAGGCTCTTCCCCGTCAAGATATATCTCCAGCCCTGTGTAATGGTTTGAAGTCAGTGCAACCCACCCTTCACGCTCCAGAAAGAGTCTATGACATTGTTTCTTCAGCTCTCACAGCAGCGGGAAGGAAGACAGCGACTCTTAAGAACTATAGAAGGGCGTATGACGAGCCTGTGCTCTAAGACAGTGGCAGTCTTACGGCTGGAAACGTTCAACTCTAAGATTCAGTGTTTAAAATAAAAAAATAAAACATAAAAGCAAAGTCTAGCTCTTTTTATCTAAGTGACTTTTCCACAATTATTTCTGCAACACTTGAGGGTATAGACAGAAGGGATGCGACCCACGGTATATGCCAAGGTTTGTCTAAAAATATTGTACACCTGTTCCATGTTCTGCACACTGGTCATATTTTGTCAGTGGAGTAAGTACTCATAATGCCTGGAGGAATGTGTTTTTCCTTCCAAGTCCTCACTGTTTTTCCCTTCTGTAGAGCAAACCTCCTCCTCTTTTCCACCTGCATTAGACTACAGCTCGAGCCATTCTCCACCTGGCGTATTCATCACTAGAGCCATTTGTAACCACTCCTATCCGTGGCCTAGCGTTTAAATTGGGACAACTACCATAATATTTTTTTTCACAACAGCATAGACACGTTCTTTGATTTAGCAAACATCTTTGGCTTCTCCCACAAGGCATATCGTCTAATGTCCTGGTTTTAAATCAGCTTACCAACAAGAGTGTGCCGAACACTGGCTTCCCTCCGCGTCTCAAAAGGAGAAGCACAGACTCTGTGATATTGGTTACTAAGGTGTGGACAGAACAGCACTTAGGGTGTCCCTGTAGAGATCTCAATTCTCTGAAAATAACTGGCTGTACCATAAGATGTTGTTGTTAAGGAGATGGGCATGGTGGCCTCGTGCCTACATAAGCCCAGCTTTTGGGAGGTGGGTAGAGGCAGAAGGCTCACCAGAAGCTCAAAGCCAACCCAGTCCACATAGTGAGTTCCAGGTCAGCCACGGTTATGAAGTGACACCCTGTCTCAGAAACCCCAAAACCAAACCAGCCAACCAACAAGCAAACAAGACAGGTTTTCATTTGGTTTTCTGATTTCAAAAGGAAGCAAACATAGCTAAAATTATGGACTTTGTGGCTTCTAAAAAATATGAGCCTTTAAGTACACATGCTCTGTTAGTTCACCGACAGTTCTGCCTCTCTGTCCAGTCTCTTGGTATCTTAGGCAGGCCTGTGACTCGATATGTGGCCCTTGAACTTGATCAGTGGACTTCAGTGGCCAAATCCTGGAGTGCTAAATTACAAGGGCATGCCATCCGCAATCGATTCACTGGCTTTTTTTTTTTTTAAGATAATGTATCATGTAATACAAATTGGCCTTAACCTTGCTAGGTAGCCAAGCAAGGTTAATGATGATCTTGAACTCCTGATCCTCCTGCCACCACCTCTCCAAAGTGCTTGGCTTGCAGGTAGGCACCAGCACGCCCAACCATTTCATTGACAGCTCTTCATGGTAAAGTGATGAATTCTCACATCCCCAATTATCCCAGACTCATCTTGCCCCTCTTTGCACAGCCATGTGTGCTAAGTGAGTCAATGTGATTAAGCAAAGAACCTATAACTTCAAGTAGCTTCCAGATATGACCTGCCTCCTCACTGTTTTCTTTGAAAGTTTGCTTAACTATGAGATCATCTTACAGTTCCAACAGGGGATTCTTTTAAAATATAAAATTTTAAAATATATAAATCTCAAGCCCAGCACCTAAGAGTTGAAACAGGAGTGTGATTGAGCCCAGCCTGTATTATATAGCCAGACCTCAAATCTTGGCTGGCGACATGGCTCAATTGGTAAAATAATGACATGGTTTAGATCTACCCACATAAAGGTAGAAGGGGAGATCTAATTTCACCTAGCTGTCCTCTGACCTACACACACACACACACACACACACACACACAATCATATACCATCACACCCACACATCACCTCAAACACACACAAAACCACACACCATCACACACAAACCATCACACACACACACACACACAGGATCACACACAACATCTCTCACACACACACCATCTCACACACACCATCACACACACCATCTCACACACAATCACACCATCACACACACCATCTCACACACACAATCACACACATACACCATCACACACATGCAACCACACACCATCTCACACACACACCATCACACACATCATCTCACACACATACACAATCACACACACACAACCATACACCATCTCACACACACCCCATCACACACACCATCTCACACACAATCACACCATCACACACACCATCTCACACACACAATCACACACACCATCTCACACACATACACCATCACACACACACAACCACACACCATCTCACACACACACCAACACACACACCATCATACATATACCATCGCACACACAATCACACACACCATCACACACAATACACCATCACACATACACCATCACACATACCATCATACACACACACCATCACACACATACATCATCACACATACCATCTCACACACACACCATCTCACACACACACCATCTCACACACACACCATCACACACATACACAATCACACACACACCATCACATACACCATCATAAACACACCATCACACACACCATCACACACATACCATCACATACATACACTATCACACACACCATCACACACACACACACATTAAAAAATAATTTTAAAAACAAAGTGACAGGCATCTCTGCTAGGATAGGAAATGGAAGCAAAGTCAGGACAATTGGCTGGAGGCTTGGAACAGCTAATGTCGACTTCTGCAGCAAGTACATTCAGCAAAACAACAGAACTAAGAGAGACTTTGCCTCAAAAACAAAGTAGGAAACCTGCATGATGGCCCAGCAGGTAAAGGTACCTAAAGACCTGAGTCGCCGGGCGGTGGTGGCGCACGCCTTTAATCCCAGCACTCGGGAGGCAGAGGCAGACGGATCTCTGTGAGTTCGAGACCAACCTGGTCTACAAGAGCTAGTTCCAGGACAGGCTTCAAAGCCACAGAGAAACCCTGTCTCAAAAAAAAAAAAACAAAACAAAAGACCTGAGTCATCCTGGGACCAACCTCCCCATGATTACCCCCAACACAAAAAATTACGTAGTATATAAAAATCTTCAACCTCAAATATTGAGAAATGACTAGGAGAAGCTTGCGGCTTACAAGTCAAATTCTATCAATACCAAAATTAGTGATCAAACCTAAACCCTCTCAAAAGCCACTTTAAGAGTCCAGTCACTAACTAACTAACCCTAAAAATTATAGTAGGGATCTTTGTATAACAGGTTCAATTTATATATTTTAAAAGTGGGCTTTTCTTGTGTGTGTGTGTGTGTGTGTGTGTGTGTGTGTATGCACACCCATGTGTGCACACTCAAGCATGGCTACACAGCTAAACATGTTCAAAACTAATAGCAACACCAGAGGGTGTAGAAGTTCATTCACTATCACTCATGCTTCTAAAATGTAGCCAGTTTCCATTTTAATTAAAATACTCCTGAAGGTTTTTCCCCCAAGAACAAAATGAGAGCTTTTTGTTTCCTCATGCTTTAAAAGCAAACTTTTATCACATCCTCTGCCCCCCTATACACATCATGTCTTACAAAGGTTTTTGCCTTTAGGAAGGTTTGCTTTTAGTAATAGTAATTAATAGCAATAATAATTTACAAACAGATCACAGGTGAGACAAACGTATTATTGAAGATTACTTCAGGAAGTTACTTTGCCTTTCCTTAGCACAGCTAAGGAATGAAAATAGCCTCAGGATCAGTGGGTTTCAGAAGTAGCATCAAATTAAATGTACAGCCTTTAGCACAGGGAAATTGCACGCTTCTAAAACGAGAGAAGTGGGACTAGGAAGATGGATCAGTGGTTGAGTCCGTTCTGCTCTTGAAGTGCTTTGAAAGACTTACCTTCCACCAAGCGTCACCATAACCTCTGAGCATGGTGCTATTGTCTGAATATAGCATCCCCAAAGTCCATCTGTTGAGAGTCTTGGTCCCAATTGGCCAGCATGACCCAACTGAGAGTTTCTGTGGGCTTTTATGAGGAGGCAGGCGCCCAGTGTGGTGGTGCATGCCTTTAATCCCAGCACTTGGGAGGCAGAGGAAGGAGGATTCTGTAGGTTCAAGGCCAGCCTGGTCTACAGAGTGAGTTCCAGGACAGCCAAAGATACACAGAGAAATCCTGTGTCAAAAACAAAAAAGTCTGGACAGTGGTGGTGCACACCTTTAATCCCAGCACTTGCGATGCAGAGACAGACGAATCTCTGTGAGTTTGAGGCCAGTTTGGTCTACAGAGTGAGTTCTAGGACAGGCCCCAAAAGCTACGGAGTCACCGTCTTGAAAAACAAACAACAAAAAGAGGTGGCATGCATTAGGAGGTCCGTAGCTGGACCCGGAAAGGGCTCATTGGACTCAACAAGTCATCTTTCTAACTCCTGATCTCCACTCTACCCCCAGTTCCACCCTGCCTCCCAAATGCCATGATTCCATGCATGTGCCACAATGCCCAGCTAAACTGTTTCTCAGTTAATAGCCTCAATGATGAAAAACTGATCGACAAATGATTAAATGCCTTCGCTAGATGCATCATAGAAACTTTAGTCAGAACTTTTACAGGTCATGTCTGGTATCTCAAAAATAGGTTTATTTCTCTTGACTTCAATTCACAATAGTGACTGAGGGGACACAGTTTAGGATTTAAGGGCATGAACCCTGCCATGACCACCTAGATTTGCATCTCAAGGATGTCACTTACTGGCCATGCAATCCTAAACTCAGCTTTTCGTGGCTCGGTCTCTTTCCCACCCCTACCCAACGCGGTTTGCAAACTGGGTTAGAACTGTGCTTGGCACACAGACAGTGCTATGTAAGTATTTAACTGGATCATTTATAAGGTTTTAAAATTGCCTTCAACAGACACAAGTGCATGGCTTTCCCAGGTGCATGCGTAGATATCGGTTCTAGGTCTTTCCAAAAGAGGAAAAATTTTTCCAAGTATACCACAGAAACTAAAGATATGTGATCTCAAGTGACCTCTCAGCACACTGAACAATGCCATGGCTCTTACTCAGCGGTGACAATTTCATGGAGCTTTCAGTTGAGACCATTTTCCTCATCTCTTACACACAATGGAGAAACCCAGCTTGTGCAAAGGCACACATTGCAGCAAGCCAAGGGCACAGAGAAAGCCCTGTGGGTTTTGCAGTCAGGAATTATTTACCACCTACAAGTAGAAAATACTTGAAAACTTTTGTCTTTATTCAGTATGTATACTTCATTGTCCCTAAACAACATAGCGTAACAGATATTTATATAGTATTTGCAATATATTAGGTATTATAATCTAGAAATAATTTAAAGTATATACCTCATACACTCTATATTAGGGATTTGAGCATTCCTAGATTTTGGAATCTGTTGAGGTTCTGGGGTCAGTCCCTCAGGGATACCAAGAAACAACTGTATAATTTATATTCCATGCCTATATTTTCTGTTTGTATATGGAACAGTCTTGCCAACACTTTTCTTCCACCAAAGGAACACATTTCATTTTCTATGTTATAGTGACTTTTTTATTTTTTGGTTTTTACAAGACAGGGTTTCTCTGTGTAGCCCTGGCTGTCCTGAAACTCGGTCTGTAAACCAGACCGGCTTCTTACTCTGAGATCCGCCTGCCTCTGCCTCCTGAGGGCTTGGATTAAAGGTGTGCATCACCGCACCTAGCTCTCAGTGATTTATATAAGCCCTAAAGGTTACATTAAACGTCTCAATTAAGATGGGGGTACCTCAGCATCTGTACGAATGGAATTAACACCCACATATATTCAGAAAAACATCTTCAACCTCAGAGTAGCTTTAGCTTTCCCTTCAAAAAGGAACTAACTTATCACAGTAAATGAACAGTTGTCAGGAAGCATTTGGAGACCACAGAAGGTCTGTGCTTTGTGTGGTGGTGCACACCTGTAATCCCAGCACTTGGGAGGCAGAGGCAGGAGGATGAGGGGTTCAAGGTGAATCATCAGCTATAAAACGAATTGGTGATCAGCCTAGGCTACTTAAGATCTAACTTCAGAAAAGAGGATTTTGGAGAAGAGGAAGCACAGCAGCAGGATCCACTAAACTCTGCAGCTACCATTTCCTCTTCCACAGTGGAAGGCAACCTGGAAAGCCTGCCACACACCAGGGGTGGGGCACTCAGTGGCTGCTACATTATCCATAGTTACTGGAGCCAAAAAGATGGGGCAGACTTAATGGAAATGACTTCTCCAACTGTAAACCGAAATAGTCTTCACACAGAAGCCCTGAGGCTGATGACACAGTGAGAAGATTTGGTCTTAAGTTTTTCTAAATGTGCTAGACATAAATTCCTTTAAGACAATTTCCATTCCTGATGAGGAAAAAAAAATACATGAAAAACAGGGCCTTTGTTCATTCTCTTAAAAAAAAGAAAAAGAAAAAACCAATAAACACTCCCAACTACTCAGACACTAAGCTCAAATCAAGTTTTCCTGAAACCAATCAAGATAAAATTCTGAATTAATCTTTCTCAAGCATAGATTCATATGAAGGTTCCAAGACGACTTTCCCTAAGAGTTGAATCATTCATGTCCAATCTCTACAAATTCTTTCGTCTGTGTTGTCAAGCTGCCTTACCCTGATGTTTTGGAAAGTTGCTAGCTCTAGCTTTCTAATTCCAAGGAAAGCTCTGATAACTTCACTGACGTTCCCGTCAACTGGTGTTTAAAGCCTTTAAATTACTGTTGCTATTCAGGCTGTGATCCCCAAAGCCAGGCATTGGTGACCTGGTCACCGTGAGGCCCCACTCGCGTCTCTAATATTTCTTCATAGCCTCATTCTGTCCACCATGGGACAAAGGCCTCACCATGGAGCACAAGGAACAGTTTGATTCTGTTATTTCAGTGCCTGTTGCCTTAAAACTTTTATTGCTCTCGACAGCTTGGGTGACAAAAGGCTTTTGTAGGCTAAAAACCTTCATTTCACTGGTAACCCAGACAGTGCTGGAGCCTGACTATAAAGGCAGGGCTGTTCTCCCCAGCTCAAGACAATTTTCTCACCAATATTCTACTAACATGTATCAGCAAACATTTAAACAGAGAAATGACTCATCTTAAAGGTCTTGCTTTGTTGTAAAAGACAGGGTCTACATAGCTCCTGCCAGCCCAGAACTTGCTGAGGACCAGGCTTGTCTGGAACTCAAGAGTCCTGGGTCTGCCTCAAGTGCTGGGATTAAAGGCGTTTTAAAGGTGTTTTGATCCATCAGTCAATAAAAAATAAATAAGAAAAAACTCATCAACAAGATTCTACAACTTTAGGCAGTATAAATAACTTATAGGCAGTATAAATAACTTAATCTGTAAAGCCCCCTAACTAGACTGGATGCAGTCTGCAAAAGGCAAAACAGTATGTAAACATTTTCCTGGAAAAAGGAACATAAACATTAATATTTAGCAACTTTTTCAACTGTGGATGGTTCTAGTCATAAGCTCTCTAGCCACAGGCAATGATTGAACATAAAGTATTAGTAAACATACATTTTAAGGGTAGGCCAGCAGAGCAGCTCTATTTTTCTGAGCTTCCTCTCCATGTACATTTCAGATGCTGTCAGGCTATGACTTCATCCATCCCATCACCTCTCTCCTACATGTCAGTATGACATTTTAAATAGAATTACTATAAAGTAGGATTGACCAGCCTTAATGTATCTGACTGCTGGATGAAAGTGTGAGGAAGGTTGTTACAAAGTGGCCTCAAGCATTGTTTAGTCTACCTTAATTTGAGTAGGATTTTATTTTTTAAAAAGGGTCTCATGTAGCCCAGGGTAGCCTTAAACTATGTATCCAAGGATGATCTCGAACTTTGGATCCTCCCACCACTACCCTGAATGCTGGGACTAGAGGCATGCATGTACCACTTATAGGATGCTGGGGATCAAACCCATGGTTTCTGCATGCTAGGCAAATGCTCTACCAAGCTACACTCCAGCTCTGGCAAAGCTGTTTGATTCATCAGCAGAGCCCCAACCTTCCACTATTCCTGTGACTCAAGTCATATCTTACTTCTTCATGAGCATGTACGACCTAACTCCAGCCATATACTTCTAGCAAAGGCTTAAAACAAAGACCACGCCACAGGCATTTTTAATTTTAAAGAATTTTAATATAAACTTAATATAAACTATTTCAGTCCCTCTTAACATGTAAGACACTGACTCAAAATACTTTTATACCGTTTTTCAAGTATTGCACAATATAGGTACAAAATTAATATTTACGATTACATTTTCTTCCATAATATATAGCAAAAATCTTTAAACCTTTAACAGAAAATACATTTTTTTGAAAAAGCAAATATTCGTACATTTTAATTCCACCACTAAAGGAATATCCTGTACACAATTTCAGAATAGTTGATGTCTTTAAGATGGATATTTTACAATTTCAGTAAAAAAAATACAACATGAAGCTGCTGTCACAGATCACTGTAGTAAAAAGATAGAAATGCAATACCGTGTCGTAGAAACAATATATATATCCTCTGATATTTTACAAACTTTGTACTAAATTAAATTATACAATTAGAAAAGACCAATAAACCCACTTATTAGTGCCAATTTTTTATATAAAAAAAAAATCAGCCATGTCCTTGCTATATCTTAAATACTGTAAGAGGCAATATCTGAGAGTATACTTTAAAATATACAGTCAGTATAAAATAACTTTGTGCTTGGTTGGCAAATGAAAAATGATGCATGTTTTATTTTGTAACCAAGCTTGAATGTATCCTTACTATAAGCTTTAAAAAAAAAAAAATCTCAAGGAGGCAAAAAAAAAAAAAAAAATTTCCCCCTTGGGCCGATGCATTTTAACTTGTACGATACATGTTCTCTCTTCTGTTTTTTTTGTTTGTTTGTTTGTTTTAGTTAGCCATAACAGGCTGGAATTGCTGGTTAGAATACTGCATGTTATTTAAGCTAAAATTCAAGCCATCTACGAAAGACTTTTCGTTGAGGCCTCCATAGGCCGCAAACACATCAAAGGCATTACTGTACTGGAGAGGACTGAGGTTAAGGGGGCTGTCACCTGGGAACATTCCATTGGTATTACTACCTTGACCCTGCATATTAGGAAAAATAAATTCCTTGGCATTGGGGGAAAGAGCAGAGGTTTGCTGCTGCTGCTGCTGCTGCTGCTGTGGAGGTGGGGGTGGAGGTGGCGGCTGGGATGGCTGCTGCTGCGGTGGCTGCTGCTGCGGCGGCTGCTGGTTGCCCAGGCCCAGCCCATACAGAGAGTGCATGGAGGAAGAGATGGCTTTCTGCTTCAGGAGCTCGTTCACATTCAAGCCGAGGTTGATCGGAGAAGTGCGTGCTACCTTGCTGCTGCGCCCACTATTCTTCATTTTGGTAGAGCCGAACTTGGTGGCAGCAAAAGTGGCAGTGGTAAAGGTTAAAGGCTGAGTGGACCGGGGCATGAAGGTAGGGCTGACAGCAGCAGAGTGAGCAAAGGGAGGCGATGGCGAGCTGGACACTGAGGAGGCGGGGTCACTTATGGGCATGAAAACCTGGGCCTCTGGGTTAAAGCTGTTTTTGATCTCCTTGTCCAGCTCACACCCATTTTCACTACTGTCGTCCACGTAGAGCACCTTCACTGGTCCCTTCTCACCAATCTGGTAGGACACCTCAAACGGGTCGATCCACACGCTAAGATCCTGTGGCAGATTGCCACGAACATCATCGATGTCCAAACCACTCTCTTTGGACGCTTGTTCAATCACTGGGTCCACTTTCTCCCCTACATGTATACATCTAAACCCTGATCCTTTGTATGGCTTTTCCGGATACCAATGCCCTTCATACTTCTTCTTAAGAAGTCTTTCAAGCTCTTCACCAAAAATGTTGACACGTCTTCTGGGAAGCTTATTGTACAAGTACGAAATAATAAAATTTAGTGCTACTTGGATTTCAAGCTGCATAGCTGCGTTGCCACAAAAGTTAGGTTTGTTTCAACTCCTCCACCAGAAAAATAAAATTTTTAAAAATCAGTTTGTGGCAGAGAAATTCTCATTCAAAGTGCTGGTATTAGATTATTCTTCAACCTTTTGTGGTCTTGTTCCTTTAAGAAAACACAAAACAAAAGCAAACACGTCCAAATAAGATTAATGTAGTCACTCCAAAGCTTTTTACCCAAAGCAATTTCACTTTTGAAAATGTCTACTAGGCTAGAAAGCCTGGAAAATACCGCTACAAAACAAAGGAACAGACTATTAAAAAAAAATCACTAAAATTCGTTAACAGATTTACAGGTAAAAGAGAATTTTGATCTATTACATACCTTTTCCCGGCAGAACTTAAGGCAACTCCAGATTATGCATCCTTTCTTTACCTCAAGCGCCAGTGTTTACTAGGAGCTGTGTACTGAATTCACCCACCCACACTCCACTTTTAGAAGTTGGTCATTAGTTTTCTTGCTGTTCACCATTTTAAAAATGACTCTTGTATCTTACTTCATTTTGGAAACTACATTTAAATCTGTTCTGTTAAATATTTGGAAATGTTATAAACTACAAAAATTATTTCCAATTTTCAAAGTACATGATTCTAACATTAAAGGTACTAAATGAACTGTCACCTTGGTAAAGGATAGAAACCAAATTATCCCCTATAGTTTTAACCATGCCAAGGGCACGCACATAACTGCTCTTCCCAGAGCCTTTTTTTATTGTGTACTGTCCCCCCCCCGCACCCCCAATTCTGAAATTCCTCTCAGCTGCAAGAATAAGAAAAACAAGCTGCTTAAAACTTATTGATCTGTTGAAAGAGCAGGGTTTCTCAGTTTTAGTCTAACTTAAATAAAAACAAACAAAAAAACTTTCCCTCTCCGGATAAAACAACAGCCCCTAGAGAGGCTCATACGGTAAGGTCGACCTTTAAACGTTTGCTGGGTCAGCACTGGGTGGGGATAAGAAAAGATCAAGGACAAACAGAGGTATTTCCAAGGGAAAAGCTATTTGTACACCGCAGCTGATCAAAAAGGACATTTAAAACAATGTTAATCCGTCTGTTCCATTTTCCATATTCTTGGTGACAAAGGGCAAAGAATCTTTCATGTGGCCCCCAAACTACACTTTCCAAGCCGAAAGCAGAGCGCCGACAGGGAGAGCAGATTCAGCTGGATTGCTTAAAGGTGCAGGCGAGCCCAGCCAGGCTTGGGTGGAAGGTAGTTTTTAAAGCAACGCCTTAAGAAAGGACTGTGAAGAATTACATAAACAGCCAGTTGGGTCTCATTAGATTTCTGCTCACAGCGCCGGGAGCCCGAGCGCTACGGCAGCAGAAACAGCCAGAGGAGGTGGAGGAGGAGGAAGACTACTAGCCTTGCTCGGGGAGGAGCAGCTCGGCCCCGGGAAATGGAGAGCAGGCTCTCCGGCGGCCGCCCCGGGGACGCGGCCCCCGGCACCGGCAGGTCTCGGCGCGGGCCGCCCTGCCCTCCCCTCCCCCGCCGTAACCTGACCCTGCCGTCCCCCCCCCCTCGCTCTGCTCCCCGCTCGAGGCTCCTGGGACCCGGCCAGCATCCCGGAGCACCGGTCCCGGACCGATCCCAGTACTCCGGCGCCCCCTCCCCCGTGCCCGGGCGCCGCTCCCCACCCCGGGTGTTCCCTCCTCCGGGCCGCCCGCCGAGCCACGGGGCCGGGCCCCCGGAGCCACTCCATTCCCTCGGATCCCCGCGGCTGTCTCTCGTCACCCGGGCTCGCAGGGCGCTGCAGCCCCTCCCTCGGCCCCTAGCCGCCGCCCCACCGTACTTACAGGCTGTTCCGGGGCTGCGGCCGCCGCCGAGCCGCGGCTGGGCGGGGGAGAAGGGGCGGCGGGCGGGCGGGGGCGCGGGTGGGTCGGGAGCGGAGAGGCGGCCGGGTGCAAGACGTCGCCACCGCCGGACGCGCGACGGACGCTTCGGGCGGGCCCGGGAGCTCGCTGCTCTAGCTCTGGGGTGGAGGGGACGACAGGCTCAGACGAGCACGCTCGCTTCTCCACACAGCCCGGCGGCCCGGCCCTGCGTCCCCGTACAGCGCCCTATGCGAGCCGGGCCAGAGCTTCGCTCCTTCTGCCGCGGCGCGCGCCCCGCCTCTCGTTTTATAGGTTCCTCCCCGCCCCCAGCCTCCGCGGGGGTGCGCTCCGCTCGCGTCACAGTCCCGCCCTCCCCACCCCTCACCCCGGGGCCGCGCCGACTCCGCCCCTGCCCTGCCCCCCGACGCCATTGGCCAAGTCCCGCCTGCCCACGTCCCGACGGCCGCCGATGGATGGCCACGCCCCCTGGGCACGGATACGACCAATGAGCTGACAATCCCAAGAGGCTGGGGGCGGGGTTAAAGGAGACTTTGGGACGGGATTGGAGGAGGGCTGTAGAGGTGGGGCGGCTGGACTACGGGGGGCCTGAGCGGGGGAGGGGAGCGGAGCAGGTGGCGGCGCGGCGGGGGCCAGCAGCGAGGAGAGGCTTGGGGAGGGAGGGCAGAACACGGAAAAGGCTGCTTCCGAGTGAGACCGTGGCCGAGGAAAACCCCACTCTTAGGCGAGCTGTCCTTGGGTCTCCAGACCACCTCCGGGTGACCCGGACTCGTGCTCCCGATTCATTGAGTATTAATCCCCGCAGAGCCTAGGCCAACTGCCACCCCTAGAGTGACAACTGCAGAACCTGGGGGCGGGGAAGGAAGGCCACCTCGCTTCACCTCCCGCCCAGGTGACAGTTTAACTGCCTTTGCAGTCCGTCGTCGTCCTCCTCCTCCCCACCCCCCGCCAGACCTCCCCAGGTCACCTAGCAGCAGCTTGGACTTGGAGGTAGCTTGAGACCGTAAGAAAAAACGCCTTGTATCAAACGTCCCAGCTAGCAACACGATGCCAAACAGCCTGTGTGACTGCGTGTGCGCCCACGCGTGCATTTTGAGGGTTTTTCACCCAGGCGCACAAAATAAACCCGGTGCCTTGCTGAGGAACCTTGCGAGAGTTTTCTGAACTGTGTACGGGTGTCTAGGGAGTGGGGACGCAAGGGACTCCAGGGGCGCGGATAGGCGCCGTTTCCACAACCTGCAGCCCAGAAATCCGAGTTACCTCGGGAGTGGAACGGGGCGTTCCTCTCGGCTAAAAATATTACTCACAGGTAGCAACGATGCCTGATTGGCCGCGCTGGACCTTAGCGGCCAAGCGATTGGCTCTCTGGTATCCAGGAGACGGACGTCAAACTAGGACTGGGTAAAGGCGAGAGAAAGTCGAGGGGGAGCCGAGGAGAGGAGGGGGTGAAAGCGAAGCAGTGAATGAAACGCCCAAGGCCCGGCCTTCTCCTTCCCGTCGGTCACTCGGGGCATGCTTCCTGGAAAAAAATAAAATAAAAAACCAAAATGATCCCCGTGCTGTTGCCTTGCCCTTAACACTGCAGGGCGGGCATTTTTAAGCCTGTGTCTAGAGGTTAAACCGCAGCTCACTGCCTGTGTAGACCATCTGTGCCACCCAGGGTACAAACCCGCGTCTACGCGACTTGCCAAGAAAGAGACTTTTCGTTTTATGGATGCAGAAGTCTGAATGTTGCCTTTTTTGCACTCAGACCTGCTTGCGTTGGTTTCCACCTCCTCTTTTAGAAGGAACAGCTTTGAGAAATATTTCTAAAGTCTCAAAGCGTGTGAGAAGGGGAGGGTGTATGGAATGGGCGAAGGGGTGGGGTGGGGACCGGTCAGGTGACCCATTTCTTGTTTATTGCACAGGTTCCTAAAACTTGGGCAGCGTTTTAAGAACGTAGAAGTTTTACTCAGAAAGGCCTTTAATTCTGTTTTATATTTAGTATTTGGGCTTTCTAGTTGCAAACAGAATGGGATTAGATTTTGAAAGTATGATGAGCATTTAAAGTGTCTTGCAGCAAAATATTTTTAATATAAGTTATTTGTCCATTGTTTTCGTCAGTTGCGTAGTTTTGCTCTTCTGAAGTAAACGTTAATTTGTCGCAGTACTCAGGCATTTTAAATCCTATAGTTAGTTGGGCACAGAAGTTGCAAGAATCTAGGTAAAATATTTTTTTTTTTTTGGGAATAGTGTACCAAGAGAAACACTTTATTTTTCATGTGCCCTAGAAGCATAATTTATTACCATTAGGCAAATAGTGTTACTGTACCAAACTCTCAAAATTACAGGCACATGTGCTGGGCCATGTGTCTTGGTTTGTAATTTGGAAAATATATCACTATAATTAGGGAACATATTAGGCTTGGCGGAGATTGAAATGTCTAACTAAAAATAGATGAATCATAATTTTGTTAAGCGTATCTATACTTTTCAAGAATTCTCTAAAGGAAAGAAGCAGTTCTCTCTCTCTCTCTCTCTCTCTCTCTCTCTCTCTCTCTCTCTCTCTCCTTTCTCTCTCTCCTGAATTTCTTTGAGCTACGATCCCAGATAGAAAGTACTAAAGCATCTTCTACCGACTGGTTAAATATTAGTAACAGCAGTTTAAAAATGCATGTTAGTGGGGTATAGTGACACACCTGTAAATCCCAGCATTCAGGTTGAGACAGAAGGATCACAAGTTCAAAGCCTGCCTGGGCTACAAGGCAAGTTCCAGGCCAGCCTGAGCTGCATATCTCAAATAAAATAAAATAAAAACAGACAAAATTGTTATGGGTCAATTCCAGAACTCTTGAGGGTGTGGGATTGGGAGTATAAAAGGGTCTCACCCCAAAAGCCCAACTATAGTGCTTATACCACTACACTGAGTTTAAAATTTGTTCTTTAAAGGATTCCTCAGTATTTACTATTTAACATTCACTTTAGAATTCTCCAGCAGTGTAGACTGCTAAATCATCACTTAAACTTATATGGATTTGTAGAGATAAAAAGAATTGATCTCAGGCTACAGGTAGTGCTGCAATCAAGAGAGTCTTCTTCGGACTGATGACTCAGGTCTGTAATGACAGGTAATCGGGAGGATGAGGCAGGAGGATCAAAGTTTAAGGCTTGTCTGGGTTACAAAGTGAATTCAAGGTCAACTTGGGCAACATGGTGAGACTGTGTCTCAAGAAGTAAAAAAGAGCTGGGACTGTAGCTGAGTGGAATAAGCCCCTGACCCCAGCACTCCCGAGAGGCTGAGTCAGGAGGATAGCAAGTTTTAAGTCAGCCTGGGCTACAAAGTAAGACCCTATCTCTACAATAAATAAGTTAAAAGAAAAATAATTGCACAATGTGTAGCTGGCATGAGCCTGTTTTCCCTTGTCTAGCATGTGGAAAGACCTACTAGATCCAATTCCTGGAATCCCGAAGTCAAGAGAGGAAAGAAATGTGTTTGCTAGAAACACAGCCTCCCTTCCACATTTTCATGTCTTTAAGGAATTCTGGAGGGGTGCGAGTCTTATAACAAAGATAACACTTGATTGGTAAATGTTCAATATCGATCCAATATCATAAAGTACACACACATACCTCATTTTTTTTTTTTTGGTTTTTTTGAGGCAGGGTTTCTCTGTAGCTTTTGGAGCCTGTCCTGGAACTAGCTCTTGTAGACCAGGCTGGTCTTGAACTCACAGAGATCCGCATGCCTCTGCCTCCCGAGTGCTGGGATTAAAGGCGTTCGCCACCACCGCCCAGCCACATACCTCATTCTTATTTCTGAGAGAAAACCATCCTAAATTTTCTAACTCTTATTCTACTTCCCTGTAAACAGAAATAAGATTACTACAGAATAGCCACTTCCCAGAATATTTACTAAGGTCCATAGTACTTGAGAATTGACCTTTTTTTTATCCACCTTTAATGGAAAATAAGGCAACATACAA
This sequence comes from Dicrostonyx torquatus, assembly GCA_028555095.1. Lineage (NCBI taxonomy): Eukaryota > Metazoa > Chordata > Mammalia > Rodentia > Cricetidae > Dicrostonyx > Dicrostonyx torquatus. The sequence goes on from JAQHUG010000027.1 coordinate 1,711,610, forward strand.
ATATGTTATTATTGTGATGTTTCTTCTTAAATAGTTGTGCAACACAAGCCATAGATATAGGTTTTTAAATTAGTAAAAATATATATGCTGGGTGTGGTGGTATACGACTCTAATCCTAGCAGAAATTGAGGCAGAAGAATTTCGAGTTCTGTCTTGGATACACAGTGAGATCCTGTCATAGACAAAGATTATATGCTATGGGCCAGGTATGGCGACTAGTGTCTATAATGCTAGTACTTGGGAAGTAGGGGCAGTAGGATCAATAGTTCAAGGTAATCCTAAATTACATAGTAAATTAGAAGCCAGCCTAGGCCTCATATATACTATATACATACTTTACCATATATACATATATATGTATATATATTCTATATTATGCTAGGCAAGGGGGCAGATAGTAGGGGAGGCAGATCTCCGGCTGAAGGTCAGCTGGAAATACAAATTGAGAACCTATCTCAACAAACCCAAACTACAAAGTAATCATTGAGTTATTGCCAATGAAACCAGTTCTTTCATAATTATTTCTCAAAGGTTGGCAATGGAGTGTCTGAGGAAACTTCAGTGTGGTTTTCTGTAGCTTCTCCCCAGGTTTGTAAAAGAGGGCCTGGCCTTCTCCAGGACGAACTGGCACTAGGTGTAACTTGTGTCTTCTAGTGTAACTACTAGAGAACTCGGAACAAACCTAATCATCTCTTATGCCAGGAGGTCATGGAGGCAACTTAGACCAAGAGGAGCATGCCTCCATCTAACCTGCCCCTTCCTGATTATCCTGACGAGTCTAAACCAGTTCTTGAAGTGACTTTCCATTAGCACAAGGGGAGAATTTTGATTTTGGCAAGAGACAATAGCACAGACTCTAGGAGCAGTACTGTGTTGGCGACTTTCTGAGTACAAAGAACATTTATTTAAAGTTCTCTAAGAGTGAATGTTATTAGAGTACTTAAAATACATTTTAAAGCTTGGGTTGCATATGTTATTATGTAGCCTGGCTTACTAAAATTATACACAACCAATTGTGGCAGACACCGGTGCAAGCTGAATGGATTCCCACGGCCCCTCCCCCTGCTAGTCTTCCTGACTGAAGAGGCAGTATAAGAGCTAAGTGTATGCTCTCCCAGGCTTCACTGTAGTAGGGCAGCGCGGAGACACAGCTTTAACAATGTCATGCAAAAAGTCAGCTGGGATAGATTGTGGGGGAGCATTTCTTTTCAAAGGGGTTTGTCCTAGTCACTATTACCACATAACAAGCTGTCCTAAAAGCCCATCTCTCATGGTAGAAAGCACCCATTGTGCTGTGCCTATGGACCTTGCCGGTCAGGAATTCAGGAGGCACGTGGGCATGTGTGGCTTGTCTCTGCTCTACAATGACAAGAACCTCTTGACTGGGAAGACTCAGACACTCACAAAGAATCATCTGGAACTTTCTCCAAAGCCAGAAAGAGGTTTCATTTGTGCTGTCAAATGCGCTGGCCACATGGACAATGAAGCCCATGAACTGTGGCCTGGGTGGCTAAGAACTGGATTTTAATGTTTTATTTTTTTAATTTTAATTAAATTGAACTTTAAATAACCACGAGTGGTCAGTGATTCCTGAGTCAGAATGCACAAGACTGGAGACTCCCAGGCTAACCCCTGGGCTGAGTCTAACTAGGCTCAGTTGGTGCTGTTGCTGCATGACCTCTATACTCCCTGCAGGGCCTGGGCTTCTCATGGCATAGCTGCTGGTTCTAAGAAGAAATATCCCAAGAGGGAGTCTCTGAAGAGTCCACATAGAGAGAACCTTGTGGAAGCCATGTGGCCTCCTATGACCCGGCTTCCTAAGGCAAAACACTACTACCACCACACCGTGCACATGGAAGTAACCCACAGGCTAGATTCCCGGGGGGAGGGGCTAACTCACATCTCCAGGGAACAGTAGCCAGGCTAGCCTAGACTATATAATAAGACCTTGTCTCAAAACCTGAGAGAGAGACATGATTTGTGGGGTGTGTGTGTGTATGTGTGTGTGTGTGTGTGTGTGTGTGTGTGTGTGTGAGACATACCACAGTATTTCCCTGACATACACAAGGACCTGGATTAAATCCCTAACACTAATAAATAATAAAGAAATGAATAAATAAACCATTACAGCACTGTTACCTTCTTCCTGCCTTTGAACCTGAATCTGATTGCAAACCTCACCAGCTTTTCTTATAAACATGAAAAAGAAAATATAAGTTAGCCACAGAAATAGGACCTTTGACCAGCACTAGTAACTGTCTAGGTCTGGTTTACTTTTTAAACCCTTTTAAGTGTTCTGAAACTCACAGTGAAACTATCCCCCAGCAAAAAAGCAAAAACAAAACTAAAAGCAAATAAACAACAACAAAAACAAAAAACCAAAGTTATCCCCAATAGTAACTAATGTTTTTTAAGGGAAGAGAACCTGAACTCAATTCTCAGAAGATCAAGTATAATGTATTCGGGTGGGTGAAATGGTTCAGTGGGTGAAGGCATTTTGCCATGCAAGCCTGGTGACCTGTATCGGATCCCTGAAATTCACAAAGAGGTGAAAGAGAGAACCAATTTCACACAGTTGTACTTTGACCTTCACATAAGTCATGGCATGAACATTTGCATTGCTTCCTGCCCCAAAAAATAAATTTGTAAAAAAAAAAAATGCGGGCCTCATACCTAGAAATCTTTGTCATAGGAAATTTGAATCACACACACAGGTAGATGATCAGAAGTTGAGGCTGAAGGATCACAAATTCAAGTTCCGTTTGGGTCACGTAACAAATTCAAGGACAGCCCGAACTATACAAATAAGATTCTGTTGGGGCTGGAGAGATAACTGAGCAGTGAGGAACACCGGCTGCTCTTCCAGAGGATCTGGGTTCAAATCCCAGCACCGACATGGCAACTCACAACTGTCTGTAACTCCAGTTCCAGGAATCTGACACCCTCTCATCAATGCACATAAAATAAAATGAAGTAAATTATTAAAAAGAGAAAAAAAGGACTCTGTCAAAAACTATAAATAAAAAAAGTGAGAAGTGGGGCTGGGTTGGGGGGAGGTGGTGCATACCTTTAGTCCCAGCACTCAGGAGGCAGAGGTAGGCTGATTTCTTTTTTTCTCTTTTTTTAAGATTTATTTATTTATTATGTACACAGTGTGCAGCCTCCATGTATGCCTGAAGGCCAGAAGAGGGCACCAGATCACATTACAGGTGGTTGTGAGCCACCATGTGGTTGCTGGGAACTGAACTCAGGACCTCCGGAAGAGCAGTCAGTGCTCTTAACCTCTGAGCCATCTCTCCAGCCCCGGTAGGCTGATTTCTGAGCTTGAGGCCAACCTGGTCTACAGAGAGAGTTCCAGGAGGGTCAGGGTGGTACACAGAGAAACCCCATCTTGAAAAAAAAAATCAGACAAACAAAAACAAGAAGAAAAATCATTATGAAGTGATAGCCACAATCCTGCTCCATTCCTTTCTGAGAGAGAGAGAGAGAGAGAGAGAGAGAGAGAGAGAGAGAGAGAGAGAGAGAGAGAGAGAGAGAGAGAGAGAGAGAGAACCTGCATACAAGTACATATGCGGAGACCAAAGGAGGACTTCAAGGGGCCTTAGCCTTACCCTTTTGAGAATGTCTCTCTCACTGAACCCGGATCTAGGGTGGGAGCCAGCAAGCTCCAGTGGTCCTCCCGTCTCTGCCTCCCACAGTGCCGTAGCTACAGGTGTGCAAACAGCGGCTCCTGAGTTTTTACACAGTGCTGGCTGGGATCTACTGAACTTGGGTCGTCTCCGCAGCTGCGTGGCCCTGCGGTTCACTCAGCACGACATCGTTCTTACTTTCTCCGATTTGATCTTTTTTAAGGACTGCAGCTATGTCCCTGTCAGTGGATTTTCAAGAATTCATTTAACCACCACTGTTGGACATTTGTTGACATTCTATACTAAACATTTTTATGTAGAAATCTTCGGCTACTTCTCTGATTATTTCCTTGGGGAAATTATGCAGCAATCTTACCTGGTCAGAAAGGAGACCTCTTTCTCCTACCCCTGCCCATGACTAATGACTAACCTCAGAGCTTAGTGTGCACCAGAAAAGGTTCTGAATTTCAGCCTCAATACATTCCTAGCTGATATTTCCCACTAAATATTTTTTTTCCAAATTCTTGGCTACTATGATTATATTTTTGTTGCTTTACTTTATATTTCTTTGGTTATGCAGGGTAGGCATGCTTTCAATGTTCCAGGTATTTACTTATTATTATTAGCATGTGTGTGTATGTGTCTGTGCGTGTGTACGAGTGTGGGTGTATGAACACCCCAGTGTGCATGTGATGATCATAGGACAGCTGTGTGGACTCGATCCTCTTCTTTCATGAGCTCTAGGGACTGAAGTCAGTGGTCAGGCTTTCCCAGCAAGCACTTGAACCCCTGAGCCATCTCACTGGCTTTTCTTAGCTATGCCTCTCCCCTGAGGTTCTGCTAGGCATCTTGGTGCTCTACAATCTGGTGATGGTATTGCAATTTGCAAACTAAAATACATGCCTGAACATGACCCCAATCCTAAATGTTGCTCTAAAATTTGCCCAAACATTTCACACCTGTAATTTGGGTGCCTCAAAGCTCCTATTCTAATCTGTTTATAACATTCTGGCTGGCTCAAAGATTATTAGGTGACGATTTTGGTTGATTAGTTTGGTGTTTTGAGACAAGGTCTCCCTACGATGCCCTTTCTGGCCTAGGATTCACTGTGTAGACCAGTAGGCTGACCTGGTCTACACAGATCACAAAGATCTTCCGCTTGTACACCCTGGGAGATATGATTGAAAATGTTTACTGCCTCACCAAGACAAGAAATTAGTTTTTAAATAAAGACAAACAAAAAACATTCTAGGCCAGTGAGGTGGCTCCTCTGGCACAAATGTGTGCTGCCAAGCCTGGGGACCAGAGTTCAGTGGCTGGGACCCACAGGGTGCAGGGAGGAAACTCACTCCTACAAACTGTCCTTTGACCGCCACATGTGTGACACACACAGGTACACACTGGATTTTTTTTTTAATGTTTTTGAAATTCTAAGGATATTTAGTCAGGTCATTTTCTCTCTGACTTTCTGCCGCCTTTCAGGATGCTCCCTGGTGATGACTTGAAGTAACTCTTTTGACTTTCAGGAGTTCGCACCTGTTCTTGTATCAATATAAGATGTCCCCACGTGGCTTCCAGTTCCTTGTAGTGAAGCATAGAGCAATAAGAACTTGAAGTAACAAGGTTTGTGTGGGAGCCATTGCTCTTCCAGGTCTGAGCTGGGTGCGGCTGCCCCGAGCCTCAGCCTTCCTGGAACAGAGTGAAGACATTGCTACTTTTGAAGCTGCGTAAGGGATAAGTGGGGAGGTGCCCAGGAAAACAATCTGTAAGCCGTAATATTTTCTCCTTTCAGGCCTCTTTTCTTCTCTCCCCCGTTCCTTCTCCTCCCCCTCTTCCTTCTTTGCTTCTTAGATCTGGCAGAAACTCAAGTTCCATTTGAGTCAGCTCAGGGAACAAGATAAGTGAAATTGCTTTTAAACTTCAAACAAGTATTGACACTGCCTTCAGTTGCACACAGTGACCCATGCCATTTCCATCTTCAAGCTGTTTCTCTGTTTCAGGCCTCTGCATCTTAGATTGTTCTTTAATTCGAAGTTTAGCTGTGCTATCACCAGTGTTGGTTCTCAAACATTTTTTTGGGGGGGTGTATCTTTTGCTTTTCTTGACCTTTGCACATGAGCTTTCTAGAGCCTTGCTGTCAATCAATATTGACTAGTTAGTGGCTTTGCTGTGTCACTGCCTAATCCAATGAAAGAGCACAATATTTGGATAATGTAAGTATCCCAGAGTGGCTGTGGGTGCAGGGTTCACAGGTAAGATTCTAGAGAGAATTTTCGTTAATGCTCGAAGCCAGATTTTGAGGGCCTTATATTAGGACATTGAGAATTTGGCTTCTAAAAGGGTAGGAAACTCCTGGGGGGGTGTTTTTGTTGTTTAATAGGTGTGCTAGCTAATTTTATGTCAGCTTGACACAGGTTAAAGTCATTTAAGCAAGCTGAAACGGTGTGTGTGTGTGTGTGTGTGTGTGTGTGTGTGTGTGACATGCCTTTAATCCCAGTACTCTGGAAGCAGAGGCAGGAGAATGTCTGTGAGTTTGAGGCCAGTTTGGTTTACATAGTGAGTTCTAGGACAGTCAGAAGTATGCAGAGAGAACCTGTCTAAAAAAATAAAAAGAAAAGAAAAGAGAAAGAGAAAGAAAGAGAGAGAGAGAAAGAAAAGAGAAGAGAAAAGAAAACAGGCTGAGAAAGCCATGGGGAGCAAGCTACACCCTTCCATAGCCTCTGCATCAGCTCCAGCCTCTAGGTTCTTGCCCTGTTTGAGTTCCTATCTTGACTTTCTCCAGTGGTAAATAGTGATAAGGAAATATAAATCAAATAAACCTTTTCCTTCCCAATTTTGCTTTGGTCATGGTGTTTCATCATAACAATATAACCCCATCTAACACAGTAGAGAAATGATATTGGTGGACTTCTGTTTGGAACACGCTTAGCTCTGAACCCTAGAGACTAAGACAGCTCTTGGCACTGGGAATTGCTCTGTCAGTGACTGTTAAATTTAGTTTTATCACTCACTAAAATAATCTTCAATTCCATGGGTGGCAGCGGCACACGCATTTAATCCCAGCACTTGTGAGGCAAAGGCAGGCAGATCTCTGAGTTTGAGGCCAGCCTGGTCTGCAGAGTGAATTCCAGGACAGCCAGGGTTATTCAGAGAAACCTCTTATTATAAAACAAAACCACACAAAACAAACAAACAAAAAGAATAATCTTCAATTATTTGACTTATCAAAAAATGAAATATTTCATATATCTTCCATTTTTACTGTTTCATTACTTTTTTATCACTGTGTGTGTTCACACCCTTTCACATGTCACCACACTTGTGTGGCCATCAGAGGATAGCTTTCAGGCGTTAGTTTTTTCTGCCACCGTGAGTTATGGGGATGGAACCAAGTCACCAGCCCATCTTCCCTTTTAATCTCTCTCTCTCTTGTTGTCCCCCCCCCACTCTTTAATCTTTGGGGCCCAGCTCCCAAATAATCACATGGAGACTTATTCTTTCTCAGGAATGCCTGACCATAGCTCGGCTCGTTTCTAGCCAGCTTTTCTTAGCTTTAGTCCTAGCACTCAGGAGGCAGAGGCAGGTGGATCTCTGTAAGTTCAAGGCCAACCCGGTCTACAAAGTGAGTTCCAGGACAACCAGGGTTACACAGAGAAATCTTGCCTCAAAAGAAAAAAATCAAGTTAAACTTTACAATTTTATAAATTTCATGATTTCAAGATCATCTCTTGACTGACTTAAGGAATGTCATTGAGCCACACACTAGAAAGGTAGCAAGTTCTCTGCAAGTTCAAGGCCAGCCTGGCCTACATGTTGAATTCCAGGTCAGTCAGGGCTACTCTCAAAAACAACATAAAGGGCAGAAGAGATGGCTCAGAGGGTAAAGACACCTGGGAGGAGCCTGATGAGCTGAGATCAATTCCTGAAACAAACATGAAGAATGAAGAAAAGCCTGAAAACTGTCCTCTGACTTCCAAGTGCAAGCTGTGCCACACATGTGACATGTGCCCTCCCACAAATAAATGCAAAAGGAATATATTTTTGAAGAAAAAAGTAACATGCTAATAAACATGCAAAATAATATTTAACTTTCCTAAAAATCTAGGAAATGCAAATAAAGATAATGAGAACAAAGACACTTATTTGTCAGGACTTAGTATTTTAAAATTGCTATTGCTAGTGTTGGCCAAAGGAACTGGGAAGGGTTCATCCACAGAAATTCATAGAGCACGTGTGTAGCACAGTGGCAGACAGAAACTGATACTAGTTTGTAAAAGAAGTAAATGTGCACACCGTGGGTAGACCAAGATGCTTCAGAAATCAGATAGAATTATGAAGGAAATGGGGGAAGTTTAAACATCCACCAATAGAGGATCGCCAGAAGATTTAATAATTAAAATTGTGTGTGTGTGTGTGTGTGTGTGTGTGTGTGTGATCACATTGTATGTGTACGACCAGTGGACAACTATTGAAAGTCAGGCTTTTTGTACCCCTGGGCTCCGTCTTCCCCAGGTTTGCTCAACCAATGCCTTTACTGCTGAGCTGGTGATCCAGACTGGGGATTTGGATACATCTTATACTTTGTAGCTGTTGGTTAAGTGGGAGCCTTACTGTTTGGAGAAGTTACTATGTATCAGAGCTCTCTATCTCTTTCTGCCTCCCGATTGATGTTTTTCACAGCTGTAGAGTCTTGGCTGCTAGGGCAAGTTTAAGGCCACTATGAGCTAACACATACGTTTTTCTAGGTACATCAAGGTGATATAGCAAGATTTGTCTCAGAAAGAAAGAAAGAAAGAAGAGAAAACAGAAAAGGAAGACCTCCATTGTACAGACAATTTACAAACAAAAGAACTGAGGCGCCATGGGGTACAACAAAAGATGTCTCTGCTGCTGGCTGTGCCATCCCTGGGTTTTGAATCTCAACTATTTAACATGGGAACCTTTGGCTTTAATCATGATCCCCAACTTATTCCTCCACAAGACTGTAATGTCCTGGGGAGACAAGAAAGCTGCAGAAAAATAGAATAACCCCAAGTTTTGGTTTGTTGTGTAGGGAAAAGGTGGTTGCAATTCATGAGGGATAGGTTTCTGTTGTTGTTCCAGATGGGGGCTCATGTAGCCCAGGCTGGCCTGCAACTTCACGTGTGGCTTGAAAAAGACCTTGAACTTCTGCTTCATCTTCCCTCACTTCTCAAACGCTGTGCTTCCAGCCCCACCTACAGCATCGTGCCCAGCTTCCATTGTTTCTATATTTCTTGTTTCACAATGAGCAGCTACCTTTTCAATTAAAAATAAAATATTAAGAGCCCGGAGTGATGGCTCAGTGGGAAAGGAATCTGTTGTGGAGCCTGATGACCCAAGTTTGATCCTCAGGCCTCACCTGGCAGAATAAGAGAACTGACGAGTGCAAGTTTTCCTCTGACCTCCAGAGATGTGCCATTTTACACACGCACACACACACACACACGCACACACACACGCGCGCACACACGCGCGCACACACACGCGCACACACGCACGCACACACACGCACACACGCACACACACACACGCACACACACACATCATAAATAAATACAGTAGAGTAAATAAGTAGGACATTGTGTTCCCTATGATCACTTATTTTATATAATCTACATATGAGCATAGTCCTTTTATTTGGGACTTCATTTGCATAAACATTTGCTTCCAAAGCTATTCTCTTTTACATAAATGAAAACAAAATGTCAGCTCCACCCCACCCCAACCCCTGGCAGTTAACTTATCACTTTGGATGAGATCTGATTTTGGTATATTTTGAAATAATGTTTCTGTTTGTTTCAAGAATTCTGTAAGCAGATGGCTACAATATCTCCATTCAACATTTATACCCCCTGGCAGAGCAAACTCACCCTTCTGTGAGGTTCCCCCTCCTGCCAGGTTCCCTCTCTGAGGTCCCCCTTCCTGCCATAGGTCTCTCTCCTACAAACCTCTTTCTGATCTACCTTCTGGGTGAGAAGACAGTAGCCCGGTGCTAATGGGAAAGACACAGTCCTCGAGCCAAAACCTGAGGAATAAGTCAGGACCCCCTCTTTTGCTCTCTTTGTTCTTGTTTGTAGCCTACCATGGGGTCCATCTGTTAGAGCTCTCACCTGGGGTCTGGCCAGGTGTACTCTTTCCTTGAACCACTTAGAGGTCCCAGCCTTCTGGCTTCCTTCCTCGTTCCTGTCCCTGACACTAACTCATTCGGCATCCCATAGTTCGAAGGATGGGCCTATTAATAAAACGAACCCGATCTGTAGAGTCTTTGGAACCGAACACTCATGCTGACTCCTCCAGGTGCTCACAGAATAAGGACACGAATGAACTAATGCACGCACAAACAAGGGAATGAATGAGCAGTCCCTCTGTATTACCAGGCTGACTGCGGTAGGGCAGCAGTTGCTGCTGGAGAAGGCCTGGCCGAGAACTAGACTTTTCAGGGAGGACATCACTCATGGGTTGGGATAGGACAGGGCCCTTACAGACTCAGAGCCATTGTCACAAATCAGCCAACAGCCACAACTTTAAGGTTGTCAGGACAGAGCAGGGAGACAGAGATAAGGCTGTGGCCCTGGGCGAGCCCAGCCTGGGAAGGGCTCTGCATACCAAAAAGGGGTTGAACTTTAATTTGTAGGTCAGGGGGGAATCTGGGCAAGGCGCCGGGCAATCCCAGTCCCTCCACTCCTCGCCTGTCTCCACCCTTCTTCCTGCTTTCCTTTCTCCTGGAGAAGGATAATTCCCAAGCATGAGCAGAAGGTGGGCACGATGACCCAGTGGTCCCTTTTCCTGGCTCCAGCCCCAGATGGCCAAGGAAGAAGCGAAGTCATAGAAAGAAAGAGGGAGACCCATGTCTCTGGCTTCTGTTATGTGGTTTTTAAGATGTGATCTTGTTGTGTAGCTCAAGGCAGAACTCAGGATCCTCCTGCCTCTATCTCCCTGGCATTAGGGTGACAAGGGTGTAAACTCCACTCCCAAGCTTAGTTTAAGTGGTCTCTCTCTCTCACTCTCTCCTCCCTTCTTCCCTTTCTCCTTTCCTTCTCTTTCCTTCCCATCTCTCTTCCTCAGCAGGGTACTCGCCCAGATTGGCCTTGACCGTTCTAGGTAAATGAGGATGAACTTGAACTTCTGACCTCCTGAGTGCTGAGTGCCGAGCTCACAGGCTTGTCCTCTAACGTCTGCTTTTCTGTGGTAGTGAAGATGGCAGGAGGGCTCCAGGCATGTGAGGCAAGTCCTCTCTCTCCCAGCTGAGCTGCCTCTCGGCCCCATAAATCACCTGCTTCTGAACAGAAGCTGCTGAGTAATGAGAGCTCAAGGTGGCACCAAGAGTCCAACCTCACCTTGACATTACCAGGGCCATGGATAAGAGCTGGACTTTCACTGCTGGCCCAGGGTAGGACTGTGGAAGGCTGGTGCTTGTCTGATCAGACCGGTACGGCCCCTGGGCTTAGACTCCTGCCTTCCTGGTGACTCTATTGTGCATATTTCAATCTTTCACAACCTCAAAACTGCAGGGACCATTGGCTCCGGGGCTTCACATCCTGCTCTGGGGAAATTGAATCTGGGGTTCTGAATCAGCTGCGTTTTTTGCCATCTAACTATGGGCAAAGCTCTGAACTAGGCTACTGGCTTGTGAGGATAGACCATTCGTGACCCCTGTTCTCAGAGCACTGACAGTCTAGACAGGGGAGTGGGAACAAAGGGGAGCTTTCAGGGTGGAGGGCGAAGTGCTCCGATTCCACTGGAGTCCATGGGATGTTCAACTGCCTTTATAGAGATGCCACTGAGAGTACATGGCCATTATGAGCAGTCCAGTCCTGATGCCAGGTGTTGGCCACTTGGGAAGTTTTGTTGACCTCCCCTGGAGGTCTTGGGCTGGAGAGTCCAACGTGATGTCATTCGTGTGTCTGATACACTTAGTGCTGGTGACCATCTCTCTAAGTGGCTTCTCATCCCCCCATCCCTCAAGTGGCTGCTTGAGCTTCATAAAAGTGTAAGGTGTTCAGGTTGTGAAAGGGCCATGGTAGAAGCTGGAAGACCCTTGCAGGCTTCAGTGCCAAGGTGTGCTCAGCACGATTTCTGCCACATTCTGTGGGGGTTGTTTGTTTGTTTTTGTTTTTTTTTGAGACAGGGTTTCTCTGTAGCTTTGGAGTCTGTCCTGGAACTAGCTCTTGTAGACTAGGCTGGTCTCGAACTCACAAAGATCCGCCTGCCTCTGCCTCCCGAGTGCTGAGATTAACGGCGTGCGCCACCACTGCCCGGTGCATTCTGTGGGTTTTTAAAGACCATAAGGGAGCTGGAGAGATGATAAGAGTGTTGGCTGCTCTACCAGAGGACCTAGGTTTAATGCCCAGCTCCCACATAATGGTTTATGACCGTCTATAACACCAGTCCCAGGGGATCTGGCTTCTGCCAGTGCTGTAAGCATAAAGTACACAGACATTGATGCATAAGGTACATAGGCATAAGTAAAGGCAAAATACCCATAGACATAAAAAATAATATTTGAAAAGGCCATAAATCCAGTGCAGATTGAAAGAAGTGGCAAAATAGACCTCCCTCTCAGCGTGGGAATTGCCACTTTCCATTGTGAAGGGGTGTGGAGGCATAATTCACATTGGATGGCTATTGTGCCCCTTTCCACAGAGGTTAAAAGTTGTGACTATGAGGTGCTAGGCTCAGGACAGAGGAGCAGGAAACCCCTACTGGTTCTTTGATCTTGCCCAGGGCTCTGTTAACTTTACTAGCAGGGGCATAGCTGACAAATTCAGTCCCCTCAACTCAAGAATCAAACAGTCTGGATGCTGTTTAGCTGCCTATCCCGCTTGGAAATAGGGTCTCTCTACACATCTCAGGCTGGCCTCCAGCTCACCATCCTCCTGTCCCCACTCCTCGAGTGCTGGGATTACAGGCCTGCACCGCCACGTCTGATGTCAGCTACCCTCTCAAGGTGTATGGTTATGTGTCTCACAAGACACAACAGTGTGCTGGAAGACCATACAGAGGCAGAATGGAAGGGGTAGCCCTGGTTTGTGGGATTTGCCAATGTTTGTGGTGTAAATACTTCTCTCTCTGCCAAGTTCAAACTGAAGAGGATACACTACCTGTGATCCAGGAGTTCAGAATTGTCATACACAATTGTCTTTCAGGCCTCCACAAGCTACCTCCATATTCTTTCTTTGTGTCTAGTGAGAGGAAAGTGAATATATTTAGAACTATTTGAAACTGTCCTGGACATGGTAATGCAATCCTATTATTCCATCTACTTGGGAGGCTGAGATAAGAGGATCACGAGTTCCAGGCCACCCTAGAAAACTTAGCAAGACTACAGCTGGGCTGTTTAGCTCAGAGAGGCCCTGGGTTCAATAATAGATCATTAAGGAAAGCTTTATTGGTGCCAAATGAATAAAATGTGATGAGAATCCACAGCCTTGTCTTGGGAACCAGGGAATTTGCACAGCTCGTCCACAGGTATGGGAGCTGGGTAGCTCTGCACACACGTAATGACGGGCGTGTGTATGATCCGACAGTGGGCGGCAGGGTACTCCCCCAGCGTGTCGAGCTGGGGGAAGAGGAAGCTTTCTTGGCCTGTTTCTCCACACTCTTCATCTCTGTACAGTGAGTTACAGATCCTACATGTAGACTTATAATTAACTAAAACTAATAAAGGCACATAGACTCATTGATCTTGACAGATTGCCTGACTCGAGGAATCATAATCTCAGATACACTGGGGAGTTGGCCCTGGTCATGGGTACAGTCCAGGTCTAGGATGCTGGACTGTGGACTTTGAATTCAGGATTCCCCTACTTCCCACTCCACCCCACCCCCTTAGCTACCAGACTGACCTGTCTCCTCTCAGCCTCCCATGGGTGGGGGGAGTGATGGCTCTCTCCATAAATGCCTGTGGGAGGCTGGAAAAACAACACCCTGTAGATCAGGCACGGAACAGAGGGCAAACCCTCACAGGAATGCAAGGTTGGCTAGTCACCAATGGCAACACACCAGACCTCCTGGGGACATACCCTGCCCCCATGAGCAGCTTTGCCACTGTCAGGGACACTTGGCAGTAAAATAGAGCATGCTTTTAGAATCTCTGTTCTCAGCAGCTGACATGAGAGGTCTCCTGACCATCCATTTCTGGTCTCTCTGCCTGGAAACCTTCATCACTGGCACTAAACCAAAACATTAAAAATGATTTGGCGTAGGGGTTAGTGAGATAGTTCCATGGGTAAAGGTACCTGCCACAAGTCTAATGACCTGAGTTCACTCCCTGAGGACCCGTGAGATAGAAGGAGAAAGCCAACTTTATGAAAATCGCATATGCTCCTCTCCAAAATATAAATAGTAAGGAGCTAGAGAGATGACTCAGTAGTTAAGAGCCCTGGCTGTTCTTCCAGAGGAACCAGGTTCAGTTCCCAGCACCCACATAGTAGCTCAAAACCATCTGTTATGTCAGATCTAATATTCTCCTTGGACTTCCACTGACTCCAGGCAGTTTTTCAAAAACCAAATGTAAAGGATCAAACACGTGGCACACACCTTTAACCCAGGAGGCAGAGGCAGGTGGCTCTCTGTGAGTTCCAGGCCAGCCAGAGTTAGTTGGTGGGACTCTGTCTCGAAAACCCCCTGCAAATAAAACCACATACACATAAAAATAATATTTTTAATGGTTTTAGAGCATTAAGTGTTTCTTTGATTGGTTCTTCCCTTCCTTGGGTATGTGCTCTTTTATTTACATAACCTTGGGCTCCAACAAGGCCCATCAATGCAGTGGGAAGCAAGCCTCAATAGATGAGGGATGGCATCACCCTGGGCAATTTTCCTTGTCATGGGGGCAGGAGGTTGGTAAGGCTTAGTTTTAGTTGAGAGGAGTGTGGGAGGAAGGCCAGAGAACAGGGAACAGCAGATCGGTGTATTGTATCTGTTTGTTTTTAATGTGTGTGTGTGTGTGTGTGTGTGTGTGTGTGTGTGTGTGTGTGTGTGTTTGCCTGCTCGCCTGTATGGGTGCCATTTGTGTGCAGAGCCTATAGGAGCAAGAAGAGGAAGAATCCCCTGAGCTGGAGTTGCAGATAGTTGTGAGTGGCCATGTGGGTGATGGGAACTGAACCCAGGTTCTCTGCAAGAGCAGCCTGTGCTTTTAGCCTCTGTGCCCTTTGGCCTCATGTGGGTTTTAAAAATCAAAGCAATTGAGACGCTGAGCCTCCCTCATCCAACAGAATCCAAGATTGAATGATTCTTCCTGGATCCTTGATGGGAATCATTAATTTCTGACCCCCAGAAGGACCAAAGTGGCCGGAGAGCTGGAGGAGAAGCCAGCCCAGCCCTGCCACACAGTGCTACTGCCAGAGCCCGACTTCTCTCTAGGTCTGTGGGTGTGTGTGCCCAGGAATGTGCCACCCCAACTCTTTTGTCTTCATGTCTCTCTGGGTGCCTACTCCAGCAGTTTATCATGGCAAGCAGTGGCCTGATTGAAGGCCTCCTGTGCAAAGCTGTCTGCAAGCTGTGAAGGATCTCGGGGTGGGCATGGAGAGTTAGGGGTTCATAAGATGTAAAAAAATCATAAGATGGTGAGGCAACAGCTCTGCCTTAGAGAGCTTATTCACAGGTCTTGACAGACAGACTTTCCTAGGTCTTTTACCCACTTAGCAAGCTGCCAGGGGCCCATTATTGCCTACAGGTGGTATTCCAACTTCAAACTCAACCCGACCCTTCGTCTCCAGGGAAGTACTAGGTCCGAATCATTGCGACTACAAACTCTAACGTTATGGAACCAGAGTGTTTTTGAAAGGCAGGGGAGAAGGCAAGATGTAGCCAAAAGTCACAGTGGAGACAGAAAGTTCATGCGTTGCCAGGCTGTGATGGCACATCTTTAATCCCAGCACTCAGGAGGCAGAGGCAGGAGAATCTCTGAGTTCAAGGCCAGCCTGGTCTACAGAGCAAGTTCCAGGATAGGAACTCCACAGAGAAACTTGAGACAGAGAAACTCTCAAGAAACAAAACAACAAAGTGCAGATGTCAGGCTCAACGGGCAAGAGGAAGGCTATCAGAGAGGGAGAGCCAATGGCCCTGAACTAGAGTGGATGCAAGTTAGGGCAGAAGCTAGAAAGTCATTCCCCTGTGGGTGAGGGATTTCAAAGGTACCAGAAGGGAAGTCGAGGGTGGCTTTGGTCAGTCCAAATGCTCAGAGCAGGCAGACACCCTGAACCCAGCTCCAGGACCCTGGCCATGTTCCACCCAACCAAGCAAAAAGCAGTTAGAGTCCCTGAGCCTGAAAGCACCCTGTTTATCTTCCCTCCCATCACCCCACGAGAGGACAGCATTTCTGTCCACCACTGGCAAACTGATCTTAAGAGTAAAAAGCACATGAGGGGGAGGGAGTTTTCAAAGTTCATTTTGATGGCTTCTATCTTGAATGGTTCCTATTCTGAAGTCATGGTGTTTACTCTGGGTAATGTTTGACGGTCGGTGATGGTTGTTTGAATCACTCTATGTGAGTAAATTAGAACATTGCTTGGGGTCAGTGAGATGGCTCAGTGGGTAAAGGTGCTTGCTGTCCAACTGATACCGTGAGTTCAAGCCCTGAAATCCACATGGTGGATGGAGAAAACCAGTTCCTACAGATTGTCTTCTGTGTGCTTGTTAGGCGTGACTGGGCATACAGACACACATGCACATAGAATAAGTAATAAATAGGTATAAGATATTATAAAGAGGGGCTGGAGAGATGGCTCAGTGGTTAAGAGCACTGACTGCTCTTCCAGAGGACCTGGGTTCAATTCCCAGCACCCACATGGCAGCTCACAACTGTCTGAAGATCCAGTTGCAGGGGATCTGACACCTTCACACCAATGCACATAAAATAAAGTTAAATAAATCATAAAAAATATTTTAAAAAAATAAAGAATCACAAGCTTTTAAAAAATATATATATATATAATAAAGATGCTGGGCCACAGATTTACATGTGGAAATATTAATAAAATATCAGACTCCACTCTGTTTACTTCTTTTGAGAAGTCAAAACCTGGTCCCTGAAGACCAGATCCTAGCTGCCATTAACAGCGGTGCTGGGTGGCATGCCCTTTGAGTAGAACCCTGCCCTCCATTTCTGCCAATGGGCACCTCCTCCCTTTTCTAACTTCCTGCTGTGCATATCTTACTTATAGCCCAGATGCCCCTCCCTGTCTGACCCGCCCCAAGCCATTCGCTTGTGATAATGTCATATCATGAGATTAGTTAGTCCCTGTCACACGTAGAAACTCAGGACTTCTTGCCCACGGGTGAAGGGGCCTCCGATTCAGACTCTCTGTCATTGCTGCTAAAGTCCCATTTTCCACCAGCAGCTGCCAGTCTGATCCATTGCTTCTGTTAAGTGTTGTGAGGGGAAACTCTCTCTCTCTCTCTCTCTCTCTCTCTCTCTCTCTCTCTCTTTCCCCCCCTCCCCCCGCTCCAGCTAAGTAGCTGATCTCACCTGGAATCTGCCAGGCAACCCACTTCCAGGATCTTATTCTGACCAAGACCAATTGTTTATTGCATTTTTTCTTGGCCCCATGGGAGCAGCCAGGCTGCTTGTGACTGAGAGTAGGCTCCTCTGGGTCCTACGTGTGAGACCTGGGGAACATTAAGGCATGCATAGGTCTCAACGTCTAAAAAGCCCACAGTCACTGATACATGTGTGTCCCCAGTATTGTCTCCAGGGCCCAGCTGAGCCTGTTACAATGAACCCGAAACAAGCCAGGCTCCATGCCTTACACCTGTAAAGCAGCTACTCAGGAGGCTGTGGCAGAAGTTCCAGACCAAACTGGACAACAGTGTAAGCTTGAGATCTGCCTGGAAAAATTAGCAAGATCTTGTCTCAAAATCAAATTTTTTTAAGGGCTAGAGAGATGACTCCATGGTTAAGAGTGCTTGCTGCCTTTGCAGAGGACTCAGGTTCAGATCCCAGCATCTACGTGGTAGTTTGTAGCCATATATATAACTCCAGTTCCAGGGAATCTGATGCCTTCTCTGACTGCCACAGGTGCCAGGCATGTACATGGTACAAACACATAAAATAAATAAACCTTTAAGAAATGTTATTTTTCTTACTGGGTGGTGGTGGCTCAAGCCTTTAATTCCACTCCTGGGAGGCAGGCAGACCTCTGTGAGTTCAAGGCCAGCCTGGTCTACAGAGCAAGATTCAGGACAGTCAGGGCTACAGAAGCTCTGTCTTGAAAACCAATAAATAAATAAATATTATTTTTCTTGATTATTGAGTTTGGGGCCCTCCTTTTTTGGGGGGTTCAAGACAGGGTTTCTCGGTAGTTTTAGAGCCTATCCTGGAACTAGCTCTAGTAGACCAGGCTGTCTTCGAACTCACAGAGATCTGCCTGCCTCTCTTTCCCGATTGCTGGAATTAAAGGCACGTACCACTGCCATCTGACTTGGGGCCCTCCTCTTAATACTGAGGCTGGGCTGAGTGTCTCACTCTCCCACTTCGGTCCGATGATGTCTACAAAGACAGAATGAGGTTTTTCAGTACCAAGGTCTAACTCCTTCCCATGGGGTTAGCTCTTAGATCAGCTTGCGGATACTAGCCTTAGTCAATTGCTGTCTTCCTTGATCTTGTCTGCCAGGAAGCAGAGTCTAGCCTCAGATGCAGGCTAGTGGCTGTGTCCCCACTTCCCACTGCCCATTCCTTATGGAGGACTCTACTGATTGCCTGACTGGACTCTTCCCAACATTGTCAGGCTTTGAATCTTTAACATGACTCCTGGAAGGAGAGCCTGCTGCCGGGCTCTGAGCCCAACACTTGCCCCCAGTTTATTCTTTCATTTTTGTGTGTCTCACACCTCCCACAGGCCTCCTACTCAGATCTTTCCTGGATAAATACCTCATGTGGAAATTTTTGTTTTTTCTGGGTATCCCTAAATATGCTAAAGACCACAGACCTTTCTTTCTTTTTTTCAAGATATGATTTCTCTGTGTAGCACTGGCTGTCCTGGAACTCACTCTGTAGACCAGGCTGGCCTTGAACTCACAGAGAACCACCTGCCTCCAAGTGCTGGGATTAAAGGTGCTTGGTCACCACCACCTAGCTAACCTTTTTTCTTCTTTAATACAAGGTCTCAGGGAATTGGTACAGATATTAGCAATAATTGTTGCTCTTGCAGAAGACTCAGGTTCAATTCCCAGCACCCACAGGGCTGCTCACAATCTTCTGTTACTCCAGTCCCAGAAGATCTGAAGCCCTCTTCTGACCTGCCCTGGCACAAGGCACTAACATGGGACACAAATATGCACGCAGACAAAACACTTATATACATAAAATAAAAATAATAAATCTAAATACAAAGTCTCACTATAATAAATTCCACACTATTCTGGAACTTGCTGTGTAGCCCAAGCTAGCCTTGAGCTTGCTCTCCTCCTGCCTCAAGTAACTGGATCCAACCTAGTGTGGCAGCAAGCAAACACATTCAGTGGAGCATGGGCTCCTGAGGTCAGCCTCCCAGGTCCAAATCCAGGCTCTGCAAGCCCAGCTGTGTGCGACTTCAGGCAAGCCCTTTAGTCTCCGCACATCTCTGTCTCTGTCCGCTGGTCTGGGCTTGAGGGGTATTCGTAACAGCAGGTTTCGCGCTGATGGCGGAGGTGACACCAGTATTCAGTGGCCTTTGAACAAGACCCAGAGCATACCCTGACTTCAGAGGGGCAGCCACGGCTATGTTGCACTAATTAGTAGTGAAAGACAGTCTCAAGAAGTTGAGGAACCCCTGGATTTCACAGTGGACCCAGAATGGAAATCGAGAGCCTCTGCTCAAGTGTCCAGCTCTCCTGGTCTTTTGTTTGGCTGGCTTTGTTGTTGTTTTTGTTTGTTTTTTTTGTTTTTGTTTTGAGCTAGTGTCTCAGTACACAACCCTGGCTGTCCCGGAACTTGAATTTCAGTCCAGGCTGACCTTGAATTTGCAACCCTTCTACTTCAGCCTCCGGAATAGCTGGAATCTCAGGCCCACACCTCCAGGCCTGTTTTCTTATTTTCACTTCTAAGAGGATTGCAGTTAGATTGAGCAGGAGGCCGCTCATTTCAAGACTCCTGCAATCATTACTGTGGGTAGGAGCAGAGCCCGGCAGCCTCAGCCGCTTCCCACTTCCACCCTGCCACAGAGCCCTGCAGACCTGCAGAGACATTCACGCTACACAGGGCCTACTTATGCAGACAGTGCGCACGAAATGGAGGGCGACTATGGTTTGCCTGAGAATGATTGATGAGGCTGGCTAGTGTTATCTTTCCCATGGTACAGGCCCACAGCTTTATCAGGAAGCAGCTCAGCCGTGTGGTGTGGCTTTGTCGTGGGCGCACCAAGGCAGTGAAGGCCGATTAGGGTAATACAATGCCAGTGACTCATTCCCAGGAAAAGGCTGTGATGGGTCATTAAACTGTCTTGGATCTCCTCTCAGTCTTACACCTCCAATATGAAGGCTCTGTGCTTATCAGGTCTCAGCCACCCACTGGAAAGGCTTCTGTACTGGCCACTTGTCTGTGTCCCTCTACTGAATGCCTGGCTGGCCTGTTATCACCAGCGGTGATGGGTATGGATCCCCTGATGTGAGGCATTCCTTTCCCGTCTGGGTCCTCAGAGGGCAGAATTGGTTTTCCTTGCCTCAGTTTCTCTCCTGCACACTGGATCTAGACGTCTGAATTGCCCTCTTAGTTTCTGGCCTGGTTCTTCTAATTCCTCTCCAGTCTAAAATTCCTAGGTGGATTCTTGGAAATTTTGATTGTTTAGTTCACTTTTTTTCCTCTCTTAAGACACGGTCTCTTGCCCAGGCTGGCCTCAAACTCACTATGTAGCTGAGGATAACCTTGAACTGCTGTCTCTGCTTCCTGAGTTCTGGGTTGCAGGCCTGAGCCACTAAACTGATCCCATGTGGTACTGGATTTCTAATCCAGGGCCTCATGCATGCTTGGAAAACACTATACCAATGGAGACATAACCAGCCTCCTTATTCATTTTTAAAACTATGTAACTAACTTGTGTTTATTATACTTTTAAAAATACAAGCTACTTACAGTCTTGCCACCCAGAAATACTTTCAGCTAGTGCTTTGGGAGTGCAGTATCTTAGACTCATATTCTGTGCTTTTGGTGGCTGGGACATCCCTGATAGATGCCTCCAATCTGGTACCCTGGAGGTTTACAGATGTCGCTTACTTTCCCCCTCTAAGCTCTGTGTGTGTGTGTGTGTGTGTGTGTGTGTGTGTGTGTGTGTGTGTGGCGGGGAGCATGGGCATGCCACAGCATTCATGAAGCAGGAATCAGTTCCCCTTCTACCATGTGAGTTGCTGGGATTGAACTCGGGTCATCATGCTTGGTGATAGATGCCTTTACCTGCTGAGCATCTTGTCAGCTCTGTCATGTTTTGAGACAGGGTGACATCTTGCTTGCTGCTTCCTATGCCAGGTTAGCTAGTCCAGAATTGTCTTGGGATGGTCCTGTGTCCTGTCTTTTCATAGAAGTGTTGGGATTACAGTTGTATATGGCTTTACGTGGTGTCTGAGGACCCAAACTGAGACACACACCCCCGACTTTGTGGCAAAAACTTTACCCTCTGAACCATCTCCCCAGCCCTGAAGATACTGCTTCCTAATGAGCACCTGCTACAGCAGAGGCTATACACGTGCATGTGGCTGGAAACCATGGGTCACCTGCGTGGCTTCTGTGTATCTTCAGGTTAGAATGTCTCAGGTGCTTTCTAGAATGGCCTCTTCTTGCACTGGTCTCCTGGTCACCTACATACGGCATCTAGACTGAGAAGCCAAGGACCCAAGCTCCAGGCAGCTCCTCTTCCTACTAACATCAATGGTCTTCCATTGTGATTATGAAGAGAATCCAGATATTAGCCTATGTCTCTTCATGACATGAGCCTTACATGATGCCATGGTTTGGTATGTCCCCCTGAAGTCCATGCTGAAAACAAAATCCCCAAGGGCAGTGGTGAGAGATGGGCACTCCGGCACAGGGGCTCTGCTCCCATGAAAGGATAGTTGCCGTTGTGGAAGGTTTGCTCATTATAGTGGGTGTGGCCTCATGGAGCAGACCTAAAATCCAGATACCCAGGAGGCTGAGACAGCTCAAGGCCCATCTGGGTTACAGATTGTTGTGATATTTTACTTGTGTTTTAACAAATAAAACTTGCCTGAAATTCAGAGTACAGAGCGAAGCCACTAGAGACCAGGCAGTGGTGGCGCACACCTTTAATCCCAGGACTCGAGAGACAGAGGCAGATGGATCTCTGTTAGTTCGAGGCCATCCTGGTCTACATGAAATTAATTGATCCAGTCTAAAAGAGAAACGGAGCTCATACAAAGGTGATCCCAGCACTTGGAATCCCACGCCTTTAATCCCAGCACTAGGGAGGTGGAGACGGGAGTGATATGGCTGGGCAGAGAGAGGAATAAAAGGTGGGAGGAGACAGGAGCTCAGGACAGTCTGAGGCAGGCAGTCTGAGGACAGTATCTCCCTTTTGCTCTGAGCATTGGTAGAGGTAAGAACTCTCTAGAGGCCACTCAGCTTCTCTGATCCTTCAGCTTTCACCCCATAGCTGACTCCAGGTTTTTATTATTAAGACCAATTAGAATTCGTGCTACATCAGAGTGAATTTAAGCCAGCCTGACTTTATCTCAAAGTAAAAATAGAAGAACCCAGGTTCAATTCCCAGCATCCCCATGGTGGCTCACAACCATCTGTCACTCCAGTTCCAGGGGATCTGATGTCTTCTTTTGACCTCCACAGGCACCAGGCATGCACACAGTTGACGTGTGAACTCAAGCATTAATGTGCTTAAAACTGAAACCATAACCACCTGTGACTATAGTTCAGCGGTGGAGTGATTGCCTAGCATGGGGTAAACCTGAGTTCAATTCTCAGCTTTTTCTTTTTCAAAGCTAAGTCTAATCTCCCACATTGCACTCCACTTTCATCACGTAATGACATGGCAATAAGTACCCTTGATGTTGACTTCCCAGCCCACAGAACTGTAGGGAAGACATTTCTTTATATATCACCTAATCTGTGGTATTCTGTAACAGAAACACCAAGTCGAGACGCTCACTTTCCCAGTGTCCACTGACACCTCATGAAGGGTATTTACTTTACATGCTTGTCAGGCAATCTTCTTCTAGAATGAGATTAAGAGGGTTGCCCCAGGATCTTTGCACATGCTCCTCCCTCTGCTGGAACCAGGTCTCTTCTCCCTGCTTTGTCTGGCTGACATTCACTCTTCCTTCAAGCCTCGGTTTGGCTTTCCCAGCTTCTCCAGGCACAGCTCCACCCTGTCTCATCTCTTTAGGCACCTCTCCTCTATGCGGATGTGGCATGCAACCTGTGGAATCAGACCTACTCTTAAAGAAAGCCGAGAGGGATGGGGAAGCACCCACAGGGTCTTGCCTCTTAAACCTGCTGACCTGTGTCCTACCCCAAAAAATCATGTGGAAGAAGACAACCCGGTCCTGAGAGCTGTCCTCCTATGTCTTCACACACACCATGGCAAGTATATGCGGTACACATGCACATGCACACATACGTCATACACATACACAATAATCAATAAAAAATTTTAAAAATCTGTCATTGTTTCCCTATACTATGTACTACTTGAAGATAATAATTGGGGGGATTTTGTTTGTTTGGTTTTGGTTTTGCAATCTAAGGTTTCTCTATGTGGCCCTGGCTATCCTGGAACTCACTCTGTAAACCAGGTTAGCTTCCAACTCAGAGGTCCACCTGTCTCTACTTTCTGAGTGCTGGGATTAAAGTGTGCACCACTAGGGGCCATTGACATTGGTTATGTTTTTAATTAATTCTGGTTTGGAGATTTTTGTTTTTGTTTTTATTTTTGGGACAAGATCTAACTATGTATCACGTGCTAGTCAGGGACTCAATATTATAGATCAGGCTGGCCTCGATCCACCTGTCTCTGCTGCCCGCATCCTGGGATTGAAGGTGTGTGCCATAACTTTGGATTTTTTAGGTTCCTTTGTGTTGTTTCCCCAGCTTCTAACAAAATGTTTGGTTTACAATACTTATTTTTTTTTTAAAGATTTTTCTTATTTTAATTGATGTGTCTGTGGGAGACATGCGCATGTGAGCACAGGTGCCCACGGAGGCCAGGAGGAGCACTGGACTCCCCAGAGCTGGAGTTCCAGGTGGCATGAGTCACCACACATACAGATGCTGGGAAAGGAGCTAAATCCTCTGCAGGAGAGGTGCACACTCTCAACCACTGAGCCAACTCCCTGGACCCCCTAGCACTCGTTTTAGCTCAGTAAATGAGAATGTCAGAACAATTTGCTGCCCTTGCCTAGGAGGTGGGTATTTTCTTGTTGTTGTTGCTTTTTGTTTGTCGAGACAGGGTTTCTCTGTGGCTTTGGAGCCTGTCCTGGAACTAGCTCTTGTAGACCAGGCTGGCCTCGAACTCACAGAGATCCGCCTGTCTCTGCCTCCCGAGTGCTGGGATTAAAGGCGTGTGCCACCACCGCCCAGCTCTAGAGTCTTTTTAATTTTAAAGTTTCTCTCTCTCTCTCTCTCTCTCTCTCTCTCTCTCTCTCTCTCTCTGTGTGTGTGTGTGTGTGTGTGTGTGTGTGTGAAAGAGACAGAGAGGGGGAGAGAGAGAGAGAGGAGGGCCCTGCTGCCTTGGCACACATGTGCAGGCCAAAGAATACTTTTCTCCCCTAGGCTGGGTCTCTCTTGTTTCTGGCCCTGTGATGTGTCCCAGTTCAGGGGTGTCAGGTTACAGATGTGGGTACCATTGCATTTATCCTTTCCCATGGGTCCCCGGGGGTGGAACCCAGGCTGCCAGGCTTGCCCAGCGAGTACCTTCACCTGTTGAGCCATCATCTCCCTGGCCCCAGCATTCCAGTGTCTTAAAATTAGCTTTTTGGATATAGAAACTTGTACTTAAGGGGTGCCCTCAAACTGGCTCCCTTCATTGTTGTGTTCTCTATAATTAAGCAGCTGAATAATCTTGGGTTCACCAACGTCTCATGGGGTCCTTCCGTATGATACCTCACCCCAGTTGTCTTTCCATAGTTGAACACTTTCTGCTCAACCTGAGAGGCCAGTTGCTTGTTACCCATGAACAAGACAGCATCCTGCCAGTCTGGGTGATAGGTGCAAGGACCTGTCCTGAAGACCCTAACATAGAGTCTCTCCCGGGTGGAAACCTGCTGTGCTCGCCTCTGCCCCTCTCCACTCAGGACAGATTCACTCAGGGCCTGCTGCTCACACTAATGAGGGCTGGTGACATCTGCCGAGGGCTTAAGTCGAGGGAGGTGCAGCTTTTTCTATTTTAGAAGGCGAATTAACTTAATCTGCCTCAGCCTCAGCGGAGTGACTGTTGCCTCAGCGGAGAGCCAAGCGAACCGAGACAGAGAGGGTGGTTACTTTTCCAAGGCCATACAGCCCACAGTGTAGTACACTATCTCTGCCACCAGCACAAACAAAGCTGTTGGTCAGGTGAACGGATGTCAGCAGTGTATGACAGAGACACTGCCCTTATGAAGCTCAGGTGCTCATGATGTGGAACAAGGACTGGCATGCCTCTGTGATGACGCTTCTATGTGCCAGGGACACACGCGAGGTGACAAGGAGTAGCCATGGCCTCAATGTCCCTTCTGGACTGAAACCTTGATTCCTCAATTTGGAAGTGCTAGTGTGGGCCTGAGTGGGAAGACTTGGGGCTGTGGGTTATTAGTGTGTTCATGCTTGCCTCATGGGAGTGGATTTACCTTCCAGGGAGTTTGGCGTGAGTTTCTCTCCCTCACTCCACACCTATGTGTCCTTCAGCTGAATGAAGCCCTCACTAGACCCAGCTGGCCAATCTTGAACTTCCCAGAATCCAAAATTATGATCATGAATGTTTTTTCTACATAGATGACCCAGTTTTGGGTATTGTGCTGTAATGACAGTATTGTATACATGCATGCATGCTTCTACCTCTGTTTAAAACATTTTTTATATATTGATATATATTTACCATATTGCACCGTACATTTCTACCTCTGATCAAGATACTTACACATTGTTTACATTTGGAGGTCATTGTTCTCATTTATTGCACAGTTGTTTATTGTCTTAGTCTTTAACTTATATAGGTATTAAGAATTATAGATCAATAGTCATCTATGTTTGTCATACTTATAGTTAGACTAATCAGGTTCTTTAGATACATAGAGATTTATATTCTGCATAGATAGATAATCTTCAACCACTTCAAAGAGCTGTAGAAAAATGGCATTTAAATAACTTAGAGTTCTGTTGCTCCTGGCAGTATCCATCTATTCCTGAGAGAATGTTGAGCACTGAAGACACTCCACTTGGAGCTTGTTTTCTTCTTGGCAAAAACTGGCCTTTGGGCAAAGAAATGCCCATGCCTCAACCACTTACAAAATACACAATATCTGGAAATGGATAAGCAGGACTGTCAAATCTTGCCAAGACAGGGTAAGACAGTTTTGAAAAATTTCTTGCCTTTGAAAATGGTCTGTCAGTCCTTAGCCAAAGTTGGTTGCTTCAACATTGCAAATGAGACTTTGGGTGATTGCCCAGGTAGTCAGTTGTCTCTGTCATTTGTTGCACATTTTGGAAGTTGCTTGATTGCACTTCCTACTTACTCAAGTAATATTGTTTGCCTTCTCGGATCTTTGATGGGGTTGAAGACTAGATAAGTGTAGTTACTTTCCTCTCATGACTTGGCCAAGTTATTATACAAGACTTAAGCTAGTTAGAATAGGATATTTGTTCTTACTGTATATAATTTTGTATTAGGCTTAAAACTCTCTTATTTAAACAAAAGGGGGAGGTGCTGTAGGAAGACCTGCAGCTTGTAAGTACCCTCCTACTGGGTTGTGGCCTCTTATACTATATATGCGGATGAAAAATCTGGGTCCATCCCTTTTCTCCTTCCCACATGCTGCTCATTTTGGATCACGTAATTTAACTAGTCAAGCAGAGGATTCAGATTTGTAAGTTTACCCCTAAATAAATATTTATTTCTCAATTCCGAGCTAGTGCGGGATTTCTTTTAAGTGTCCAGTCACTTGACAGAATATCAGTTAAGACAGAAGCCTAAGAACGGGATGACTAGCTTACAGCTCTTCTGGAGTCTTCGAAGAGGTGACTGACAGCTGGATCCTCAGCGACAAGTACGAGTTTGGTAGCTGGGTAGGAGTGGGGTTCGTCAGGGGAGCAATTTTTGTAGAGGGTACAGAATAGACGTGGTGGGAAATGTAATCACCTTAGGCACAAGGAGAAATTCTGAGTGGCTTCCATGGTCCACAAGGTGAAAGAGCAAGCGCTTGGCTGGGGCAGTTCACACGGGATCTGAAGGGACTGCGCTTCATTTGTGAGAAGTGGAGAGTAACTGGAGGTGTTTACATAGAGCATGTTCTCAACCTTTCTAACACTGTTCCTCATGTTGTGGAGACGCCCAACCACAGCATTCTTTACGTTGCTATTTCATAACTGTAATTTTGCTACTGCTATGAATGAATGGTCTTAGGCGACCCCTGTGAAAGGGTCGTTCAGTCCCCGAAGGAATCGAAACAGCCAGGTTGAGAACCGCTGACGTAGAAGTTGACTCCATTAGAACTGCATTATTCCTGTGAGCAATAGGGACAATGGGCAGGTTGAAGAGAAGAGAATTAAAACCTGAAGCCTTGGCTAGGCATAGTAGCACAAGTTGTAATTCCAGCCCTCCGGAGACTGAGAGACGAGGGTTGTGAGTTCAAGACCATCCTGGCTACAGAAAGCAGACCAACAGGAGCTACACAGCAAGTCCCTGTCTGAAAAAATAAACAAAACCGAACACAATCACGATGCCACAAAGCCAACTGAAAGGTGGTGACAATTAACCAGGAGAGAAACACACAATCCCTTACAGGAGCATTGAAGAAGTAGTTCAAGAAGCGGAATCACAGTCGGGGAGAGAAGGTGCTTGTCACAAAGCCTGACAACCTGAGTTCCAACCTCAGAATCCACAGTACTGAGTCCTGCAGGCTGTCCTCCCTCTCTCTCTCTCTCTCTCTCTCTCTCTCTCTCTCTCTCACACACACACACACACACACACACACACACACCATGGCCTTAGAAAATATTCCTAACAATACTCTCCCCCTACAACACATACACACAAGATAATTTTTTAAAAAGAAGAATCAATTAGACTTAGCCAGGGCTAGTGAGGCAAGCCTATAATCCCAGCTGCTCTGGATGCCAGGGCAGGAGGATTGCATGGCAAAGGCTGGTCTCGGCTGCAGAGAGAGTCCAGTGGCAGTCTGGACGGCTCAGTGTGGTTTTCAAAAGGGCGCTGTGCTGTTGGAAGTATAGCTTGCTGTTAAAGCACTTGCCTGACAAGTCCCAGGATCAAGGTTTTGTCCCCCTAGTATCGCAAAAGATGAAAAAAAGATTCATTTAGATCCGAGAACCCTAAAGCTTTCTACCTGGGCCTGTGTGAGTGAGGATGACAAGGCAAGGGATAAAGGAAAAGGGGGCTCATTTTGTCCCTCTATTTCTTTATTCGATAGACACTCTTTGGGGGAACCAATGTACCCTAGGTACAGAGGATCTAGCAGTGACTCGGGAGGCCTGTCCACACAGGAAGGCAGACTAATGGGTGAGGCAGTCTTGTAACACTGGGTGGGTGGACCACCTACGGAACCAGAGTCTGATGGTAACATCTTGACATCTGCCCTCCTTGGCATGACCAGCCTTGGGGGTGGCTGGTTTCTTCCAGTCTCTCACTGGGTTTGTACAGCCTGGCTTCCCTGGGGAACAGGCCAAGAGCCTTGTGAGGACACTTGGTGTTGGCAGGACAGGAGCATCCCAGTGGATGAGCCATAGGGGTGCCCATTTGGAAAATCAGAGGGCTGGATGCCACCAGAATTAAATGGGAACCCTTGGTTAAAAGGGAGGACAAGCCTAGAGTTTACTGCTGGGAAGATCAGTGAAAGAGCAAGCCAGGACGCAGGGCAACGATTACTTCAGCCCTCAGCGGAGTGCACTGTTTTCTGGGCTGTCATGTAGAGAGATGTGAGGGTTCTGAGGGACAGCTAAAGGTCAAAGATGGGACTATAGACCAAGTGAGCACCTTCCTTCCACACCACAGGATGCCTTCCCGCCCACCAGGGACCCACATCAGTTCATCCCCGTAGGTGCATTGTGAGGAACCAAGCCTGACTTTAATCATTCTATCAGGAGGCATGTTGCTGGAGATGGGGGTGGGGCAGGAAGCCAAGGGCAGACAATGGGACTGGTATGGGCAGGCTTGTCTTGCTCTCCCTATCTACTTTACCATCTATAGAAAGAAAAAAAGGAGACACCAGCTAGCCTT
This sequence comes from Dicrostonyx torquatus, assembly GCA_028555095.1. Taxonomy (NCBI): domain Eukaryota; kingdom Metazoa; phylum Chordata; class Mammalia; order Rodentia; family Cricetidae; genus Dicrostonyx; species Dicrostonyx torquatus. Next base: position 1,740,627 of record JAQHUG010000027.1, read on the forward strand.
TGCGCTGGGAAGACAAGAAGGGGAAGATGACATTTGTAGTGGAGGTCAGAATCATGGGGACAAGGCTTCGGCCCTGAACCTTAATGATCTTATGTGGGAAGCCAAGGACTCGTTTCTCCTCTTCTCTGATGTGGACCGTGTAGGACATAAACTGCAGGGTTACTCCAACAGCTTTCCAGATGCTGACGATGCAAAGATCCAGAAGCTGCAGATCCTGTCTGACATCACTGGGGAAGTGGAGACCAGAGCGGGGATTGAGGAGATCCGAGCCCAGGCTGAGGAGATCAGAGCCCAGGCTGAGCTGACCTGAGCCCAGGCTGAGGAGATCGGAGCCCAGGCTGAGCTGACCTGAGCCCAGGCTGAGCTGATCAGAGCACAAGCCAAGGAGAGTCGAGCTGTGAGAGAGGAAGGCAAAGCTAAGGATCAGAACCAAGTTCAGACCATAGAGAGCCAAGACAAGGCCAAAGGAGACTGTGATAAACAGAAAAGCCAAGGTGAGCCCAGACCCAGAAGTTCTTGGGACAAATCCTGCATGTCTTAAAGAAGCTGAAGCAAATTTGCAATGCCTTTTTCAGTTACTTGAGTCACTTAAGGCAATAAGACCCTATCTTTCCTCTTTATTCAGATTCATGAGACACATCCGAACAGGGGTAGGCAACAGCGTGGAGCCTGCCCTCTCCTAACTCTTGCACAGAATGTCCTGAAGACCCTCTCATTTTGTCTATTGCCTACTCTGATCCTCGGGCCCATGTCATCTGTTCCCTGTATGTCTATTCTGTTCCTCTTGTCCCATGTTCCTTAATAAAAGTTGCTTTAAAGGAAAAAAAGAAAGAAAGAAAGACCAGGGTAAACAAAATTGGAAGGCTGTGGAAGCTTCCAAGCATGACGGGAGTCTCACCTCGGTGCCTAGATGCCCAGCAGAGCCCCTTCCAGAACGTTTGAGTCATACAGACAAGGCCAGCCACAGCAAGGGAGAGAAGAAAAGATCACAGGGACTCTGAGCAAGAAGGGAGTGGAAGAGGAAGAAGAGGGGAGAGGAAGGCGTGTGGAAGGGTGGCCCTGTTTCCGGTGCTTGGATTCTAACAGTTCTGGTTGGGTCGATGACCCAGTGGCACAGACAGTGGAGCTGATCTCACCAAAAGGCAGAGGAGGCCAGGAGGAGGCTGGGCACAGGGGTTGCCTGGCTGTCGCCTGCTTTCTGAACCCGAGGAACTTGAATTGTGACAGGAGATGACAATAGGCTGCTGAGCCGCTGAAGGAAGACCGGTGCCACGGGCTGGGAGGGGGTGGGGCACTGCCAGTATCTTAAAGATGCCGGAGCTGGCCAGAGTGTGATCAGTGGCAGGCTCGTCCCTCTGTAGATCTTTGCATTTGGGGGTCTTTCATCATTCCTCAGTGGCTGTCTTTTCATCTCACTCACTTTAATTTGCAGTGGGTTGTTCTTCCCAAAGAGTGAAATCAAATTATAATAAAGACACATAGCAAGTTCAGAGATCTACAGCTGAACTTTCTGTGAGAAGTGAGCCCCAGGCCCCAGAACCTTTGTTGAAGACACTGCTCTCTTCCAGGGGGTTTGTGGTCTCATTGACTAGAAGGCCATGGATGTCTCGGGAAGGGCACTTCACAGTTTGGACCAACACAGTGCAGGCAGCCTTGGTCTAGACAACCAGTGGAAACATTCCAGAGAGCTTTCGAGAGCAATGGGGATTGTGAAATGGAGTCTATGAGTCTCAGGCATAGCACATGCTCTGCTCTACCCAGCTAGCCCAGGCTGGACAATTAGTCCCTCTTCCCTTTGCCGGTTTTCTCTACCCTCATTGTCCAGGAGTCTGTTTCCTTCTGGATTCTTAAGTGGTCCTCCCAGCTGCCCTCCCACCCCCAAGTTGTCCATCTTACTGTCTAAGTGGCTTTCCTAAGGTGAGAAGGCCGCCCCTGCTTAGACTTTCAGGCCTCTCCAGGACCAAGCAGATGTCCCTTAGCACAGTGCTCCTACCCTCCCCCCAGGCTTACCTAGTGGTGTGCACTCAGGAGGTTGAGGCTGGAATATCAGGAGTTCGAGGTCATCCTCCACCACATATTGAGTTTGAGGTGGCCTCGACTGCACAAGACCCTCTTTAAATAATTTAAGAAGAAAACAAATAAAGTCTTCTAAAATCTAGCTTGTTCCATGCTCCCTGGTCCTGATCTTGGACCCCAAAATGCTCCCAGACTCAGCCAGTCCCTTGCGTCACACAGCCACTACTCAGACGACTCTTTTCTGGAATATCCCTCAGCTTTCACGTGAGAAACTTCTATCCACCCTTCGGGGTCCAATTAAATAAGCCCTTAGGGATCCTCTGTGACTTTTTAAAAACTCATCCTTTTTTCTTAGCCCTCCCATGGGAATCTGCACCCCTTCTTCCAACTCTCCCTGGGTCCCCTCTACTCCTCTCTCTCCTGCCCTCACGGGCCACACAGTCTTTTCTTTGCCCTCTACTCTCTTCAATCCTGTGTGTCCATGTGGGGATCTGGGTTTGCAGGTCTCTGCAAACAGAGATCCGTATCTCTGAGATATTTTGTTCTTTGAGGCCTGGCCAAGACAAGGCCCATGTATAAGATGGTGTACCAAATGCTCTGAATGACAAAGCTGGAACTGCATACATAGCTAAGTGTTTAAACCTGCCCTTTCCAACAGAACACGCCTTTAACCCCAGCACTCGGGAGGGAGGTATATTTCTGTGAGTTCTAGGCCAGCCTGGTCTACAAATTGAGTTACCAGTTAGGGCTGCTACATAGAGAAACCCTGTTGAGGGTGGGATAAGACAAAAAAAAAAAAATGGGGTTGGAGATTTGGCTCAGTGGTTAAGAGCACTGACTGCTCTTCCAAAGAACCCAAGTTAATTCCCAGCACCCTCATGACTTACAACTGTAACTCCAGCTCCAGGGGATTCGACACCCTCACACAGATATACATGCAGATAAAACACTAATGTATATATAATTTTTAAAAAATCATTAAAAGAAAGAAAACCCCACTCACCTTCAAACTGAGGCTCTATCCTAGAAAAAAAAGAAAGAAGAAAAAAAGGCAATTGGAAGTTGGGCTTTTGGGTCTTAAAATCCTCTCCAACAGAACCTCTTGTGACGACGGGACTGCCTTATGACGGCCATGTCTCTTGTGGGGTATTTATCACACGTAGCAACTGAGCATGTTGAAATGTGGAGGATGCCAAGGAGGAATTAGGAACAGTTTCATCTAATTCTAACTTACATATTTGCTTTTATTTTATTTTATTTTATTTTTTGAAACAGGGCCTCAGCCAGGCAGTGGCTTGTGCTTTTAATCCCAGTACTTGGGAGGCAGAGGCAAGTGGATTTCTGAGCTTGAGACCAGCCTGGTCTATAGGGTGAGTTCTGGGCAGCCAAGGTTACACAGAGAAACTATCTCTAAAAACAAACAAACAAACAAAATAATCCAAACAAACAAATGGAAAAAAAAGAAAAGTACAGAAGAGAAGAGAAAAAGAAACAGTT
>JAQHUG010000027.1:1749652-1772021 GCA_028555095.1 Dicrostonyx torquatus
CACACACACACACACACACACACACACACACACTCCATGTCTTAATACTTCAGGGCCATCGGGTAACACTCATCTAATACTTATGAACTTTTAAGCTGGTTTTGTAGGAAAGCAATCTGGCTGAAGCTTCTGAACCAATTTTCATGGTCTGATTTCACATGAAACAGAATCCTGAATTAACAATCACTGAAATGTATATTTACCACGTTCCCTGTTAAAATTCCAGGAAGGAACTTGACATTTTAGCTAAGCCTGCATAGAGAAAACGCTCTGCTCTGTTTCTATTAGGCTCTTACAAAGATAAGGGCAGCTCCTCCTCTTCACCGCAGGCCTGGAGCGGGAAGTGGGAACTTAGGAATGGGTGGTCTTTAAGATCCCTCGTGGGCAGAGCCTGAAAGCGGAACTAGAAAATAAAAGTGATCTCCGGAAGGGAGTGGAGTTAGCAGGCCTAAGCTCGGACCTCCATCTCTGCTGCTGTAGTAGAAAATGGCTCACCCAGGGGATCCTGGCCCCATCACCTCCAAGTTTCCATGATCCTCACCTGCCAGCTCAGCCACAGTTAAGAAGAGCTAATGGCTGTAGGAGCAAGAAGAAACATAGTCTGAGTGCTGGGGACTGAAGCAGGTCCCTTGGCAAGAAAGCCAGAGGGAAACAGACTGTACCGCCACTAGCGTGACAAGTGTAAAGCAAAAGTCCTTTAGTCCACTCCTCAAGACATGCTTTCATTCCACAGGTGGGTAAACTGAGGCCCTAGAGTGTCAATTCTCTCTCTTCTTTGTTCCTTGACAACCCTGGGTCTCATTGAACCAAAGCAACCATCCGAGGTAGGACAGGGAAAAGCACGGTTTCTAGTCTGCTTTGCCTAGAAACTCCCAGGTCTGGGGTTTGTGTCCACTGAGTGGCCTGGGCAGCCTTTCCAAACTAATGCATCCTTTCCCTCTGCCTGGGGTCCCCAGTCTTGTATCTTGGCCATCAATCACTCAGGCTGTGAGTCTGACCCAGGGATCAAATACACACACAGAGAGCCCCTCAAAGTGGGCTTCCAGGTCCTCAGAGTGATTCCTGTCACCTCCACATAGCCAGTGCCTCTTCGTTTTCGGGCCACAGACCTCATAGTCTCCTGAACCTCAGGTCAGCCCTCAAATCCACCATCTCTCATTCATGAGCTGGAGCCAGAGGAGACTCCATCACAACCTCCTGGTAACTTTCAGTGTGTGGGAGTCAGAATGAGGAAGAAGCAGAGGATCACCCAAGTTCTAGGGGCAAGAAACGGGGGCACCTTTCCTCAGGCCGAGCCCTTCATTTCACTGGTGAAAAAAATTGAGACCCAGGAATTGAAAAGACCTTTCTTAAGGTCACCCAACAGGCAGAAGCAAGTGGTGTTTTGGGGACAGTAATTCTCTCCCTCTGCACTTATGCCCCCTGGTCAGCACATTGAAGCCACATGGAGCTCGTTATACGAAACTTGTACACGCACACACATACACGTCACACTTCTGCACCTTTCTCTGTGCAGCCACAGCCAGCTTCACCTCACCTGCCCCCACCATCCCTGGTGCTGCCCAGACCCATCCCAGATGCCACCTCCTTCAAGCAAACCCTCTCTGCACAGTGCCCTTTGCACCGCCCTTCACGTTGCCCAGGCTGGGTTAGTATTATCCCCGATTCCTCCTTGAGGAAGGCGGAGTTCAGATCTCCGAGAGCAGCCAGATCTATGCCTAGCCTGTCTCGGATGTCCAGCAGGTATTTCTGGAAAGAATTATTATTGTGTGTATACTGTCATTATGAATGGCCGGGATTGACAGGCTGTCGCTTGAGTCAGCCACCATGCTCAGCAGACTGCTGACACCCGCGTCCGCACATCATAGCAAGCTGAACACGGGCCCCATGTCACAGACAAGGGGAAAAGCAGCTGGCCCCTTGTGTCTGGGAGAGTGCTGAGTTAGCTCTGTGTCCCTGAAAGCCACCTGAGGCAAACATCGGGGTGATTCCTCCAGTCTAAAGGACCTAGTGTCCCAGAGCCTGAGGATTAGCCCCCTCCAGGCCCCTGCCTCATCCAGAGGCCGCCCTGCTGGTTTGCAGTCCCAGCATGGCCAGGTGACAAGCGGTCTCTGCTGGCTGCCTGCCACAGGAACACAAAGTACCTTCACACACAGTCTCTCTTTGTCCCCTGCTGGTGAATGCAGAGAGGACAGGCCAAGGGCAAGGTGCTAAGGTGGCAACAGCTTGTCCTGCCTGTGTAGCCTGCTCTCTTTCACTTGGGGCTTCCTGCTGGCACCCTATCCCGAGGCTGCAGGCCGGACAGGGGGCACAGGCCAGACAGGGTGTGTAACCCTCTCCTAACCCACAGAAACATGCAAGGGGGGCTTAAGGCTTTGTGAGGAAAGTTGGGACAACCGTGGGGTTCTTCTTGCTTATGAAGTCTGGGTTCCCTACAGCTAGTCTTCACAAGAATTTGAGGAGCTTTGATCTCGTGTCCCTTAATCAAGACTCATTGAAGCTAGTTGTGGCACACACTGTTGATCCCAGCACTTCTGAAGCAGAGGCAGGTGGATCTATGTGAGTTGAAGGAGAGCCCAATCTACACAGTGTATTCTGAGCCAGTGACACAGTGAGACCCTATTCTCCACCCACCCCCCAAAAAGCCGGGTGGTGGTGGCACAGGCCTTTAATCCAAGCACTTGAGAGGTGGAGGCAGGCAGATCTCTGAGTTCGAGGCCGGCCTGGTCTACAAGAGCTAGTTCCAGAACAGGCTCCAAAGCTACAGAGAAACCCTGTCTCGAAAAACCAAAAAGAAGGAGGAGGAGGAGGAGAAGGAGAAGGAAGTGAAGGAGGAGAAGGAGATTCACTGGGAGATAGGAGCTGGCTTGCTGTAGTCCCAGCTTTCAGGAGGCTGAGGCAGAAGAATCGCTATGAGTTTCAGATGTGTATCTAGAAGTCAACTGACAACCTTATCAGAGCCAGGATTGCAGAGCGAGACTCCACCTCAAAACCAAATGAGACCAAAGAACTCATGGGAAAGTTAGGCTCCCTTGCCCCTTTTCTTCCCATGAGTCAAGTCCTTGGCCCAGATGCTTGGGCTACCAATGTGTCAACTCTGCTTCCACCCTTGTTCCCTGCTGAGAAGGGGACAGGAGCTCACCCCCATGTATCTGACTGTCACTGACATAAGCTTGCTTGATTCTTGGGAGGATTTAAACACTCCTCCCCACTTCACAGATGAAGACACCATAACGCAGAGGAGACCACACAGGTGCCCCAAGTGTGAGCGGCTGGCATTTGAACTTTGGTCCTGATTGCTGCAGAACCAACTTCCTTGGGCTCCCTCTCTCCAACCTCTACAGCCCAAGTCTCTCCAGGGAAACCCACAGCCAAGCACTGTCTGGCACTGGTGTGTCCCCAGAGTATGGAGAACATAGTACTGGTCAGGGGCCAGCCGGGGACATGGCAAGAGGCAGACTACCTAGCTGTGGCTTCATCTTGATCTGTCACTGAGGCCCACACAGCCATCTGAAACCATCCATTTTAGTTTGCCTGTCTGTTGGTTCTGAGCTGGCCTTGAATTCACTTTAACTGAAACGGGCCTCAGACTCCTAAACATCCTTTTTCCACCTCCCAGGTACCCAATTACAGGCATGTGCCACCACCTGTTGGAGTCATTGTTTGTTTGGTCGGTTTTGGGGTTTCCCCTCCATTCCTGGGGATTCTGATGAAAATTAGCCGCTCATCAGATCACAGGATTTTGCATAGCTGTGCAGGGCAGGTGGACAGTAAGAGCTTGTTGTTGGCCTGTGGTCTGGGTGGGGATGTTGAGTGGTAATAATGAAGAAATGACACAGAAACCCACAGGAAACTTCATCAGAGACCCACGGAAGTAACACCACGAGAAGAGAAAAAAGGCAACATTAATTACCAGCATTTATAGAAATGGCTCTGAGTCCCCACCTAACTCTCACAAAGCCCGGCCATGAGTAGTATCTCACTCATTAGCTATGTGTCAGATGAACTCTGTGAGATGTTTTACATGATGAAAACTGTGAACTCTCTGCACCGATGCTCATTCCTCCCTGTCTGTGCTTTCTGGAGCACAGATGTCTGTTGACAACTTTTCCACAATTAGAAAGCATATTCCCAGGCTTGTGTTGCTGTGAAATTCAGTTACCTTGAGGTTGGCCAGGTTGCAGGGGGGGCTCCAGGGCTTCCTGGCAGCTCACAGCTCTGGCTATGCAAAGGGCGAAAGACGGATCGGGGGTCAATTTTTAAAAAACAAAACAAAGCAAAAAATCTTGGTACTTTTTTATTACTTGAGTGCCAAAGTATGTACATCTGTATTATTTTTGTGACACATGGGTGCACACATACACACAGACATACAAATGTCTGCTAGGGAGGAGTACCTGTTGTCTTATTTTTATTTTTGCCCCAGTACACTGAAACCCCCCAAATTGTTACAACCTAGATTCGATTTCCCCCCAGAGGAGAAACAGTTGCTACTGCTGCTCACACTAAGAACACGGCATTTTTCTCCTCATCCTCCATGCTCCCCGCCCACACCTGTCCTACGTGGGAGAAGTGGCCGGCTGATAGCTTCCAGCTGCTAGGGAGATGGCAGATGAGCATTTCCATTGGGGAAATGTTGTGCCTTGCCAGCTCAGGGGAAGAAAATAATCAGCTGGAACAACAAAGCCTGGGCAATGGAGCAAGGCCGAGAGGAGGGAGAAATCCCCCAGGGTTGGCATCTCCCATGATGTCAAGGCGGAGTCACTGTGCCCAGAGGCTCAGGCCCTCCGGCAGTTCCCTGTCTCTGCAGGAGCAGTCAATACGCCTTTTCTGGAAAAGAGCCCTGTACCCACAGAGGATCTACCCAAGGCCAAATGGTGTGGAGGCCCAGGAGGACGCCCAGCTTCAACATTCAATTTTGAATGAAGAAAATGTGGGCCAACAGATTCCCCTCTCATATTCCCGGAAAGAAAGCCTGGACGGTATAGGAAAGGTCTCAGATGACCCAGGTTCCCCAGGTCTGTGTAGGCCAAGAGCCAGAAGGTGAGGATTAAGGCGACACCACCTCTTCCCCCAGCCTTCTGGCCATTGTACATAAGGCCTAGGACAAGTCTGTTTATATAATGTAAACTACATCTATAATAGAGAGTTTGTTAATAGCTGCTTTTTTTAAGTAAAAATAAAAACAGGTAAAATTAATTTTAGGAAATTTTGTTTCCCTGGGACAACCAATACAAAATAATGACCTCCTTTTCACATTTATTTTGTATGAATCTTCCAAACCTCGTATGCATAGTTTCTTGGCCAGAGCCGTAGATCAGTGATAAGGTACTTAGCATATGGGAAGTCTTGAGTTCAATCCTGGGAACCACAACAAATGATCAAATATGAAAAACCATATTCTCTCTGTATCCCTCAGCTTACTAAGTCCTTTCCCAACACCACTGGCCACATATGGCTCAGGGCTGCCACACTGGACAGAACCCATCTAGAACTTTCTTTGTAGTCTGCCACTCCTCACAGAGGAGATTATTTGTCCTCCTCTGACCTATTTGTCTTTGCCAGAAATAGGAGCAAATCATCCCTTTGGCCTGGGTGACCACTGTCTTTCCTCGTTGGCCTGTAAGAAAGGTAAGAGCCCCAGGGCCTCAGATGGCCCCGCCATTCTGCTGGCTGTGTGACTGACCTGGAGGAAGCTGCTTCCTCTCGCCGGGTGCTAGTCTCATTCTCCGTCAGGTGAGGGGTTCTTAGACTGTCTTCAAGCATTGAGTCTCAGATTCCAACAGAAATCTCTTGGTGAACCCCAGTGTGTAAAGCACGGAGAACGGAGAGAGGTTCTGCAGGGTTGAGGGAAGAGGCTGGGACCTGTCCCAGCTCCTGTTCCCAATCTCCAAACAATAGACAACTCACCCAGCAGGCCTGCAGTATAGACGGGAAGACTAACAATCCACACAGCCTCAATGCCAACTAACCACCCAGCCTGCCTCCCTGCCTGTCTGCCTGCCCCTTAACATGGTCTCAAAGTAGCCCAGGCTGACCACAAACTCTCCCGGTAGCCAATGATAACCTTGAACTCCTGACCCTCGCGGTTTTGCTTCTCGGTGCTATGACTACAGCTGCACGTCATAAAGCCTGGTTAATGCCATGCTGGGGATCAAACCCGGGGCGTCACATGTGCTAAGCAAGCACTTTGCCCACTGAGGCATTGACCAGCCCTGCGGCTCACATGTTCACCCATCATTCTTAAACATGTAGAAGAACAATGGTAGGGCACAGAGCCATTTGAACCGCGGGTAAGAGAACGTAGGACCCAATCCCAAGGTCCAATTCTGTTGTTAATATTTAAAATTTTGACTGAAAGAGCCCTAATGGGGATACAGCAAAGTACTGCCATTTGTTTAAGCTTAGTAGCAGGTTTGTGGTTGTCTGGTAGATTCCTCTGTACTTTGCTCTAGATCAGAGATACTTTACCATTTAAATGTATTAATATGATCTTGTCTCAGGCATACAATTTTTCTTTTTTTTTTTTGTTTTTTTGTTTTTTCGAGACAGGGTTTCTCTGTGGCTTTGGAGATTGTGCTGGAACTAGCTCTTGTAGACCAGGCTGGTCTCAAACTCACAAAGATCCGCCTGCCTCTGCCTCCCAAGTGCTGGGATTAAAGGCGTGCGCCACCACCGCCCGGCACAATTTTTCTTTAAATGTAGCAAAATGTAATTGCCCCCCACCATGCACACACATTTAATAAACCCTGTGCCTCCCTACCTTTTGGGGGGTCCTGGAGAGGACCAGAGCCCAATAGTAAACACTGTGCCTTAGGGGATCAGAGATGAAGGGGTCAAGGCGAGTCTGGGTGGGGAGACTATCCACAGCTCACCTGGCCAGGTACTGGCTGGTCAGTCCTGCCCCTGGTTCCCAGCCCCACAGATGTAGACTCCAGGTGAAGGGAGTCCTTTCTCTCTCTGCTCGCTGGCCTTTGCCTTCTCACCTGGTGAACTGATCTGGGCTCATCCAGCCAGGTTGGTAGGGCTCACCACCCACACCCTTTTTATCTTAGGCCGGAGCTTCTGTGCTGCAGATTGGCCTAACACCTCCTGTGTAGCCAAGGATGGCCTTGAACCTCTAGAGGATTCTGCTGTCTTCACCTCTGGAGTGCTGGGATTAAAGGCAATGTAGCACTGGATTGATCCCTTGTAGTTTTATGCGGTGCTGGGTATCAAACCCAGGGCTTCGTGCACACCAGGCAGTTACTTACCAACTGGCCACATCTAGCCCAACTCACCCCTTTTAAATGTGTGTTTCCCATAAACCTTAATTCTGCCCCTTTGAGTCACTTCTCCCCATACTACCCTGGAGGCCAGGGTCACTGCACAGGGGCAGGGCAGGGAGGGAAAGGGGTTGAGAGGCTGAGGGAGAATATTCATGCACCAGGTTCCTCTGGGCTATTTTACCCCAGCAAACAGGTCCTGTTGGTTTGACATTTGAAGAGTTTGGCACCAGTTCCCATAGGTTGGTTAAATGGTAACTTGTCTTGGTGACAAGGAATGTGGCACCAGCTCACACTATGAGCACAGGTGGTATTTCTTTCTCTTCTCATCTCGATTTATTTTGGCTCTCTTTTCTTGTGGTGTGTTTGAGTATGCTCTAGTGAGCGTGTGTGTGTGTGTGTGTGTGTGTGTGTGTGTGTACGCGCGTGCAAGTGCATGCACAGACATGTGCTCATTCTCACACACATGGAGGTCAATGGGAACTGTTTTGTGCCTGTTCTATCACTCTCAGCTTTTGCCCCCTTGGGCAGAGTCCCTCACTGAGCCCAGCACTAGAGGCTTTTCTAATTCTTACTGTTTCTCTATAACTATCTGTCTATCTATCTAATCTTTTTGGTTTTTCAAGACAGAGAATATCCCTGGCTGTTCTGGAATTCATTTTGTAGACCAGGCTGTGCTCGAATTCACAGAGATCTGCCTGCCTCTGCCTCCCGAGCCCTGTAATTAAAAGGTATGCGCCACCACTGCCCGCCCAAACATTTTTAATTTTTATTTATTTACTTTTAGTCCCCAGGCTTACCCGGCCAGCACTTTTTCCCCCTGAGCCATCTCCCTTTTTTTCTTTATTTGAAGCAATCTCAGTAAGTACCCAGGCTATGCTGGAGCTCACTGTGTAGCCCAGGCTGGCCTTGAACTGCTGGCAATCCTTCTGCCTCTGGGGTTACAGGCGTGAGCCACCAGCATTCTGTATTCAGTCCCTCCCCCAGATTCCCCCCTTTCATTGCCTTCCTAGCCAGGCGAGGAGGAGCAAGGAAGACTGACCACTTAATGACAGAGCACATGCACCAACTGAGAGCTGCTATGCCCATTTTACAGGAGGCACAACTGAGGCAGAGAGTTGTGAGGTCATTCTCTGAGTCATTCAGGCCTGGCTAAACATGACTGAGCAGGAAACTGAACAGTCTAGGGCAGAACCTGGGGCTTCCCCTAATGTCGGAGACAAGTTCTGGCTTTCAAACAGCAAATATTCTTGGTGGAGCCTGAGCTACGGTCATGTGCCAAACAAGAGCCAAGTCTCCCTCTGTTCTGCACCCCAGGGCCTCATCGCCTCCCACCCAATGTCCTAAGAGACAGGACATCCTTTAGTAGACAAACAGAGACAATATGGGGGGCTTTGTGCCAAGTGTCACAGCAGGTCAGCCCCAGAGACATGTCTGGACACAAAGCCCAAGTTTCTTTTTTTCTTTTTATAGATTTGTGGCCGGGCGGTGGTGGCGCACACCTTTAATCCCAGCACTAAGGAGGCAGAGGCAGGCAGATCTTCCTGAGTTCGAGGCCAGCCTGGTCTACAGAGTGAGCTCCAGGAAAGCCAGGGCTACACAGGGAAACCCTGTCTTGAAAACCATGCATATATTGTGGGCGTGGGTACACATGTGCTCATACATGAGTATCAATATACACACACGGGTCTCAACATACAACTCTGAGCCAGCTCTCTCCTTCCACCTTTATGCAGACTCAGGGCATTAAACTCGGCTTGCCAGGCTTACTTGGCAAGCATTTTACCTGCCGGACCATCTCTCTGACCCCACTCCTGTTTCTTTGAGCCAGGATGTCAGGCAGCCCTGGCTGTCCTGGAACTCACTGTAGCTGAGGATGACCCTGAGTTGGCTTCTGATCCTCTTGCCTCCACCTCCTCAGGGCTTGGATAACATATGTGGTGCTGAAAACTGAACCCAGGGCTTCACACATGCTAGACAAGCACTCAATCAACCCAGGGCTTCATGCGTGTTAGACCAGCGCTCAACCCAGGGCTTCATGCATGCCAGACAAGCACTCCAGGGACTGTTACAATCCCCTCCTACCTCCTCTCCCTTCCTCTCTCCTCTTTCTTTTTCTTCTTTTCTTTTCGGGGGTGGGGAGTGGGGACACATGTGTGAGCCACAGAGCATTTGTGGAAGTCAGAGGACAGCTTGCAGGAATTGGTTCTCTGCTTCCACCATGTGGGGCCCTGGGCTCAAACTTGTTCCAAGGATCCAGCTCCAACCATCAACCTCTAGCAGGCACCTTGACCTGCTGAGCCAGATCTCCAGTCCCTCCTTTCTTTTCCTTTCTCCTTTCCCTTTCTCTCTTTTTCTTTTTTCTCTTCCTCATCCCCATAAATGTCAACCTGGACTCAAACTTGAGAGCTTCCTGCCTTGGCCTCTACTCTCCAGTGCTGAGATTACAGGTGTGTGCTGCCATACTAGGCGTGGGATGCCTTTTCTGAACTAGAGAGCCACTTGGAGGGTAGGCAGCCTGTCTGGACCCACGGAGGGTTGACGTGCTCCAAGAATAAACAGCAGTCTTAGCTTTGCTGGCCGTGATCAAGCAGCCATTTCTCTGGTGGACACGTCCTGTCACCTGTACCTACCTGCCCAGGCTCAGTTGGTGCCAGTCCTCTAGTGAGGTGAAAGAGAGAAAGGCTGCCATGCCAGGTGAGCAGAGGACTTTATCCCTGGCACCTTGAGACTTAGAGATGGAGGTGCTGATCCCCCCCTTCCCCCTGAGGCACCTGGGAAGGTAGTGCTTGATACGCTCAGCAGTTTCGCCTGGGTCATCATGGTTCCCTCAGAGACCCAGCCGTGACTCACTTTCCTTCTTGATTCCCTGACAACAATACTACCTTCCTCAGTGGGTCTTGTAAGGAGCAATAACTTAATGTGTGTGAAAGAGCCCTGGGTGGGGCCTGGCACACACTGGGTACTCGGCAGCTCCGCCCATGGCTCTCTGTGATTCTCTGTCAGCCTCAGAGGAGCAGGTGACCCAGGGTTCCCCATGAGAGATAGGGCGTGCTCATATTTCCCTGTGGGGCCCCTGGAGGCCATGCTGGCTGGCGGTGTCTTTACTGAAGGATTTTCAGAGGCCAGTGGGAGGTGGATCCAGGGTCACAGGGAGGTTGAGCCAAGGACAGCTGCCCACAGCAGGCCGCAGCCTGGCCCTCGCTATCCTGCAAGCTGATTTGGTTGCCACGTGAGACCTTGTTATGTAAATCAGTGCGGGGTAAGCTCACTCAAGCCTAAGAAATAGGAATTGAGCTCCACCCCACCCCCACCCCGTGGTTTTTAACCAGCTCCTCTTTAACCAGGTGCGTGGTAAGGCCAGAGCAGATGGCCTGAGAGAGAAATGTTGGTCTCTCCCCCAGATGTGTTCACGGCGTGGGGCCACCTGTCTGAGGGAGGAGACACAAGGCCCATTACATTAATGAGTGGAGAGCCTCCCGCTGCCTTTGACCCAATTCCTCCCTCTCTGAGACAAAGGGAAGGAGTGGGGCTGACTTCCAGAGCCCAAGGCTGACTACCATCTTTTTATGGGTTCAGTTAGTTCTGGGAGGCAGCCAACACTCCCTTCCGCTGAGAGAAAGTGTGTCTCAGGTGTGCAAAGTTTGCTTCTGGGGTCTTTGGGTCGCTGTCTCGGAAGGGACAGACATTCCTGCACATGAGACTTCTAGTTTTATTGTCCTCCTATGACTGCTTCCTCCAGGGTGCCCAATGGGTGACTCTGCCACCTCCAGGACCCTGGACTGGAGCCACCTTTATAGAACCGGTTTGAAACCAAACAATGCCAGATGAACCAGAGGTCTCCATGGGCCAAGAAGGGCAAAGGCTGAGGTACCAGGGCAAGACCATGGTACATATCTAGGGAGCTCATCCTTGCCTAACAGGGGCTAGAAGATGACCAATGGGGCTGTAAAGGACTAGGGAGCAGGTGTCTTTCCTCACCCTGGAGGTAAAAGAAGGGGCTCCTGTGTGGGTCGGGGTGGAGGGAAAACAGAACAATGGTCTACAACATTCTGAATGTTTGTGTTGGGGCGGGGTGTTCTAGAGTAAATGGCTGCCTTCAACCCCACGTATCCTCTCCCCCAGAGGGACCTGAGGAGGGGGTGGCTCTGGGTAGAAACTGAAGGGAATGGCAGAGAGATGGGTCAGGCCCAGGCTCAGTTGGTAGACGGCTTGCCTAGCTTGCATGAAGCCCTGGGTTTGATTACCAGCACTGCATACATTGGGTCTAGTGATTCACAGCTGAAATCCCAGTACTGGGGAGGTAGAAGAGAGGGGTGGGGAGTTCAAGGTCACTACCCTTGGCAACATAGTGAGTTCAAGGCCACCCTGAGCTCTAAATAAAACAGAAAAGCAGCAACCAATCTCCTTACCAATGAACAATTTGAGGAGGTCCCAACCCCTATGAGGACAAATCTACGGGACAAAATCTGGTGGCAGGAGTGAACTGGTCAGTAGACAGCTCTGTGGGCATTGAATCTATTTAGACTTGATCCCACCTATGTGACTGAGGACTTGGGGGCCCTCACCACCGTGTGTACTGAGGTAGGGAGGGATGGGGATCCTAGTCAGAATTTGGGATGGCATATGGCCTAGGGAACCTTCTGGATATACACATGAAGAGGAAGCCACTTGGCCTTTCTGCTCCCTTTGCCTGGCACACAGATCGGGTAGACTCCAGACTTGCTGACCTCAAAGTCCCGCCCCATCTAGCCTTGTGCTTCTGACTACTTATTTCCTACAGAAGACTCAAGGTTTCGCCCACTATGTAGGGAGCAGAGGCAACTCCACCCAGGGGCCCACCCAAAGGCCACAGGGCACTCTTGTTCACATTCCTGTGCCCTCGTAGTGTAATGGATGCACTAGGATCTGGCGCACCTTCCTTCTGGGTCTGGAATCACCATCTTGGAACCAAAGGTGAAAAACCAGAAAAGCTCTGAGCCACCATCCAGCCCCTAAAGTCCTCCATCTTTGGCTCTCCACACCACATTCCACCCCTTCTTCCCCGGTAACGGAGAGGCAAGGAGAAGTCCATGGATAATTGTGACTTCTCCCCACCAAGGGATAGACCACCAAGAAGCCCAGCAGTCAAGAGCCCAGTCTGCCAGCCCATTCCCCTGGAAATCGTTTAAAGCTGCCAGCCCAGGAAAACGTCACAATGCCCCCTCCCCCACCCCGCACCCTCAAGTTCCCCCCCACCCCCGCTCCCCCTCCTGCGCCTGCATAGTATGCACGGTTTTAATCCACCCTCACTTAAGCGCCCTTTGTAGGTGGGGAGACTGACGAGCTCTCGTGGTAAGCCAAGGGCCGGCCTGACTTTGGAATCCTGGTCCGGCCCACCTACTCCAGCATCATTGCAAAGTCCCGGATTGCCTCTCTCCAGAGCTCTGCAGTGTGAACACCCAGGCGCCTCCATTCAGGGCCTGACTCTGTAGCCAGATGAGTCTAGTGATGTCATCGTTGCCATGGAAACCCTCCCCAGGCGTCAGGCAGGACCAACCTCTCCTGTGCAGTTTCCCTTTGTGTGGACTTTGCAATGCGTTGCCAAGGCAGTGAGGCCTGCTGGGTGAGTTGGCACAGGGCAGGGAAGGCAGACAAAACCCCACACTGCATCCCAGCAACCACACTCACAACATACGAGAGGGGGGCTACAGTCGGCGCTCCCCGGTCTGGCTGGGGCGTGCAGTGTGTGGGGGGGTGGAGACCTGTTCAGAACCCCTTTGAGTATGGCTAGTGGGGTCCCGCCACCTGGATCTGCTGGGCCTGGATCTTGTGAAAGGGACAGACCTGCTTGGCGGGGGTGGGGGTGGGGGGGGTGGGGGGGGAGGAATTGGTGGTTTGGCAGTTTGAGTGTGCCAGTCATTCTGAGAAGCACATTAGCTGTGATTGGCCGTCTGGGCTCTCAGACTGCTCACAGTGACTCTGGGGAAGGGGACGGAAGAAATGGGGTGCCTCTTGTGCTTTGGGTTTTGTTTGGGGTGGTGGTTTGGGATTTGGGTTTCTTTAAAGCACTGTATAGCTGGAGTTGAACTGGAAATCTCCCTGTCTCGCCTCCAGCGCGCTGGGATTGCAGGTGTGCACAGCTATCCCTGGCTTGTTTATTTATTTGTATTTCTTATTGTTGATAAGCATCCTTTTGCAGTGGAAGACTCCGAAATGCACCACAACGCTCCAGCTTGCCCATGGTCACCAACTTGAGTCTAACACAGTCTAGATTCAAAATGGGGATGGAGGGTCGGGGTTTTCAAGGTCCTACCCTGTGACTTCCTCAGTCTGGATTGAATACTACAGTACCTTTGTAGAGGGATCCTGCTGTCTACCCAGCCCCAAACTACTGGAGATCTCAATGAGGCTTTAGCCAAGGAAGAATCACAGTCTGCCCCTCCCTCTTGACTGCCTACCTAGGCTCCACAAACTATTGGCCAGTAAGGAAAGCCAGCGTCCTGGCCAAAGTCTACTGGGCCACCTCCACCACAGCCTTCAAGCCACACCCTCTTTTGTCCTTCCAGCGCCAGGGGCCTCTTCGTTCCTTCCTCACTTAAAAGGTTCCTTGTTCCTTCCCTCTGCTTGTGGCTAGGTGACCCTTAACATTGAGCATCTAATTTCCCCTCCCCCATGCCCCTGTTCTTAGAAGTCTCCAGGAAGAAACTTAATGACCTTTGCTGGCAAACTGGCAAAGCCTTCTGCTTACAGCTGAAGACTGTGGCCTTCCTGGGTCCACCCCCAGCCTTTCTGGTTCCTCTGCCACCTTCAGGCTTCAAGGCTACCTTCCTCTTAACTTCACAGAGGGCCAAAGCTCTTCAATCCTGTGGGCTAGGCTACCTGTTCAGGCTGAGAAGCTGGGCCTCCTCTTCCTCCACCTGTGTGACTCTGTGGAAGGACAACAAAGTCAAGTGACACAGGGTGAGGGCTGAACTCACGGCAGGATGCCAGAAATGGTTGTGGGGTGATTGGTTCTGTGACTGTCAGGCTGTCCTTGGTACGCCTACAACCGGACAGCGTCTGGCCGGCCATTCTTTCATGAAGTAAGGATTTCCTTTCATCTGTACTATGAAGGCTTCTTTTTTTCCTTCCGAAGGTTCCAAATGAGCCAAAAAGGATGAAGGGGAAGGTATGAAGACCAGACAACTCACCAAGATATCTGCCCATACAACAGCGAGGGAAACACCTTCCGTGCTATTGACAACAGTGGTCAGCACCAGTCCAGCCCCTGGCACTGGGACAAACACCTTTGTTCCATTTCCCAAACTTCCTGTACTTTAAGACTGTGTTTTGGTAACAGAGAATCCCAAGGAATGCTAGCTTTCCTCTTAAGGGCATGAGGCTTCCAGCCTACAGGAAGGCAGGCTGGTGCGGAGGTCAGATGACCATCAAGACCAGTGAAAAGTGCCCCAGTGAGGCAACCAGAGCTCAGAGGCTGGGCCCTGGACCCCCTGGAGATCCCAGTGAGAAAGTCCAGGCTGATCAATAGGCCTCGGGGTCACAAAGGGAGAGCCTCATGTCGGCCTTTGAACCTTCTCTTTGGCACAGCAAGCCTGGGAAGCACAGATTATTAGGGTGGAGTAGCCCTGTGAGCTGGCTTAGCTGGCCCTCAGTTTAGTCATCTGGAAATGGGGACAGGATACCCCTTACACATGGCTTAGCTGGCCCTCAGTTTAGTCATCTGGAAATGGGGACAGGATACCCCTTACACAGGCAACTGGGAGGGAGAATGTCTAGTTATTTTGTGTTTTTTTTGAAAAAGGGTCTTGTTACATAACCCGGATTGGCCTGGAACTAACTCTGCAGCCCAAGCAGGCATCTGGTTTTCAATCCTCCTGCCTCAGCCTGCTGAGATTATAGACATCCACCACCACATCTGGCTCTGTTAAGGGAATTAAATGACATAAGTGCCCTTAAGCCCCTAGCGGATCATGCCCTGCACAGACGGGGGGTGGGAAGGTGGGAGGTAGGCAGAAAATGCTGTGTAAAGTCAGACGACTACACAGCCCTGGCTCTTACTGACTGGGGAATCCACTCCACACCAACGGGAGTTGTAAGATCTCCCTGTATCAGAGCTCTCTCTGGTCCAAGATTCAGCTGGAAGCTCTGGTACTGGAAGTCTGTGGCTTTCTGGATTCTGGATTGTGAGGATCCCTCAGGGGCCCAGGCTGTGGAAACTGCCACAAACAAGCAGCAGCCTGCCGGAGCAAGGTGGATTATGGCTTTGTGGGGAGTCAGATGGCTAAAAAGCCTGTGAAGGTCACCAGAGACCCATGTGGGCTGCAGTCTCCCTTCTAAATGTTAGCACTGACCTTAATAATGTAACACCTGTGCATGTCTATTGGGGACCTTTTTGTGGACTGATTTCTTCAAAGGGTTTAATGGTAGGAACGGGGGACCCTTTGGGTGACCCTAGGTGGCACCAGGCAGGTGGTACCAGATATGTATTCTGACTAGCCGGATCTGCCCACAGAAGCATCCTCAGGTCCCAGTGGATCTGTCTGAGCTTTGGTCACCAATCTGAGGCAAGGGGTCTCACCAGCAATAAGGAGAGAGCTTGCAGGAGGCAGAGGTGTCCTCTGGGTCCTCGACTAGAATGACTAATATCTGCCTACAGCTTTGTGTTTGGGATGAGGAGTGTGCTCTGTGGGGTGTCAGGGCATCTCGTCCTCATCTGCATTTGATTGCTTTTTTTCCAGACAGGGTTGCTCTGTGCAGCCCTAACTGTCCTGGCACTCACTCTATAAACCAGGCCAGCCTTGTACTCAGAGATCCACCCGCCTCTGCCTCCATGCCCAGCGTTGTCTTTGGCCCTTTAACCAACCAGGAGTCAGGCTGGGTAGACAGGGTCATGATTTGCCATTTAGCAAGATGTGGAGCTGTGGCTTTCTTAGTCCTGATCCCATGGAGACTAAGCCGCAGCCCTAAGAGCTGGGCTCTCCGTAAACAGGTTTCCCCAGGCACTAACTACCTCCTCTGATAGTCTCTCCAAGGAGCTGGTGGAATTTCTTCCCTCTGTAAATTGTCTGTCTTACTTGTTTAGTTTTCAAAGACGGTCTTGCTATATGACAAATGCAATTTTTATGTTTGTGGATATGGCTAAATTGCTCTCCAATAACAATACATTTATATCCATACCACCACGGTGAACTGTGAACAGGGTCTCTCACCGACCTGCAACTGTGTAGCCTGTCTCCCCGTCTCCAGCCCTGGGATTACAAACTGAAGTTACCGTGGCTGACACCTTTTTTCTCACATGCGTTCTGGGGACTGAATTATGGTTTTCATGCTTGTGAGGCAAACACTTTACCAACTGAGCCATCTCCCCTAGTCACTACTCCTCTTTTTACTTTCTGTTTTGCTTATTTATTATTATTTATTCATTTTGGTTCTTAAGAAATGCTCTCAAGCCGGGCGGTGGTGGCGCACGCCTTTAATCCCAGCACTCGGGAGGCAGAGGCAGGTGGATCTCTGTGAGTTCGAGACCAGCCTGGTCTACAAGAGCTAGTTTCAGGACAGGCTCCAAAGCCACAGAGAAACCCTGTCTCGAAAAGCCAGCCAAAAAAAAAAAAAAAAAAAAAATGCTCTCATGTAGCTCCCAGGTTAGCTTTGCACTCAACTTTTTGGCTGAGAATGACCTTGAATGCTTGATCCTCCTTTAGTTTCCAAGTGGGATTACAAGCCTGTGAAATCAGGCTTAAATATATTTTATTTTATTTTTGCTACTTTGAGATAGGGTTTCTCTATATAACAACCTTGACTGTCCTGGAACTTACTCTGTAGACCAGGCTAGCCTTGAATTCACAGAGATCCACCTGCCTCTGTCTCCCGAGTGCTGGGAGTAGGGGCATGTGCCACCACTGCCTGGCAACAGAGACATCTTTTAATGGACATACGAGAATTGATATTGTTTTTCCACTCACATCAAAAAAATCTCTTGGTAAGTAAATGATGAAGCCTAGAACCAAGGTAACAGGACAAACCACATCACCAAGATGTATTAACTCATCAGCATGATGTTACGCACTGCCCTTTAGATCTCTGACTATGGGACAGGCTTTTCAGTAAGGACAATAGGCCACCCTAGGATGAGCCACAATAATTTATAATCCCTGAAGCTGGCCACTCCCATACAGGTGGCCACTGAGGCTAGCTTTAGTCTAAACCAACACAGCAGTAGCCATTGCTCTAGAGGTTCTAAGAGGAAAGGGAAGGAGAAAAGTAGATATTTAGTGAGCACCTGCTGAGCGCTAGCCTTGTGTGATAGGATTCGAGGCCCCAGATAGAAAGGAGAGCCTAAAACTGGACGGGGAGGCATAGAGCTGTAACCCCAGTAATGAGCCAGAAGGATTGCCATGAGCTTCGGGCCAGCCTGAACTACACAGGGAGTTTGAGGCTAGTCAGGCCTACATAGCAAGGTCCTGTCTCAAAAGACCAAGGAGAGGAGAGGGAGAAAAAGAGGCAGAAGAAGAAAGAAAATAAAGGGGAAGTGTGGGGGAGAAGCACAGTGGCCACATTTGCATTCTCAGATCAGGGAGAGCTTGAGCCCAGGAGACAAGGCTAGCCTGGGCAACCTGGTCGGTTTCCTTCACCTCCACCACAGAGCACTCAGAAGCAAGAGGAGCTTTCCCAGGCTGTGCCTGGAAGAGGGGGTAAGACACTGTGACCTTGTGGGGGCGAGGTCATGTTTCATAGCTCTGAATTCAAGGGATGAGGGTTTCCAACTGAAGATGTGAAAATGGCCTAACTTGTTTTTTTTTTTTTTTTTTTGGTCTCCATTTGTAGACCAGACTGGCCTCGAGCTCACAGAGATCCACTTGCCTCTACTAATCCCAAATGCTGGGATTAAAGGTGTGCAACACCACCGCCCGGCCCTAACTTGTATTTTTTTGCTTCTTGACTCTTTGTAATGAATAGGCCAGAGTAAGACTTTTTAAAAAAGATTTATTTATTTATTATGTATACAGCATTCCTTATATGTATGCCTGCGTGCCAGCAGGGAGCACCAGATCTCATTATAGATGGCTGTGAGCCACCATGTGGTAGCTGGGAATTGAACTCAGGAACTCTAAAAGATCAGTCAGTGGTCTTAACCACTGAGCCATCTCTCCAGCCCCCCAGAGTAAGATTTTTTATTTTTATTTCAAGAAGTGTCTAAGTTGAAGGTCTCTTATTTCACACCACTGGTCAGATGTCTGGAGTTCCTGGCATCACAGAGATGGTTGCTCAAATGGTACCAGTCTCACAACCTCCCAGAGGGCTGTCAAAACCCCAGATCAGCCCCACCCTGGGGATTCTGATTTAGTCAGTTTCTGGTGGGTGGAGACCTTGCATTTCTAACCAGCTGCCCTGAGATGTGACGTTGGGACTCTTCTGTGCCTTGGAATTACCTGTGTGACTCTCTTTAGAAGGCTGGTACATAGCTCCTGCCCAGGCTTAATGAGTCTGGTGCAGCCGGAGCATCAGGATTTCTGAAGGGGCTGGCCAGCTTGAGAATGCTTGGGTTTACAGGAAGAGGCACAGACAAGATTAGGGTCCCTTGGGATTCACAGACAACTTCCTTGGTCTCTTCTACAGGAGCCTGCCAGACAGGGCATCTCAAATAGAGGGATGCTTTGCCCAGCCATCTTTTCACACTGCGACTTGATCTTATTTATTTATAATCTAGAAATGGTTTCATGCAGTCCAGGTTGGCTTAGAACTGTCTACGTAGCTAAAGATGACTTTGAACTCCTGGTCTTTCTGCCTCTACCTCTCAAGTGCTAGGATTAGAGTTGCGAGCCATCTCGCCTGGTTTCTACAGCTGAGTCTTTGAAACCAAGCCAAACTGTTAGATTGAGAGGGAAATGGGTGAACCTGCCCCTGTTTCAATCAGGCATCTTCCTGTGCAGGTGGTGGCTCTAGACACGTTTTCCTTGTAAAGCAGCAGTTCCCAATATGTGGGTCGCGACCCCCACACAGGGTCGCACATCAGATATTTACATTACAATTCATAACAGTAGCAAAACTACAGTTATGATGTAGCAATGAAATAATTTTATGGTTGGGGGTCACCGCGGCATGAGGAACTGACTGTATTAAAGGGTTCTCAGCATGAGGAAGGTTGAGACACTGCTCTAGAAGTTTCTGTAAGCTGCAGCCGGGCATGGCCACCTCCTCCGGTTGCCGCTCACCATCATGTTGTCATGGTTCCTACCACTGCCTAGTGTACCAACACCCCTTCCCTGCACTGGCCAGGATGGCTCTTGGTTTTAGCTGCTTTGTGCTCTGTGTATGAGTATAGCTTATGTGTAATATGTGCATATATGATATATGATGTGCACACACATATGGTACCCGTATGTGGTATATGGGTACACACATGTATGCATGTATATGTGTTTGTGTATGGTATGTGCATGTGAGTTGTATGTGTATGTGTTAGGGAAGGTAACGAGGTCATGCCCTGTCTTTAGGGAAATGGCCCTCCATCATCTGTCATCTAACCTAGAGTCTGTCACTAACTTAAAGGGAGGGGTTGGGTAGGTAAGCTCTCTCTACACCTCAGTTTCCCAGTGTGCAGGGTAAAAGGGTTGAGCATGCTGAGCTTAAGTATTTCCTGTTTTTTGGGGGAAGGTCGAGGGTTAGAAGAAGGGTCCCAAGTCCTAGGCAGGAGACATCTGGGCCCTGGGGTATGCTGAAGAGGAACTATGGCCTATGCCTGTTCTGACCACAGGCCTGTGACACTCCCCAGTTTCCCAGAGCTGGGCTCTGAGTCCCCACCCCCAGGTTCAGACTCAGATTGTTCCTGTCCCCACTCTGGTGGCAGCATTGTGAGTCATGGCAATGCCCTCAAATTCTGGAGTTCAGTGGGCCCAGTCCTGCAGCTTTGCATCTTCCTTGGCAGTATAGTTCAGGCAGATAGCCAACCCACCTGGTCTCGGTGTTCCCATGTGTACAATGGGCTGGTAACGGGGCAGGTTGCCCCAGCATACAGCTTGAGCTACAGCCGGGAAGGCATTTCACAGAGAGCCCCATGAGTTGAAGCTGCTTGGTGGGGGAGTAGCCAACAGTCACAATGAAGAGGAGACATCAGCTGTTCATCTTGCCAACTCTCAGTCCAGCCCTGACATGCACATCTTGCTAACAAGGACCCCATTACGCTCTGAAGTCCCAATGGAGCCCAGGTCCCTTAAAGTGGAAGTCCAGACTAAGCTGAGTTTACTGAACCAACGTGTGCCCCCGGATCAGGCAGCCCTCTGCCCCTTGAAGAGCCGTACATCCCAAGCCAGATCGAAGAGCCTCCCCTTGGGCAAGTTAATCCTTCTGAGTTGTGGTAAAATGAGAATAGCTCCACAGGGCTCTAATTTAAGGTCCACACAGACACTGTTCACTTTATCCATCAGGATATAGCCGGCATCATGGAGTCAGCGATGAGGACTCCTGGATGACACTGTGTCAGCACAAGGTGGCCACTGCGCTGTCTCTTGACTCTGACTCTGTATGTCTCTGTTTTGTTTCTGTGCTTTCTTGTGGCTTACCTGTTGGGACACACCCCAGGAGTTACCAGGCCTTTCGTCATCGCCCTTGGCTCCCACCCTCACCTCCCTGGACAGTTGCAGCACCAGAGTCTGCCCCAGGGCTTGTCCCACATCCTCAACTGCTTCATCTACCTAGACGATCTCAACAGTCACTACACTCAGTCACGCAGTCACCCCACCAACCATTGGCGCACTGAAGGAGTGGCTGCTGTTGGCTGCTGTCCGAGATCTCAGCACCTCCCTCTCATCAGGGCACTGGGATGTTTCTTTCTGGACCACCTTAACGCTGCAGTGGCCAGCTCGCCCCACCTGGACTCACACCAGTTTTTCCTTCAAGGCTTTCTAAGTGACTGCTGCCCCAGCCAAACTACCCACCGGAGAAAGATACCCTAGGCTGAAAGTTGCTCATCACATCCCAGTCAGACACCCACACTTGACAGTTCCCCAAATGGTCTTCACACCATGTCCCTCCCAACCCCTGTTCAGGGACACACAGCCCCTACTGGTTTCTACTGCACTGGTCCACCTTCCTGCCACACCACACCCCTCCATACACCCCCACCCCGCTGCTCTCAGGAGGTTCCATCCCCTGTCTGGACTGATGCCTTCCAGTTGCTGTCAATCTAAGCCTTTGGCCGGCGCTCAAGGTTCTCATGGTTTGGGGTCCTGCCATCTACCCAGCCTCTTCTCCAGCTCCCTAAGACCCCCCTCCACACCCTCTCCACTGCTCTCATTCTGTGGCCACCTTCTAGCTTATTCCTTCCACCCAGATAGGTCACCCTCATCCTTTTACCTGGTAAACCCTTACCGTCACCTGCTCCAGGAAAGCCACCCACCCAGCCTAGATTACAGACTCTTCAGCCTGCTGCCTATTACCTGGGTGTGACTCCCTTGTTTAGCTCGTCATGTTATTTTATAATTACTTGCTCTGTGCCGTGTTTCTCCATTAAATTATTAGTTTACTGGGGTCCATGCTTCCTCATTGCTGCACCCCCTGCGCAAACACTTTTGCTCTGTAAAACCACTCCTTCGTTTAGTGTCATTAGGACACTCTCTCACCTTGTTGGTGGTCTTGTAGCTCTGGAATTGGGGAAAGGCAGGTGCTTCTTACTTGGGGTCTTCTATGGGCTGCTGTAACCCTGAGTGTAAAGTGGCCAGGGCCAGCTGGGCTTGTCACTGAAGTGCTGTGAGAGGCCCCCATCCAGGCAATCTCAGAACACTTGAACTTCTTACAAAGCCTGTCCCCAACCCCAGTGGACCTCCGACAATAGCTGGAAGGACATGGCTTCTTCTTTTTCTTCTTCTTCTTCTTCTTCTTCTTCTTCTTCTTCTTCTTCTTCTTCTTCTTCTTCTTCTTCTTCTTTTCTTCTTCTTCTTCTTTTTTTTTTGAGCTAGTGTTTCTCTGTATAGCCCTGACTTTCCTGGAACTCACTCTGTAGCCCAGGCTGGCTTCTGCCTTCTGAGTGCTGGGTTTAAAGGCAAGCACCACCACCACCCTGACTGACACAGTTTCATCTAGCCTCCCGATTCAAAGGGAGAGGTGTTATGGGATATTTGTACACT
>JAQHUG010000027.1:1776724-1834062 GCA_028555095.1 Dicrostonyx torquatus
CCACCTCCTGAACATTAAAGGTATGTGCCATCATGCCCAAGATGATATAATGAATTATTAACATGGTAAATTATGCTGCAGGAACTAAGATGAGGGGTGGGGAGGATGAAACAAATCATTTTTACTCTTTGTATGATTTGCATCAAAGAGCCTGTGTTTGGATGGTGTTTGCATAATTTTAAAGATTTATTTTTACAGTTAAGGGAGAAGAGGGAACATGGAGCCATCCCAACCAATTTATTCTCCGGAAACAGTGGTTAGATTAAGAGTGGACTGGCTGATGCTGGGCATAGTGGCTTGTGCCTTTAGTCCCAGCACTCAGGAGGCAGAGGCAGGTCCAGCCTGGTCTACAGAGAGAGTTCCAGGAAAGCCAGGGCTGTTTCAAGGGAAACCCTGTCTCAAAATAAATAATAATGATAATGATTAATAATAATAAATAGTGGATTGGCAGGAAGGCATGGGCTCTCCCTATCCCACCCCTACTCAAGGGGGCATTCTGAGGTCTCCTGCCCATGAGGCTGCCTGGGTCCTGGGACTGGCTAGTATCTGACAGGGCAGGTTCAATGCTGAGGGCAGAGTTTCTAGTCCTGGGGGGAGGTGCTTCCATCTCCCTCCTACATGCAGCTCTGGGTCTTGAAGCAAAAAGCCAGTGACATTTCCTCTTTGAGCCCAGGATATCATCTACCCTGACATCTTGGCCAGGGCCAGTGGGAGGAGGTTCCATATCACTCCCTGATTCTTGGAGGTTTGGGGTAGGCTCTGAATGGTGTCCCTGGTATGGCTCCCCAGGATATGGCCAGGGTTTCCTGCTGTCCCAGATGTAGGGAGCCAGGGGAAGCTTCCCAAGCTAGAGGTCCCAGTGGCTAAGCTGACCCGATCTACACAACACTGACCAACCAGACTTGGGGACACAACCTTATAGCAAGCGGGAGTGAGGTGGGGCATGGGTCACTGGGCCATCTCCCATGACACTGCTGACTTCCCTATTCCACCAAAGTGTTATCATTTCAGATCTGGTTCCAGTATCAAATAATCCCTGGCAGTCCCTCACTGAGCTAACTTCACCTGGTCTCTTCACTTCAGACCTTCTCGGGAGGCTGGCTCTTCTGGTGAACTTCCAAACACTGAGCTGGGGGCATAGGGGCATAGGCACACAGGTGTGAATTCTGGAAAACTTTGGGTGACCATGAGTAATTCAAGCTATGAGAAAAGCAGAGGCCAGCTCACCTGTGCGATATGGAAGGACCCAGTCATCCTGCCAAAAGGATGTGGGGTGGGGCGGCAGGCTTGCCAGAGCAGGTGTGTGGGGCCACCATGACTATGGGCACAGGCATACATGTGCATATGCCTAGGCACATGCCCAAGGAGACACACACTCAAGGTCACATGCAAGCAGATCTACAGGAACATGCCCACGTCTTGGGGAAGCCTCTCCCCCACAAAAACAGAAGTGCAGCCACAGCACATGCAACACACCCACACAAACCTATACACCATACAAGCTCACACCTAAAATGGCAAGGAGGCAAATCACAAAGCCATACAAATGGACACACACATGGTCATAGTTTGGTGCACAGGCAAGTACATTGTATGCAACACCGACCTGTGCACAATAGGGCTCCTCCAGATGCTGGGGCAAGGGGACACGTGTGGAAATTCATATAACATGGCTGTATCCTCACAGCGTGTCTAAAGCTATGGAGACAGGACCCTGGAGTAAGGGTGCAATTTTGGTTCCTAGGGGAGCTGGGGGACTCAGGAGCACGTGGAACACTTTCCAGGGGCATTTGCCCTTTGATATTTTATTCTCAGTGCTGGAATGTCGTTCACTCACTGGGAAGTTCTCATATTGCTACCACAAAGGGGGACGGGTGGTTGGATTAAGGGTACCCCTTGTTTGCCCCCATCACAGACACACTAGTGTTTCCTCCTCCAACATATCAAGTCCCCTAGAGGCCTGCCCAGGCCACCAGCAAAACAGGTGGGGTAGAGCACCTGGCCTGTGTAAGGCCCTGGGTTCCATCCTCCACACTACAAACCAGGCAACAGCAGCTGAGAAACAGCTGACAGGCATCTGGAGAGAAGGGCGACTGCTCCCGGCGGACGATCCAGCTGCCCTTTCTCAGCTCCTGGCTGGTAGAAGACAAGCCGGTGGATTTCCAAATCTATTTAATCCCTGGGTTCTGACGCACCTGGTTCATCACCAAGCAGGATCTAGTGCTCACAGATCTGATGTCAGAGGGAAGGAGTGGCCTCCGCTGGCCCTGGCATCACTCCAGCCCTCCTGCCCATGTGGCAGCCTGGCAGAGCCGACACAGAGGGAGAGACGCCCCAAAGCCTTTGCCTCTTGAATCTCAACTATTTGCCGGTCTGCAAACATCAGCACAGGCTAGAAAATGGCAGCGGAAAACAGCAACATGGAAGGAAAAGTGATCAGGAGCTAACAGAGAGGCGAGCACTGAAACATAATCTTGTGTTTATCTTACAACAATGGCACAGAGGGCACTTGGAAAAGCTAACAGACTATCCGTGGAAATTTATCATTCAACAAATATTTATTGTCAGATTGGCTGAAGTTCTGGGCACACAGGACAGACAGAAACCCTTAGGGGTTTAAATCCCAGAGAAGGTCTAGGTCATAGAATACGTGAGGTCAATGTACAGCAGTTTAAATGGTGGAAAGGTATAAACAGGAAAAGCCACGGAGGGGCATGGCAGCTTGGGTGATGTGTTTTCTTTACGGTTGTTGTGTATGAGGTATAGGGGCATGCCCATTCCTTGGTATATCTCGGAAGGTCAGAGGGCAACTCTGTCGAGTTTATCCTTCCCTTCCACCTTCACAGGGGCTCCATAGAAGGAACTCAGCCTGACAGGCTGTCGTAAATGCGTTGCCCTCGGAATCATCTAGCTTGCTCTTATTCAGCTTTTTTTGAGACAGGCTTTTACACTGTAGCCCGAGTTGGCCTCAAACTCATCATCTTCTGGCCTCTGCCTCTTGAGTGCTTGATTGTTGGTGTGCTTCACTGTGCCCATCTCAGAGAATGTGATTTACAAACAAACAAAAAACCCAGAATGTACCTTTAGGGTAGTTATAGATTCATAGAAAAAGAAGAACACAGTACAAGACTTCCCCATGCCCCTCCCCATCATAGTTTCTCCATCGATGACATGTTTTATTTATTGCTATGTGTATATATATATATATATATATATGTATATATATGTATGTTTTGGTTTTTTGAGACGGGGTTTCTCTGTAGTTTTAGAGCCTGTCCTGGAACTTGCTCTGTAGACCAGACTGGCCTCAAACTCACAGAGATCCGCCTGCCTTTGCCTCCCTAGTGCTGGGATTAAAGGTGTGTGCCACCTGGCTGAAATATATATATATCAGAGTCTATGTAGCTCAAGCTGGTCTCAAACTCACCATCCTCCTGCCTCAGTTTCCAAGTTAGAGTTACAGTGTCCCCACACTCTGTAGTAATTATTAGCCACGGAAACTTCTCCAGTCCCTTTCAGCAGAGGCGGGAGTTCAAAGTCAGCCAGGGCTACATAAAACCCTGTCTCAAAACATCAAAACATCAAAAAATACATAAGTTTTTTTTTTTTTTGTCTGCTGTTTCTTCACATGACTAAACCGGGGTTGTGAGTCCTGGGGAGCCAGGTGACAAAGGGACAGTGCCATTTTCGTCACACCTTGGTCCACAGTGCTAACTTGACCATGCTGCTGTTGACCTCGACCCTGGCTGGTACACACTGTGAGGCCTCTGTCGAGGAGCCCCTGACATTCCATGCCACGTGACACCTGGGCTCTTCTCTCCCACTGAT
This sequence comes from Dicrostonyx torquatus, assembly GCA_028555095.1. NCBI lineage: Eukaryota > Metazoa > Chordata > Mammalia > Rodentia > Cricetidae > Dicrostonyx > Dicrostonyx torquatus. The sequence continues at coordinate 1,780,553 of JAQHUG010000027.1, forward strand.
TGGTTATTCACTTACTGTTGACAAGCTGGCGAACGTGATTACTCTGGGTTATACAACCCAGTCCTTCCCGCTGTGCTGTGCAGCTGCTCCAGCACCGCTGGACACACCCTCATTCGGGTGACCCTCCTTCCTTTCTGAGGCTTTAGATAGTCTGGTCACATCTTGCCTATTTCCCGTCCTAGTCCAAGAAGCAGCCATTTCTCCAAGAAGCCATGGGTCCTCTCAGTACAGAATGGGTTAGAAAGCGCGGCCTGGGCACTGAGAGTGATCGGCATGGAGGTCTGGAAGGAAGGAAGGCTGTCTGGAGAAGAACCCTCATGAAGAACTGAAGAAGGTGACACTTGGGGGGAGGAGGTGCCAAGAGAGAACAGCCAGTGCAAGGGCCCTGGGGCAGGTACATGGGTTGTGTCATCACAGAACAAAGCCAGTAGCTGACCCAAATGAGTGGTATCGGAGATGAGACGGGGCAGGTAGAGGTGGGTAAAGGCCATCACAGAAGACTTCGGCTTTTCCTCTGAAGGACGGGGACCAGGCAAATGGCATGATCTGACTCACTTCTTAATAAAATCAATCTGGCTGTGATGTCTGGAACTGAAGGAAAGGGGGAGAGCAGATGCTACTGTGAGCATCCAGTGAGTGCCAACGCCGGCTGGGACTAGGCATGAAGCGTGGCTCCTGGGGGCTGGAGGGATGGCTCAGTGGTTAAGAGCATGTACTACTCTTTCAGACCTGAGTTCTGAAATCAACCAGCAACCACATCAGGTGTCTCACAACTGCCTGCAACTCCAGCTCTTGGCGGATCCAATTCCTCTGGCCACTTGGCACCTGCACATAATTAAAATTAATCAAGATTTTTTTTTAAAAAAGAGGGGCTTCCATGTGAATATATGCTTTTTGTTATTATTTTCTCTTTTGAGACAGGTTGTTGCTATGTAACCTTGGCTAGCCTGGAATTCACTGTATAGACCAGGCTGGCTTTGAATTTGATGACTGTTCTGCTTCTGCCTTCCAAGCGCTGGGATGACAGGCGTGCGCCACCACTTTGGGCTCCTCTGAATACACACACGCTAAAGGTAGAGCTGAGGGCATTTTCTGGCAGAGACACCAGGTGAGCAATAAATGGATGACTCTAAGGGGTTTGCCTGGCTGTGTGGGCAGAGGTGATTATGGTTGGCCAAACAGGGAGGAGACTACAAGTGGCAGCTTGGGGAGCTAACCTTGTGAGCACACCAGGCAGTTTTGGGGATGCCCTTGTGAGCACACCAGGCAGTTTGGGGGATGCCCTTGTGAGCACACCAGGCTTAAGAGGCTGATCACTAACCCAAGTGGAGATAGTGAGTTGGCAGTGAGAGGTGAGGGGAGCTGGCCCAGACTGAGCAGGAGAGGGTGGGGCTCAGACTCTGTACCCCTGGTCTGGGCATCCCATCCATGGGCTTTAGGTCTGTAGCAGCTGCTCAGCCTGAGTTCAACCCAAGGAGCCCACCTCAGCCACTAGGGCAGGGAAGTAGTCTGGAGGATAGCCAGTCCTTGATTGTGCTTCATACTCTGACAGGGTTTTGCATGAACGCTGGGTGCTCAGGCACGGGAATGTAGCATACTAGGTCTTCCTAGGAAAACGTATGTCAGCGCAGGTCCTTCTACTGCTGAATGAAAAGATGAAAGGGTGAATGAATGAACAAATCTTTCTCCAGTCCTAGGGCTCCCAGGACTGGCTCAGTTCTCCTCAAGTCTAACAGACCAAAGTGGACTCGTGTATGAAAGATGGAAAAGAAGTCCCCAGACCTCAGTCAATAGCGTCTCCTAGATCTGCAATTCTACCCTGCTTCCCTACCTTCTGTAAGGCAGAGACCTCCACCATGGCACCACTTGCTTATAACCTGGGCCTTTGTTCTTCTCTCCTGTGCCCCAGAACATCCAGAGAATGTTCTTGCTAGAGAAACACATTGGTGGCTGTGTGTGGGGACACAGAAGCTGATGCAGAAGGAGCAAAAGTTCAAGGCCTGCCTAGCCTGCACAGCAAGTTCAAAGGCAGGCTGGATAATTCAGTTGAGACTATATACCTCATAGGCAGAGTGCCCACCTCGTATGTGGGAGGCCCCAGGTTCAATGTCTAGCACTGTAATAAGATTAAGTAAAAAGCCCAGTCTCCCTTAAACCCTTGGGATGGAGGGCAGGGGCCTGTGGGGCCTCCCATCTAGTCAGTCTCCTCCAGAAGGTTGATTCTCACCCCACCTCGTTATAGCAGCCACTGACACTGCTTCCTCCCTCCCATGCACTCCCTCTACACTTGCCCCTTTCCAAAATGCAACAAACTCTTCAGACCATCTGGCTAACCAGTGTTGAATCCTGGGGTGCTGGCTGCCCCAAGGCCTGGCTCTGCCTTGAGTCGCAGGTGCATGGTGAGCCCTGTAATCTGGAGCTCTGCAAGATGGAGGCTGCAGGGGGCAAGGAGCAGTAATGGAGGTTTATGGAGCATGCTGAGGGTGCCCAGAGGCTCCCTGGAAGATGCCATTGCTGGCCAGATACTGGCCAGACTCTGCCCAGCCTCCGGGGAAACAAGCTTTCTCTGTCCTGAGTTTGACCTCTACAAGAGAGATTCAGGAAACAGCCACTGACTGGCTGGACTAGTTAGATACCTCTAAATGTAGTCATGGTGATTTTCCTTTCTTTTTTGCATTTTTGTGCCTTCTACTAAGAAGGAAGAAAAAAAAAAGAGAGGTAAGCTCTCTTTTTAAAATAAAAACCAAAAACTAACATTGGGCTGTTCTGCTATTGCATTGGTGAGAAGTCAGCACTCCCTGAATGATCTGAGCTAAAGAGACATGCCTGTCCTATGGATCCGAGGGCAGAGGCTGGAGTGGGCCCAGCGATGCTTGGTGCTGTTGCCAGGAACTGGAACTCACCCCAGTGTCCGTCAACAGTAAAATGGGTGGCTAAGTTATGAGAGTCACACAGTGACAAGTTCCAAGCAAGACCAGTGACCTTATGAGTGGCCTGGGACTGCCCAAGACAGCATGGCTGGATCTCACAGGACACTGAGCAAAACAAACACATTACACAGTAGGTACTATGTAACCCCATGTAACAAGGACACTTGTTAAAAACTGGCCACAGCCTATGGGGCGGCATGGGGTTCACCCTTAGAGCTGTCAGGGGGCTGGCTCCATGGGTGATCACCTGTTAAGATTTTTTGATGAGCTCTTGGTGGTGGTGCATGTGACTTCTGAGGTTCTTTTTGTTTGCTTTTGAGCCAAGGATTCATGTGGTCCAGGTAGCCTCAAACTCTCTATGTAGTTAAGGATGACCTTGAACTTCAGTCTTCTACTTGTTATACTTCCCGAGTGCAAGCTCCATCAATGGTGCCAGAGATGGAACCCAGGGCTTCATAAGCTAGGCAAGAACTCCACCAACTGAGCTACAATCCCATCCCTGTATCCTCTGCCCAGTGCTGTGTTTTGGTCTGGGTAGTGGCCACATGACTATGTTCACCTTGTGCTAAGTCCCTCAGCTGTACACTGTCTAACGGTTGGCCTGTGGGCTTTAACCCAGCCCTCCACCTCAAAGAAAGTTTTATTTTTAAAAATAGAAGGCATACCTCCCCTACCCTGCGGGTCAAATCTCCCTTTTCTGTTCATAAGGAGGTAGGGAGCCATGCCTGCCTCCTTGGTGCATAGCCAGCTGACGGACTGCTGCCACCACAGCCTGTCCATTTAGTCTTCCAGAGTGAGACTGGGGACTCTTGTTTCCATCTAGCAGAGAACACATGCCTCTGGGGTCAATTCCATATCAGATCAGGCCTCTGGAGGCTGGGCTGTCCCTTCCTGGCTGGGACATTCTGGGCCTCCCTATCTCAGCTGGGGCAGACTGAGGACTGGCTTGGGAGAGCTGAATGCACGATCAGGTACCTGCGTTTGGGGGTCACATGCTCAAAGACCTCCACCTTCTGGTCTCTTCTGAGTGGCAGAGGTACAACTACCTTAATTTAGTATACAGGGAAGCCTAGGAAGCCTGGCCTGACCTTGCGCACCACCCTCAAAGGTCAGCTCTCTGGGGTTCAAATTCCCGTGGTGGCTGGGAGGCCAGAAATCAATCCGACTGGTCGGCCAGGGAGGGGTGCGGATCCAGCGAGCTGCCCTCAGCAGCCTGGCATGGTTATTTATAACTGTGGGTCGCCTTACCTCCTGACCTTCAGCCTGGAGCAGCAGCAATCTGTGGTGATTAGCATCTCTCCCATAGCCCACTGCGAACAAACACCCCTCTGTGAGGTCTCCAGTAGGAGGGCCTGCCGGAAGCAGGAGCAGGACGTTGACCCGTGCTGGCTCCTCAGGGTGGATCCTGTCGTGTGTGTGTGTGTGTGTGTGTGTGTGTGTGTGTGTGTGTGTGAAGGGGGAGGTGCGTCTGCGGGAAGGTGCTTCAGATACTCCTGTTGCCTCGCTTCCAGGGTTGCAAATGTTCTGGACTATTTTGGGCAGCAGCTTTATTTACAATATAGGACTCCCCAGCCTGGGTCTGCTTCTGCTCTGAGCCAGAGAGAATGAAGCTGGCAGTCCTGGTGTCTGGAGTAACTTTGCAGATGCAACCCCCTGGTACCATACTGCATTGAAGCCAAGTCACAACCATCACACAGAACTCCCAGACTTCCTGTTGGACCCCAGAACCCCCACCAGTGGTCTGGGAGAGGGTAGGGCAGGGTCATTCATTCAGCAGTTTTGTTGGGCCTCTACTAAGCACTTCCCAGGAGAAGTTACTGCCTGTGGGACTGTCAGTGGAAAGTCCACAGGGAAGCCTAAGGTTGGGCAGTGGCAGAAGGTTTCAATGTGTGAGACCTGGAGATGGACATCAAGACAGAGAGGAGGGGCAGGAGAGAGGGTGTCTGGGGAGACAAGGCTAAGTATTTGTCAAGGGCAGACAAAGCCAAGCTTAACATCCCATTCTAAGCCAGCGAAGGCTGTGGCTCAGTAGCAGGGCCTCCCCAGGATAGCTTCCAATGACCTTGGCTCCAGCACAGAGGATGAAAGTCTTACCCAGTGCCCATCTGGGTGGTGGACCTGAGAAGGCTGTGTAGAGGCCAGCTGAAGCTGGTTCTGCCTATTGAAAGGCTTGGGCACAGTGTGACTGGATATACTGTTTTGAGACCCTATCTCACTGGACTGCTTTGGCTGGCTTGGAACTCTGCATAAGACCAGGCTGGCCCAAGTGGCTAAAGGAGAAGGGCAGCTACATCCAGCCTCTGGCACGTCCTGAAACACTCACAGCACTTCAGCTGTGCGACTCGACCTTCTCTGCTTACCCTCACAAGCCTGTTTCCACCAGTGAGCAGGGAAGACTGCTCACTGTGAAGAGCAGTCTCAGCATTTGCTGCCTGCTTCTGTGACCTAGTCACCTTCTAGACCAGAGGACCACCACTCACCTCCCCCATCCCTACCCCACGCCCACTACTCCACCCCTCCCTACCCCACTCCCACTACTCCATCCCCATCCCCTCCTCACATCCCTCCCCCACCCCCACTACTCCATCCCTTCCCCTCCCACTTTTCCACCCCTCCCCCTCCCCACACCCCTACCCCAAGCCCACTACTCTGCCCCTACCCGCTTCCCCACATCCCTTCCCCACACCCACTACTCCACCCCCATCCCCCTCTGGCTCTAGGGAAGTTCAAGGGGACAGATCAGGGATAGATGCATGAGTGGCTGTGGCTGTGGCCAAGAAATCATTGCATAGTATAAAGAAATGGTATGTGTGCTGGGTGTGTCCTTTGTGGGAGGCGCTGTGCATGGGGGGCTGTGTGTAGGATCTTTGCGGGGGCTCAAGGAAGAGAGTATGGGTTACAGAGTGCAGGGTGTGGGCTGGAGTTACAGGAATGTCTTGGCAGGTGAGGCTGGGGGCTTTGGGCCCTGCAAGGGCCTCTCCCTCATGACCAGTGTGTGGCAAGTGGGCCCTGACCAGTCGATGAACTCAGGGTCTGGAAGAGTCAGCGGCTTTTCCACCTTTTTTGCCAAATGGGATGTCAGCATTGGGGCGGGGCAGGGCAAGAGAGGGAAGGGGGATGCCGGCAGGCAGGCAGACCAGGCTGGGAAGGTGGCAATGACTTCATGACAGACAGCTGGCTGCTGAGCAGCTGGCTGAGGGGGTGGGGAGCTGGAGCCTGACTGGGCCAGGAAACCTGCCCCCTTGGCCACTGGTCAAGGCCAAGGTTACTGTTCCTTTCCAGAAAGGGATAGGCAGCCTGGCCTCAGTTCCCTTTCTGGGGCCTCCTGACTGCACACCGGCCATCCTGGGTAAGGACACCTGTCCCCACTTTACAGATAAAGAAACTGAGGCTCACTAAAGTTGTGAGACTGGGGGAGGGGCAGTAGCATGTCCCCTACTGCGCCACTAAAGACTGAATGCCTATGTGTGTGAGCACCAGGCCGTCTCTGAAACACTAGGCATATAGTTCTCAAGGCCACCCAAAGGAGCTTCTTCTTGGGGAGTGCCTCCACTTACTTTCTACTCTTTGGGGGCAGGCAATCAGCAGCAGTGTCCCCCATCCCTGTAAACTGAATCTTGGGCCCCTCCCTACCACAGGCCAGAATGCTGTTTTCCAGCCAAAACTTCATTGAGTGCTGGCTCAGACTGACTCCTCAGCAGGGCTGGTGGGACACCAGACCACAGGTGGGTGTGAACCAGGCCTTTGTACCCACAAGCTGAGATCAGCTTTGGGGGTGTTCTTTCTTCCCCCATTTACTAGTTTCCCATAAGAATAATAACTACCCTACATAACCTTTGTAGTTCATAAAGGGCTTTCACAGACATTGTCTGGTTCAGTGTTTACCCTCGCCTTGTGACAAGCAACTCACGCACCCATTTTATAGAATAAGAAACTTAAGTCAAAGAGGTTCTGGATGAGTCTCAGAGCCCAGGGCCAGGAAGTAGGTGGTGCTCAGGTCTCTCTGACCCGGACATCTGCCGCAGCAGCACCTTCTCAGGGAGCTTGGCAGTCATGTGACTGGCACCAGGTCCTGCAGCCAACAGTGAGGTGTGCGGCGGTCCTCGACATCTCCAGTGGGAATGTGTGAGCCTACTCCCTCTCTGCTTGTCCTGTGTGGAGTAGGGAGGGAAGCGGGCACAGGGAGGAGGCACAGTGAGACAAAGGTGACCGGTGCTGAGAGCGGGCCATGTGTTCAGGAGGGTCTCCCAGAGCAGCGCTGGCTGTTGGTGGTACTAAGCTCTGGCCAAGGAGTGGACCTCGAGTCTAGCAACAGCGCCTGAAGCCAGCTGCTGCTGTGTGCGACCCTGTCTACAGCTGGAGGAGAAAGGACAGTACAGTGAGGTGTGCGGTTTCTCAAGTGGAGAGAGGATCCGAAAGTCATTTTTCTCAGTGGGACACTGTCAGTCCCTCCTTGGGGCATGTGTGCACTCAGCAGAAAAAGGGTGGTGCTGGTGGTAGAGCCCATTTGCTTTTTTGGAAATACTAGTGACCAGAGAAACTGCAAACACTGAGAACCAAAAGCCATCCTTCCTTCCAGTGGCTCCTGGAGGAAGTTGTTTTATGTATGTGGCAGGGTGGTCCCCATTTTCATTTATTTTTCAGACAGTCTCATTTTCTGAGACAGCACTGACTGGCCTGGATCTTGGGATCCTCCTGTCTTAGCCTCCCAAGTTTGGGAACTATAGGTGCATCTTGCATAAAGGGATCTGGTTTTTAATTGAGGAATGGTTACCTGATTAGCTAGAAAACTTCTAGGCCCTAAGGGAAGGGGCTGTGATCACACCCCGCCTCACCCCTGCCACTGCAGAGAGTAGGCTTCCTTGGGGAACCTGAGCAAGAAAGAACATTCTAGTAAGTGTACTAGGAATTCTGAGAAAAGTTTCAGGGCCAATTCTCTATGCCATCTACCCTTGACTCCTTTCTGACTGGGAGCTGGGAGGGAATGTTCCCTTAAACCTCTCAGACCTCCTGGGATGTGGTTGCCTCCCCCAGAACCCTCAAATAATCCAGACCCTGCAAGGAGACATCATGGGTACGGCTGGCTGGCTGCCCCTCTGAGAGGGCATGTCTGTAATGCGGAGGCCAAATATAGAGGGAACCAGACACCTCATGGACCCAAGGCCCAGGGAGCCCCAAGGACTTCATAGTGCATGCCCCACCCCCGGCTTTTCTGAGCCCTGCAAACCACCACCATCCCTAGCCTGGGCAAGCAGCCAGGAGACTGGCATCCCCTTTTCTGGCCCCAGCTCACTTGGGTACATGTCCCAACAAATCCAAGCACAGCAGGAGGCTGGCTCAAGGAGGTAGGGGCAAAGTTTGAGCTGGGTGTGAGCGAGCGTGGGGACACCTTTCTAAACCCTTTTACAAGCGTACCTTCCCACAGGGCTCTCAGCACCAGGAGACCAAGAAACCACTCTGCCTCTGTTCTTTAGCTTCCCCAGGAGACCAAGACCATAAAGTTGGGGTGCGGGAGACCAGAAAGCCAGGCCAAACCCCAATAAACTGCAGGCCAAATCGAACTGCAAATAATTAGTCCCAATTGCCTCCACCCTCCTCTCTGGGGAGGGAAAAGTCAAAGGGCAGAGTTGCTGACGCAAATGTCAGGGGAGACATGTGGAGGCTTGAAACAGCTGGGCTCCTGCTTCCAGTGAGGTCACTGGAGCCCTGAACACTGTGTCCCCCAGGGCAGCTTGGAGAATTGTTCTCAGAACCCTTGAGGTGAGGGGGCTCTGTGGCTTTTCCTTCCCAGTTCCAAAGTCATTAGAGCCAGCCAGAGAAGGTTAATCAGACTCTTGGGGAAAGACCTCTGTCTCCTGTGAGGGGGATCCTGGCTCTAAACCCTCTTCTAGGTTGTCCCTCCTGTGGGCACACCTCGGCAGCTCCACCAGGTCTTTGCAAAGTGGTGACCCCCAGCGGCCAGTGCATGACTTGAATCTGGGCCTAGGTGGCTACCATTCAAACACTGCAGCCTCAGTCCCAGGCCAGGGAACCTTGGACACAGCAAGAGTAGCTTGGGGATTTGGCCTTGGTCAGGGATATTTACCAGGTCTTAAATTTTCCTCACTAAATTGTGGCTAGACCTCAGCTGAAATATCCCACTGTTAGCAGATCAGGGTCAGCATGTCTAAGGATGAACTCATCATCTCCTGGCCCCAATCCTGCTCCTCCTCCGGACTTCCCTGTTTCCATTAATAGCACTGCCACCACCCAGTCCCTGGAGCTCCAAACCTTGTCATCTTCAACCCCTCCTCTCTGGACTGGGCACCTGCCCTGCCCTTCCATCCTCTAGTTAGTTGGCCTTTTGCAGAGCCGCTGGCGTGCTCAACAGTGCCACCCAGAGGCCAGGCCTGATCACATGACCCACTTGTGTCTTGGGGCAAGTTTCAGCTTTCTCAGTTATAACCTAGCTAGAATAATCATTTTCTAGGGTAATGTGTGACTCAACTGCCAGAAAGGACCCAAAAAGCCCTATCGTATAAGTTCCTAGACAAGAGAGGATTTTATACATCATGTCCCCCAAAGCCTACCTACACTTTACAAGGAAACTGAGGCCCCGAGAGCCAGGGTAGGAACTAAGAGAGGTGTTAAACACTAAGTGTCTTTACAATACACTGCAGAGCTATCCACAGGCCTTGAAGACTCCTACTAGTTTTAGTGTTTCTCCCTCCCCATCATTCCATCCTAGAACCCTGAACTAAAGGCTGCCTCTGAGTTCATTAGGCCCATCCCCTGCCTTCAGGCACAGATACAGCTGGCAGATGTTGAGGTCATTTAGCTAGAGGAAATAATTCTGTGATGTGACAGTCACAGGTCACATACAGCAGTCTGAGTCAGGGCAGCCCATCTGCAAGGTTCTAAGTGAGGCTGAGCACAAAGCAACTTGCCTGAGGGGCATGGCCTCATGTCAGATGTCCAAATGGGTAAGGGTCTCCTCCTGTACTCCTGTTGTCCCTGTCAATCCTACACCAGTGTCCATGCAATTTTTAGAGTCAGGAGGCTGACCCAGCTTGCTGCCATCCAGTTCTGGTTCCCCATGGGCAGATGTTTCTTTCATTCACCCTGTGGATAAGGACCTGGATTAGCCACCCATGCTCCCTTCAAATGAATGCTAAGAGTCACATCCTGGGAAGAGTGTTAAAATCATTACCAGATTCCCAAAGGGGACTTTGACCCCTGAGGAGGCTACAGCAAGATCATCAGGTAGCACCAGGTGGTGGTGGCACACATCTTTAATCCCAGCACTTGGGGGGCAGAGGCAGACAGATCTCTGTGAGTTCAAGGCCAGCCTGGTTTACAGAGCAAGTTCCAGTACAGGCACCAAAGCTACACAGAGAAACCCTGTCTCATAAAACCAAAAGAACATCAGGTGGCCTGCAGAGATGGCTTAGAAGTTAAGAACACTGACTGCTCTTCCAGAGGACCTGGGCTCAATTCTCAGCACCGATATGGCAGCTCATAACTGTCTGTAACTCGGGTTCCAAGGGACACAACACCCATGGCAATACACTAATAATAATATGATGATGATAAAAGAACATCAGGTGGAAAGGCTTTCAAAATGATAGGATGGGCCATCCTAGAGTCCTCGGTCACCTGTCTTCTAACACCATGGTTCTCAAATGGATAGATGTTTTTGTTTCCAGGGACCATTTAGATCATCTGAAGAGAGTTTCTGTTGTCATATAACTGGGGAGTGGGGACTGCTAGATGTTGTTAGTGGGTCAGGACAAAGACATTGTTATGCAGCCTATTAGTGCTCAGGTCAGACCAGGGCACAGGACGACCCGCTGATAGACACAGACCTGACCTTTACAGTCTTTGTAATGATCTTGATGTTCTTGTCCCCCTGCCCAGCCTGGGGAACTTTCTAGAATAGTCCTGGCTGACTTCTCGACTCTTTCAACAAGGACAAATAGGCCCTGGAAGGACACCCTGGGTACTCAAAATCCCATTTTTGAGCCTTGTGTCCACCGGATTTGTAGTCCTTGATGTTGAATTCATGAAGGGAAAGATGAGGGCAGTGAAGAGCAAAATAGCTCTCTCAGCTCTCCTCAGAACCAACCTTCAACCCCAGGGGAGGGAAGGGGCTTGCAGAGAAGCAGAGGCAGCTTGGCAGGGCCAGGAAGCTTCTGCCACTCAGCCTAGTGCGTCACATGTTCTTCTTCAGCCTCTACAAACACCCTTCCTATATAATAACTACTGCCTTCTCCCTGGGACTGGTTAATGTTTCCAAACGGAACTTCTTCCCCTGACCCTTAGAGCTCTGCCATCAGGGCTTCTCACATTATCCAAGTATCTGCTCAAGGTAACTGACAGCAAGAGACCCTGAGATTCCATTATGGCACTAACTACCTTATGGGGCAGAAGACTCACAAACATGCCCACCCTCTGCCTCATTTTAACAGAGGACACAACTTTCCCCATCATGGTGTCAAGCTATTAGGTAGTGGCACTGGGCCTGGCTCTGAACCCCAAATGATAAGCTCAGGCAGGTAGATTTCTAAAAGAGATGCAGCAATGGTGGCAGAGTCCAGCCCTGCAGGAAGGAGTCCTCTGAGTTCCTAAGTGGAGGTGAGGCCCTGAGAGATCTGGGGTTACATAAAAGCCACCACTTGCCTCAGTGGCCTGCTGTGGGACAATGGTCTTGTATTAGTTTAATTAGTTTAATAAAACACTGACTGGCCAGTATAGGCAGGGTGACCAGAACAGAAAATTCTAGGAAGAGGAAAGGCTCAGTCTGCAGCTGTCATCCAGACACAGAGGAAGCAAGATGAGAATGTCTCACTGATAAAAGGTACCAAGCCATGTGGCTAAACAGACAAGAATTATGGGTTAGTTTAAGATATAAGAATTAGTTAAAAAAGAAAGCCTGAGCTACTAGGCCAACCAGCTTATAGTTAATGTAGACCTCTGTGTGTTTCTTTGGTACTGAACAGCTGTGGAATTGGGCAGGACAGAAATCTCAGGCAACAGCAGCCACATCATTTTGTGATCATGTTCATCTCCTAGAAATCCCTTCCTGCTCTATGGCAATTAATGTTTATCTTTCCTTCCACTATGTTGCCACTCTGGGGAGGTCATGTGACCGCCAGCCTGCCCCATGACCCAGCAGGTCACCCTCACCTTTTAGCATTTGTCTACCGTTTGAGCCCCAGAATTGGGGAGGGGCAGTGATGGCCTAGCCTTCCTGCCCAAATGATGCTTCTGGCATTCCTGTACTGGGCCAGGACCCCCCCAAAGAAGGGCTGGGAATTTGACTGCTGTTTGAAAAGGGTCGTTGGATGAACCCTCAACTCCTTGTCTAATGCAGCCCCTCCCCAGCTTTTCTGTCATGTCCTGCTGCAAAAACCTTTGCCAGCTCTTCCCTTTCTTTTTTCTTTTTTTTTAAAGATTTATTTATTTATTATGTATACAACAGTCCTTCCACGTATGCTTGTATGCCAGAAGAGGGCACCAGATCTTATTATAGATGGCTGTGAGCCACCATGTGGTTGCTGGGAATTGAACTCAGGACCTTTGGAAGAGCAGTCAGTGCTCTTAACCACTGAGCCATCTCTCCAGCCCCCACTCTTCCCTTTCTTTACCAGTGCTGTCTAGCCATGTCAGCTGGTGGGCTCTACACTGCATGATGAACTTTCAGTGTGGGGATGCTACCTCCCTAGGAGCACTTTGGTTGGAGTTCGGGGCATTCATGTCTACCCTTCTGGAGTAGATGTGAATCCTTTGAAGCATTAAGCTCCCTGAGCTTGAGGCTGGCAGTCACCACTGTTGAGATGCCCCATCCTTCAGGCCTGTGCCTGCTGCTTTAGGTAGATGACTGGACTGTACCCAGACCTCAGGGAGGCTGTAGCTCCTGCTTACTCCACATAGTCTCCACCTTCTGATCCTCTCCTGAGTCAGCATCCTGGACGGGGAGTGTTGGTCAAGCTTGTCTCTCTCCATGGGTCTCAACAGTCAGAACCTCACCTGTGCCAGCCTTCAGTGACATTTGCTTGTATTTTTCCTTAGGAAGATCCACTAACACATAACTGATCCTGGTCACAGATGGTGGAGAGACTTGCTCTCCCCCCTCCAACTTACATGTACTCCCGCTAATGAGAATCATGGGGCAGAAAGCTATCCTATGAACCCATCTGGCCCAGCACTGTTGTATTTTAGAATGGAAATCAAGACTCAGAGAGAAAACAACCAGGCTAAAGCAGTGGTCACACAGAAAAGCTTGGAAGGAGGTTGTGAGCTTCCTGGTGGCAAGTGCAGTGGACTAGCAGGTCCCTGAGAGTAAGCCGAGGAGAGTAAGAGAGGAGAGGGGTGTGCAGCCTTGGAGGTTTATTCTGGACACACAGATGTTCTTCCTCTAATCCTTACCCCCTCATTTCTTTTCCAGCAGCAGTTATAAAAGCCAGGAAATAGATGTGGATTGATGGCCTATAATGGGCTTAGTGCTGTGACCTGCTGAGTTATGTAAGTCCTACTTATTATCAGCTTGGATGAAGTGTCCATTGAAGCAACTCACTAAGCTGATTCCATGACATTCCCTTTAGCTTGCCCAGAGGCGGCAGCAGAAATTCCTCTGCAACTTCAAAGAACAGAAATTATGGTATGGACGCTTTCAAAAACCCTTAGGCTGATGTTTCTCTTACCCATCTCAAAACCTGCAACTTCAGCACCAGTCCCAGTTTGGGTCTCCTGGATGCCTAGGCTATCGGCTGCCTTGGTGGAGCTGAATAAGGTATTTTTCTGCCCCATGAAGGGGTGAGGCAATCCAAGGCAGTGAGAAAGCACAGCAGCCTGGTGGGAAAGGCGCTGAACTAAGAGTCAAGAGTTCCAGGCTCATCTCTGTTGTTGCTGCTCTTGGTGTTGATGCTTGCCCAGTTTCTGCCCATCTCCAAGACCCTCAGGAAATGTAAGTGCTAGAGAGCCTGAGAATCAGAAAAGCATGCTTTTTGTGAAGAATGCTTTATGCTGCTGCTCCTAGTTCTTTGTGAAGAGCCCTAGGTAGCTTTTCCAAGGAGGAAGCACAGATGTCCCCCCACCCCACAGCCTGCCTCCACAGATGCAGACTAAACCAGAGAGAATGGAAGGCCAGTAGCTGAAAATTCACTCCAAACTAGGAACTCAAAGCACAGACCTTGTCTGGGATGAGCCAAAGGTAAAAGAAGGCAGGCTTGTTTGAGAAGGCAGTAGGAAGAGAAACAAGCAGCTGCATGGAAGGACAGGTGTCTTGCTAATTGTTGAGTAATGCACGATCTCATGAGCTGTTGCAACAAAGAATCTCGAGACCATCACTGTGCTGCTGACAGGAAAACCCAGTTTCTGAACATTTACTCCACTTTGGGTCATCTGCACCTGAGATGCCCTGCTAATATCTCCAATGATTCAATTTTGGCCTGGTGGTGGTGGCACACACCTTTAATCCCAGCATTCGGGAGGCAGGTGGATCACTGTGAGTTCGAGGCCAGCCTGGTCTACAGAGTGCCAGGACAGGCTCCAAAGTTACAGAGAAACCCTGTCTCGAAAAACAAACAAACAAAAAGATGCAATTTGCCTTCTTGCTTGGGAAGAGTAATGTTAAGCTTTACATCCTATCAAAAGCATAGATGATTTCCCACTCCACTGTGCATTTGATGTTACTGTTTTACTAAGTTCTGTGTCTGCTCTCTGCTCATTTATAAGTGCTCAGCTTGATTTTGTTATAAAGCATTATAAGCAACAGGTATCAAATAGGCTTCATTAGTTATTGTCAACTTTACCACTATTTCCATGCTCCTGTCTGTCTTCATAGAAAGGAAATTAGCTCTTAGATGTAAACAGTCTTCCTCTGTTTCATTTTTAGGATCAATCTCTTTTTCCTTAAATTGGGGGTGGAAGGCAACAAGAAAAGGCCTCTGACAGTGTCAAGGTACTGCTGCTTCTTTGGGAATCACCTAAATCTTAGGACCACAAAAGCCTTAGAACACTGATGAACAGATGGGAGTTCCTGCAGCCAAATGTTCTTATTTTAAGGGGACAACATTCCAGTGTTCAACCCCTGCTTTGAATGTACAGTCACAATACTGTCTACATGTCACCATTTCTGAGTCAGCTTTCCCCATCAACCTATATTCCTTGAAGGTGTCTTACTGATCTTTACTACTGAGCTACATACCTGACCTCTGGGACCCCCAAAAGCTAGCTTCTGAATGTCCCGCAGGGTTAGGGTGTACTGTACACATTACCTTATTTGGCAAGTGAAGAATTATGGGGTGTTATAGCAAGGGCACACAGCAGTTATATAACTATTAGAGGGTCATAAATTAGCAACCAGTGAACCAGGACTCCAACGCAGGTCTTACCCTACATGTGCAGTAGCCTCCATGTCCGGTTAGTCCAGTTTCAGCATTTGTTGAGGTGCCCTCTCATCTGTCAGACCTGTTTATCAAAAGGGAAGGTATTTTCTATGGCCAGGCCTCTGGATCACTGGGGTCAGTGATGCTCTCCACAGGGGTTCTCCATAGATCACCTGTGAATTTATGGGCACACACTCGGAAAGACTAGATGTTATGAAAATAACACTACGTATGACAAGAAAAGCTAATGGGCCAGGTAGTGGTGTTGTTCGTCTTTAATCCCAGCACTTGTGAGGCAGAGGCAGGTGGATCTCTGTGAGTTCAAGGCCAACCTGGTCTATAGAGAGAGTTCCAGGATACTCAGGACTACAGAGATAAACACTAGACAAATAAACAAACAATAAAGAAAGAAAAAAGCTAATAACTTCTTTCTACGAAAACTAAGAGAGCCGGGCGGTGGTGGCCCACGCCTTTAATCCCAGCACTCGGGAGGCAGAGGCAGGCGGATCTCTGTGAGTCCGAGACCAGCCTGGT
This sequence comes from Dicrostonyx torquatus, assembly GCA_028555095.1. Classification (NCBI taxonomy): domain Eukaryota; kingdom Metazoa; phylum Chordata; class Mammalia; order Rodentia; family Cricetidae; genus Dicrostonyx; species Dicrostonyx torquatus. Next base: position 1,796,385 of record JAQHUG010000027.1, read on the forward strand.
CTACAAGAGCTAGTTCCAGGACAGGCTCCAAAGCCACAGAGAAACTCTGTCTCAAAAAACCAAAAAAAAAAAAAAAAAAAGAAAACTAAGAGAAATTGTCTTGCCAAGCAAATACAGGCTCATGAGAGGAAATATCACTTACCCCTTTAAGGTGGCAGTAAGTTTACAGTACCCTAATTTTCAACTGCCCAAGCTGAAAGGAGGACTATGAAGCTGAGGTGGGGGTAACCTCACAGTTATCACACAAAGATCACAACTGGCCAGGAATGAATGAAGCTTTGTCACCTGGGAAACAAGATGTTTGGGACTGCAGCTGGGCTGCTCTCCTTCTTGTAAGCAAATGTTACCAACCTGAAGATCAGAATCACCTGGGTAACTTGAGATGGGCAAAAGAAGGGAAAACCTTACTGTATGGTAGCTCCCAGGGCAATTAATGGCCATAGCTCCCTCTTCTGGTCTGACTGAGAACTATAGTTTATGGCTGAGATTCCTGTACCCAGAGCCAGGGTATATATTGTCCTCCTATATTTTCAGGGCCTAAACTCAAATCATAACTGTTTTATCTCTGTGGGTGGAAGCTATTTTGTTGTGTTTAGCATGCCAAAAAAAAATCTCAGTTGTTTGGATTCAGTGTCTTTTTGATAATTTTTAAATTCTAAATATTCCAACACTCCTTAACCCACTCCCACTGAATGACCTTGAACAAGTATATCAACACGCCATTAAAATCTACACTGAGATAGGCGGTGGTGTCACTGGCAGATGGATTTCTGGGAGTTTGAGGCCAGCCTGGTCTACAGAGTGAGTTACAAACAGCCAAGGCAGTTACACAGAGAAACTGTCTCAAAAAACAAAACAAAACTATCCATACTGCAACACATCTCATGACACTGGGTGTGATCAACCGTAGGAGACTGAGGGCAGGTTTCACTCAGTACTCCTACCTGTCAACTGAATGCCCTCCTGACCACTGCCACGTGTCATCTGGACCGTGAGTCACACTGCTCACTTTTTTTAAAAAAAATATTTATTTATTTATTATGTATACAATATTCTGTCTGTGTGTATGTCTGCAGGCCAGAAGAGGGCACCAGGCTTCATTACAGATGGTTTTGAGCCACCATGTGGTTGCTGGGAATTGAACTCAGGACCTTTGGAAGAGCAGGCAATGTTCTTAACCACTGAGCCATCTCTCCAGCCCCACTGCTCACTTTTTAGCCAGTGCCAAAGAACAATCTTGGCTCTCAGAAATGACGTTTCATGGGACATATTATTGGCCATTCTGATAAAAACCAAATCTAGAGCCCCAAGAAAGATAAAAACAAAGCACACTGAACCTCACACATGTTTCATATACATATTTATATATATTTCATGTACAAAGTTACATTCTGAATCCCAGGGATTCCGTAATAGAAATAAATACTGAAATAACTACATTGCTAATGAGCTTTTTACTCATAGAAATGAAGCTTCGGCCTCTAAGAGACAGCAAATGGGACACTCTAGAACCCAATCTTATGAGGCAAGTTCTGATGTTTAGGACAAAAAGAAATTTAGGACATAAACAGTTAAAATATATTCAAATATTGAGAAATAAAAGACAAAATTATTAATAAAACTTCATTTTAAGAGAGAAAAGACAATTAGTGTTACAGAATAGCACAACCCTGTTAGAAAAGCATCTATGATTTCAACATTTATTTCCTTCTCTTCCCATGTGTCCAAATGGGACACCATCAGCCCCTTTCCTAACATGATCAGTTAAGAAGAATCCTAAATCTGGTTGAGTCCTTTGGTAATAGTCATAATACTTACTAGGAAATAAATATCCATCTCCATGCCATTTGCAAGACACACATTCTTTTTAGGTTAATATGAGGCATTTTGTTTTGTTGCAAAGGCTGCATGTTCAAGTCTCCTCTCAAATTCATGCGATAAACAATGCTACAACTGAGCCTATACTGTAACCTTTCCACTCACACACATTCCAGCTGAAGAGAGGTGTGCTGTGCCCTCTGTGCTGGAACATTTTACACTCCCAGCAAGCTGCAACTTGTAAGAGATATATTATTATCTTACTAGTTTGGAACTACACCAGTTAGAGGAACATACTCTCAGTACTGACTTTCTAGAAAAGTTTCCTTTTGCCTCCTAGAGATTTTAACCTGCATTCCTAGTTAGTGTCAGATTGAGACATATGCTGCTGCTCTTTTTATAGAGCAGCTATGACTGTGCATTGATGATTTCATATAGTTCATCTTCATATATAACCCAGATGTAACAAAATGAGAACTCTCAGTACTCTGCCTTCTTCCTCTAAGTTTTTTATATGGGAGACTGCCCAGAGGCCCTCAAGCCTCATACCCTTTACTGCCTGTGAACAGCTTACATCCTGGTATTTCTTCCAAAGATTACTCCCTTGACCAAAATAAACATCATAAGAATATATGTGTTATGGGCGGGGGAAGAGAAGCAAAATTATCAATATAAGCACAGCCCTTAAAACAAGCTGCACAGTGCATCTGCTCTCTCTGGTCCCTGAAATGAGTCCACAGGGCCACAGTGATTTGGGATCATTAGCTAAAATCACCACACACCTACAGCCTGTGAGTGAAGTCAACCTCACTAAGTTTCAAAGAAACAATTCTAACCAGGGTGCCAACACATTTGCATGTTTCTTCTTTAGCTCCTGGCTTCCTGGTTTCCAATGGACCACAAAAGCATGTAAGAGCTTCTGAACAATGATAAAGGTGTCCAACTCTAGGACACTGATTTCTTGGGATTAAAAGTTCCGGAAACTTTGGTGTCTCTTTATGAATTTTTACAACATTTCCAATAAAGGTTAATAATGCTTTTTTAAGTATTTGCCTCAAATAACTCATATTTAAAATAAAGATATAACAAACAAGTGATGAAAAAGTGGTCAGCTCTGAAGGAAAATTAATTTGTAGATCAAACAAAGTATTATCCTCTATACAGCTTTATCAAAACAGGTGTTTTTCTTTTAAAACATACAGGCCACAATTTTAAAGTGTGCCCAATGTGCTTATTGATACAAAAGCCTCCCAGGCTCATTAAGTCTCATGTGTTTTAGGATCTAGCCTAACCACATATATGCAAAAAAAAAAATCACTGGCATACTTTTTACAGATATCTCTGTGTCACAGTCTGGGGAAAAAGTTCCTTGGAGTTCCTTGGTACTTAAGAATGCTTAGACAATTAGAGACTTGTGTTTGATATCTTGTCTATGAAGTGGTCTGGTCCTTCCAAAAAAACTGAAGAACCTGTTTCCTGCATGTTTTTATTTTTAAAATAGCACATAAAATTATGCTTAACTTTGTTTGTAGCAGTGGGTAAGAAATGGTAAATTATACATTTTAGGAATTTCAGGAATTGTCCTTGTTAGAGGAAAAAACCATACAGATCATGGTTTTTGAAAACTCAAAAGGTTATCAGTTAAAATTAGATTTAAACCCACTTTTTCAAACAGATACCATGAATGAAAAGATTAATGCTGACTTTGCTGGCTGTGCAGCATTTCCCTTTGAAGATGCCATTTTAAGCCGACAAGGATGCAAACGCTGAAGCGTTATTTATACCAAGCAAACACTAGCTGCTTGGTAGTCTTATACAGAACAAAATAAATCAATTTTCCTAATCATTCTGCTGTCAGCTAATTAGGTCGACTCCACAGTCACCACAGTGTCCCCCCTTAACAGTTTAAGAGCAGCCTAGTATCTGGCTAACAATTACATTTTTTCCTTGGAAAAACCTGAATCAACTACCACCATCCTCTAGGACAATAACACAATCTCCTCGGAGAACATCCTCCAGTTCTGAAGTGCCCTCTATGCTTCCCAGAATAGTTCCTAAACTTTTTTTTTTAGTTCCTAAACTTCAAATAATACATTACTTAAATGTCAGTATGAAAATGGGTGAAAACAATCTAAAAAATGAGAATATTCAGAGAAGCAGGCTTCATAAACTTTTAAAAGTTCTAATGAGATAGGAACAAGAAATTTTATTTAAATAGTGTAACCTTAATTTCTTTAATATAAAACCCCACCAAATCTGATGAAAACAAAGTTTTATATACCATATAAACAAGATTTGTCAGAATTGAAAGTGAAAGTGAAAGTAATTTACAGTTAGCTTTTAGCCCTCTTGGGACACTTAGATAAATCCTGATAATCCATCTATTATTAGTGTGTCAATTCTATAATACACTGGGGAAAACTCTATACTCTGTACTTCATGGTACAGTTTCATTTCTTTTCCATTAGTTCCATTATTAGTGACAGCTAAAAAGTGACCTTATCAATTAAGTGAGTGACATTATACTGTGGCAGAGCAAACCACATCTGGATTGCTTTCTGTAATTCACCAGTTTGCAGAAAGTAAACATCCTCTGATTTGTTCATGATATACTGAAATTGCCTATTAACACTGGTGCCGTAAACTAGCTCGCTCCTCTGTATTGTTACCATAGATCAGATTTTGTAATATAAAGGTAGCAGGGGAAAAATGCTCACATATTGTGTGGTGAAACATCTTTCACAAAAAGAGCATTTAAATAAGGGGGAGGGAAAATAAACCATGCAGAAGAGGCAGCTCCCCATCTCCACCTGTCTCTTACGGACTCACTCATCACCACACATCACTTGCCACACTATCAGGTGACTCCTTTCTGCTTTGGTGACTGAAGGTTCCAGTGGAAGATTCTCTCCAAGAAGTTCAGATTCTCCACCTTCATCACCTAATGGATCATAAGGAAATTGAAGTTAGCTTAGAAGCAGAAAATATAGAATGATGTGAAATGGACTCACAATTAGCCTATGAAGATGATTTGTTTGACTTCTAGTACAGAGAACACAGTAAAGAATACCAGGAGGCTGGAGAGGTGACTAGAAGATTAAAAGCACTTGCTAGTCTTCTGGAGGACCTGAGTTTGGTTCCCAGCACCCATGTTGGGCAGCTCAAAACTATCTGTAACTATAGTTCCAAGGGATCTGACTTCCAAGGCACGCATGCAAGCAAAAATGAAAAAATAAAAAGTAAAAGAAGAGTTAGGGGCCAGTGAGATACCTTAGTGGGTAAAAACCTTTGCCACCATATGGTGAAAGGAGATAACCTATTCATGCAAACTGCTCTCTGATCTCCATATTGTATATATGCTAAATGTAATAATGACAAAAAAATACCAAAATCTGAATCTTCACTCAAACCACTGCCTGATTTCTGAAATTCCTTTTGCCTTTCATTCATGAAAGCTAGTTCACAATACTATGCTGACAATCATCACACTATGTCTGTTCACGCCAGGCGGTGGTGGTGCACACCTTTAATCCCAGCACTCGGGAGGCACTGTGAGTTTGAGGCCAGCCTGGTCTACAAGAGCTAGTTCCAGGACAGGCTCCAAAGCTACAGAGAAACCCTGTCTCAAAATACCAAAAAAAAAAAAAAAAAAAAGGTCTGTTTACTATGATAACAGAAATGGGAGACAAAAAGAGAGAATGTATCTGGTTCTGTGTTTGTCCAAAATGGATATTCTACTCTTGCTTATTTCAAATTAAGAAAGCATAATAAATATGGAACCCAGGATGTTGTACTGATTCTTGGAGATCAGGTACAGCTCTCCAGCTGAGACACTGAACAGGCACTGCTGCTCCTCTCCACAAGCTTGCAAGGGTCAGCTCTGCTGTGCACAGCAACGTTATTCTGGTACAATCTAGCTGACAACTTGTTTAGTGGGATGAATTAATTCTTCAGCAGAATCCTAAAAATGTGCATACTAAGAAACAAAGATATTCCACTGATGTACTGGGATTTTTGTAATGTTCCCATTTGAATTTTGTAAAAGAAAATAGAACCACTGACTAGAAATAGAGGGCGGGAGTAACTGAGTATATGCACTTTTCTATGCAAGCCATTTTCCTTTCCCCCTCCCCCCAATGACTTTTTCACAGCAAAGGCAAAATATGGATAACACACTCAGGTCAAAAGTCAGTTTTTCCAAAGGCCAGAAGAGGGCATCAGATCCTATGGAACTGGAGAAAACCTCAATGTGGGTGTCAGGAATAAACGAAGGTTCTCTGGAAGAGCAGTCAGGGCTCTTAGCTACTGAGCCATTTCTCCGGGCCCATGTTTGTTTGTTTTTTAAAGATTTATTTACATGTATACAGTGTTCTGCCTGCATGTACATTTGTAGGCCAGAAGAGGGCACCAGATATCACTATAGATGGCTGAGAGCCACCATGTGGTTACTGGGAATTGAACTCAAGACCTCTGAAAGTGCAATCAGCACTCTTAATCTCTGAGCCATCTCTCTAGCCCCCTAAGTTTGGATCTTAAATTTAAAAACTTTACAATGAGCCAGGTTTTGTGGAGTATGCCTTTAATCCTGACACTCTGTAAGCAAAGATGGGCAAAACTTCAGTGAGTTCCAGGCCAGCCTGGTCTAGACAGTCAATTGTAAGCCAGCAGGGCTACACAATGAAACCGTATTTCAAAAAACAACAGAAGCAAACTATAATGGTGAAGACTTAGTGGCTGAGACAAAGGCTTCTGGCTTCTTGCTTTCTGAGCTGTTTTGAAGACGTAATATATCTTGTTTCCCAGGATCCCTAAATTGTTTAATTTAACCTAAATCCTTACTGCTTTGATAAATTCCTTATTGTTAAAACACTACAAAAAATGAGGCAGTGGTGGTGCATGCTTTTAATCCCAGCACTTGGGAGGTAGATGCAGATGGATCTCAGTGAGCTCATCATGGTCTACAAAGTGAGTTCCAGGACAGCCAGGTCTGTTACACAGAGAAACACTGTCTCAAAAAACAAACAAATAAAAAACAACAAAAACACTATTAAAATGAATAAGAACAGCAACAACATTGGATTCAAGGTGTTTCTGTTGTTATTGTTTTATTCTTTTAAGACAGTGGTTCACTTTGTACCCCTGATGTCCTAGAACTCACTGTGCAGCCCAGGCTCTACCTGTCTCTGCCTCCCAGGATGCTGATACAAAGAGTATGTGTTACCACGTTTTGTTTTTAAAACCAATATATTGATTATTAAAACTAGCGTTTGCTTAAAAACACACACACACACGCGCACACACAACCCCCCCCAAAACAAAACAAAGCAAAAAACTACCCAAGTGTATTTTCCAGGCTGGATTGCTAGAGCTGTTGCCAAACCTGGCTAAGCAATTTGTATGCTATTTTCAGAATCTGCAATGGAAAGCATTTAGCGGAGGTGGAAAACTGCAAAGATTTGACTAGAATATCTTTAGTATGATTCCAACTGCCACACAACACTCCAAGAAAAAGCTACAAAAATTACCCTAAGGAGAGTCCCTACAATTCCTTTCCATAAAACATTCCTATGCCAGTGGTCAATTATTTTAAATGCTTTGAAACTCTGCTGTTCTTGCTGGCACCAATCACTAAACTTTTCATTAATACCCTGGCCCCACAGAAGTACACTAAGAGCCTTTGGACATTATATGTCCTGGTTTATACTGACCACATGTAGCACACCATCACTGATTAAGACACTACATTTTCTATCATGATAGACATCTTTTTTTTTTGTAAATCTTTTTTATTTTTATGGTTTATTTAACTTTATTTTATGTGCATTGGTGTGAAGGTGTCAGATCCCCTGCAACTGGATCTTCAGACAGTTGTGAGCTGCCATGTGGGTGCTGGGAATTGAACCTGGGTCCTCTGGAAGAGCAGTCAGTGCTCTTAACCACTGAGCCATCTCTCCAGCCCCAACATCTTTATTACATTCTCTACAAGCATTTAATAACTTGAGTTTGAGAAATCATTAAATTACTTATTGGACTAGCCTTTCTTAGTGGTGGGCAGACATCTATTTGACAGTACTCTTTTTCTGTCTTCAGGCTGCTTCCATGTGAACATAGGACTCTCCACATCCACCAGCTAACAGTTCCTCATCATGCTGCTTCTGTCTCAGTGGATAGTGGACTCAAATATTCCTTTTTTCTAATCATTTCCAGATCTCGTCTTGAACCTAAATACCTTCTACCCAAACCTAACCACATTGCTCCTCCATTTCAAGTCCTGCAACCCTCCTTTGCTTGAAGGATAAGCACAAACTTTACTTGGTGTGGTGGTCTGAATGAAAATGGCCCCCATAGATTCATAGGGAGTAGTGTTGGAGGTGTGGCCTTGTTGGAGGTGGTGGGCTTGGAGGTTTCAGATGTTCAAGCCAGGCCCAGTGGTTTATTCTCTCTGCCTCTTGGCTCCTTGTCCAGCAGTGTCACATCTGTTCCCCACCATGATAACAATGGACTAAACCTCTAAATTACAAGACAGTCCCAATTAAGTGCTACTTCCTTTTTAACAGCTGTCCTGGTCATGGTGTCTCTTCACAGTAATAGAAACCCTACCAAAGGGATACTTAGAAAAATACTTTGTTTCTTTTTTCCTTCTTTCTGTTTAAATACACAAGTATATACAGTATATGAAGCTTTTCTTTATCTTCCTTTCTAGAAATTTGTACTCTCTATTCTTATCTTTTTGTTTTGTTTTGTTTTGTTTTTCGAGACAGGGTTTCTCTGTGGCTTTGGAGCCTACGCTGGAACTAGCTCTTGTAGACCAGGCTGGTCTCGAACTCACAAAGATCTGCCTGCCTCTGCCTCCCGAGTGCTGGGATTGAAGGCGTGCGCCACCACCATCCGGCCAGTCAAACCTTAATATAAAGCCATTTGCAATTTATAATGCTCTTTCAAATTAATACATCTGGTATGAAAGAAACACACACATATACAGTATGTATGTATAGACAGAAAAACATGCGATCCTTCTTCAAGTAAAATATTGAAAAAGAACTTAGAAGTCATTATCAGAGTGCTTTCTTATTCACTGTGCGTGAAAACCTAACTCACAGAGCACAGTGAATACTGACCTCTGAGAACCAAAGACTTACCCATCCGGAAGTCAATGTAGCCTTCTCCCCCACTGATGACAAGCATAGACTTCAAGGGTGTCTGGCTACTGGGCTCCTGTGCAGATGACCCTGCTTTGTCAGCTGTTAGATCTGCTCCGCCACTGCCACTCTGTGGGTTAATAACCTGACCTATTTTGTATAGGAATGGAACAGTGAATATTACTTATCACAGATACAGGTAGGGGATTTTATTTTTTTCTTTACCTTTTTGAAGTTAAACAAAAGACAAAGTTGACTCATGCCTAAATTGTACCACTAGGAAGAGTGTGGCAGGAGGACAGTCATAAGTTCCAGTGTAGAATAATGAAATCTTGATTCAATAAAGTTAAGCTGGACAATGTCCTGATTGCCTTTAAGGGCTCAGGAAACAGAGGCAGGATTATCTCTGTGAGTTGAAAGCCAGCCTGCTCAATGTAGTGAGTTTGAGGACTGCCAGGGATGCAATAAAAGCCAGTCTCAAAAGTTAGAAAAATGAAAAGGTAAATATTTATTGACACTCCCCCCCCTTGAGTATACAGTGTTGGGAACACTGAGACTTTATATTATCAGAAAACCATTAAATGAAATTTTAAGAGACTAATTTAAAAATCTTGAGTAAACTAATTTCATAGTAAACAGAAACAGATGATCTTCAAAGTCCAATGTGAAACATATGTATGGCAAGGTGGATGTTTTGTTACCTGCTCCAAACTATATTGTTTTACTTTTTGATCTGAGGGGCAATAGAAAGTTTCCCTCTTAAAGGTAAACATTTGGATTTAAGACAGAAAATCTAAACTTAAGCCTAGGAATTGACATATTTGTGATAGTTTGAATGAAAAATGTTGCTTATAGGGTCAGGTTACTTGAACACATGGTTCCCAGTTAGTGGCACTGTTTAGGAAGGTGATGCAGTCTTGTTAGAGAAAGTACATCACTAGGAGAAGGAGAGTTCATAGCTTTGCTCTACTTTCAGCTTGTTCTCTCTGCTTCATGGCTGCAGCATGGTGACACACGTCTTTAACCCCAGTACTCACGAGGCAGAGCTAGGAAGAGCTCTGTGAGTTCAAGGCTAGTCTATTCTATACCACTTCAGGGCAGCTAGTGCTACACAGAGAAACCCTGTCTCAAAAAAGAAAGACAAGCTGTGATTTTCTCAGCTTCCTGCTGTCACAATGTCCCTACTGTTATGGTCCCCAATCCTCTAGAACTCTTTCTCTAAGTTGTCTTGGTCATGGTATTCTATTACAGCAACAGAAAAGTAACACAATATTTGTAATATTTTAAATCTATTTCTAATATATGCCCTTTCCTTTATAGTTAAGAAAACTTTGTCTTTTTCTGTGTGTGTGTGAGAGAGAGAGACAGGGTTTCTCTGTGTAGCCCCGGCTGTCCTGGAACTAGCCCTTATAGACCAGGCTGTCCTCGAACTAACAGAGATCCATCTACCTCTGCCTCCTGAGTGCTGGGATTAAAGGCGTGCGCCACCACCGCCCAACAAAAAGTTTGTCCTTTTTTAACTTAAGAGTTTGCAAATAGCCGGGCGGTGGTGGTGCACGCCTTTAATCCCAGCACTCAGGAGGCAGAGGCAGGCGGATCTTTGTGAGTTCGAGACCAGCCTGGTCTACAAGAGCTAGTTTCAGCGCAGGCTCCAAAGCCACAGAGAAACCCTGTCTTGAAAAACCAAAAAAAAAAAAAAAAAAAAAAGAGTTTGCAAATAAAATTGCTACTAAATGTGCCATTTGTTCTAAAGTTCAAACTCTAAGGTAGAACCTTTGATTATGAAATGGCAGAGGAGAGCGACCTTTACATATTATTCACACTATGAACAAATGAACAATTTCCAAGACATTCCTCTTGGAGAACTTTGACTGTAGGCTGGGAAAGCTCAGAAGCAGAGTGCTTGCCTAGCATGTGTGAGGGCCAATGTCCAATCCCCAGAACTGTGGGTGGTGTGTGCATATGTGTGAGAGAGGGATAAAAGAAAGCTTTGACTGTGAGATGCTTTTTTTCCTGCTGTCCTTCGGTCAAATCTCAGACCACATGTCTTTGGGAACTAGCAGGACACAGTCATATGATGACTTTGACTGATATACTGTGACAAAATATTACCACTGATTTTCAAAAGTAAGCAGTACCCCCAAAATATCTGCTTTAGGGAGTAGGGGTAGATTGCTAAATCACTCCATTCAAGTAATCTACTTTACTCCAATCACATCTCCATTACAGAACTTCCTTACGTACTGTCCAGAAATTGTGGGCAACCATAGTAAGTTAGTGTTTGAAAGGGTGGTAAAACACAGGAAGACACAATGACATGGATGCCTCGATGGAAAACCTAACTCACCTGGGACTGCCACAAAGAATTTCACAGCATCCCGGTGCCCATGGAAACAAAGCTGTGCATGTGCCATTGAACAGTAGGGTATAAACGTCCCTGGAGTCACTTTATCACTGTTTTCATCACCATAGACACGGATTACACTTCCAGGACGATTACCTGGAACCCCTGAGGTTTTATTTGCTGCAACAGAAAAACCAAATACCAAGTATTTTCCTCTAGAAAACAGTACTGATGTAGGAGGTTACTGGTTAATTCTTATGATATTATCTAAGAGCTACAGCCAGTTGAGATAACGTAAGTGCAGCAACGCCAGCTCAAGGCAAAGCTGGAAGAGATACAGCATGCTAGTTATTTTTAAGTACCTCAGTAATGGAATAGGGGATTTTGCCAGTCTAGCAATAACTAAGCTTCTATCAACGTGAGGGAAATCATCATAGTAAACCAAATAGAATTGAATTGTAGTCAAATCTATTTAGTTTTGCTTTTTAGTCCTTATTAAAGGAGACTAAGCATTATATACTGAAGTGCATAGGTATGTTCTTAAATAAGATGTTCACAGTTTATCTTCTGATTTTTTTTCGCCGTGGGAAGGGGTGGGAAAGCTTGCTTAGAAGAACCCAGGCATTACCACAAAGAAGCTTGCATGTATGCCAGGCTGACAGTTTCCTGGAGTCCTATAGAATGGCCAGACTTACAAAATGCCCCTGCTTCCATGGGTAAGTGAATGAAAGAAACATGATCGGTAACAAGAGTAAATAATGTAGATTAATGACAGTTTTAAGAGATGTTTCATGTTTTTATTGGAAGGAAAACCAAGTCTGAAAGAAAGTTTAGCTGCAACAAAAGATGATCAATAGACTAAGCTGCTGAGCAGTTGGTGGCTATGTAAGAAACGTTTAAAGTAAAACAAAACAAAACAAAACACCTGCTGCAATGCAGTGACTGCAAGTGGGTGACACTGAACAACATTCAAGAGGGTGTTCTAGATAGGAGGAGACAGCCTCACAGTGGCTCCAAGAAGCCAGGAAGAAGAGTTTGGTTCCGGATCTGCACTTACCCCTCAGCCCCAGTAAACGTCCCTGGTGGAGGATTACGGCTAAAGTGAGAAAGGAGGAAAGGGGACATGGGGAGGTGCACGACAGGAAGGAGAAGCGTTACTGTGAGCTGCCACTCAGCTTCTTCTATGTGGCCCTACCAAATTATGCCAACCTGGCAGAACACCAAATAATGTAATGTGCTTTCCAAGGCTTCTACAAATGCCTCTGCTCAAAAACAATGATTTATTATTTCATGAAGTCATTCTAGCAAAACAAAAAATTGATGTGGAGTGCATACTAAAATCCTCTCTTAGTCTACCCAAAAGAAACCACCTTTAAATAATTAAGCTAATTAATTATTACTTTCTCTTAAGGCGAGAAGGTAATCCAGACATCTTGGAATGTCCTAAGTTTTAAGAAGTGCTCTGAATATGTAGACTGCACAAAAACAAGGAGATATTGAGAACATAAGATTCTTTAAGGGCTTCAAATCCACCTTCTGGTATTCTTTCTTCTCTTCCACTGAACAAGGGAATCTAATAATGTATTTGATGGACTTAAGGTGCTTTCTTCCCCCAAACTATTCCTTGCCTGTGCAGTTTGCAACACAAAAACACTTAATGGATGATCAGTGCAATGGAATGTCATATGCGGAACATACAAGCTCCAATTTTTTTTTCTCTAAAATAATAAAGCACATTCCTTTCAAACAGACAGCCTGTCTTCAGTATAAGGAAAGGCTTAGTGATCTCCTGAGACTTCTACAAGTTAAAAAAAAAAAATCTCAAATACAACAAATGGGATAGCCATAACTATTAGCCAGAGTGAGTTAAACTATGATGAATGGAATGTAGTGTTTCTGAATATTGGTATAATAAAGCTGAAGAGAAATGGACATTTTACTTCAAAGGTGAAATAGGGCTGACTCCTGACTTGAGAAGAAGAACTTCCAACAGTGAAATATGGACAACGCTGAAATATGGACACTGGTCCAGATACTTACAAGCTGGTACTGTAGTTTTTAAACTGATTTCTGCATTGTCACAGATTTGCTAAAATCTAAATAATTCCTTCAAGTCTGGATTATGGCCATCACTATTTCTTGCAATTCTTTGACTTGTGACAGTTATTTTAAAATATACTTACTTTCTGTCAATGGGATGGAGATAATGACACCGTTTCCTGTCCCTACCCACAAACGATTGCAAGACACCATAAGAGCTGTTATCCTCACAAAAGAGAAGCCCAGTTTTCCAGTACCTGTAGGGGAAGGAGAGAAAGAACAGTTTATTGAGAAACTAGAGGGTTTCAGATTCCAAACTCCTAGGAGGCTCTGGCTTAAAAAAAAAACAAAGAAAAAGTTTGCTGGAAAGGTGTACATTAAAGCAAACTCTTTTGTGTGCACGTGTCTGACAACTAGGATGGTTTGAACGAACTATGTAGCCAAGGACAACTCTGAACTTGTGATCCTTCTGACTCTAACTCACAAATGGTGCAATTACAGGCGAGTGCTGGGGTTGTGGGAGGGTACCACTATGCTCAGCGCACAGCAAACTCTTATTTGGCTTTATTATTTGACAAGTCAAGGATAAAGGAAAAAGATGGCTGACATTACTTTATCGGCCAGAAAGAAGTACAAAGGAAACAGTATATTAAAAATGCAGACCAAAATTCAATTAAGGGAGCTACAGACACAAATCAAACCCAACATAAAACAAAGCAAAGTAACAACAACCCAAAACTTGGAGTTTGCTAGATTAGGAAATCAAATGTCATTTTATAAACTGAAAATTAATTTGCTTTAAATTTCTTTACATGCATTAAAAAAAATCAATCTTTGCTAAAACATACCTTTTCTCTTGTTTGTATACTTAGGCTCTAATCAGCTTAGAAGTATTAGAATATCATATAAAAATTTTGCAATTGATTTCATTTTCAGAGATTAGAGAAGTATAGTGATTAAATAAATAAAACATTTGAGACAAACATCAGTCACTCAAAGAACTAAGGTCCTGATCATACAAATACTGAAGAAAGTAATCTTAACTCCCATTTAGCCTATGCTAGGAATCTTTCTAAAAAAATTCTTTTTAAAATTTTTTTTAAAAGATTAATTCTTTTTTTCTCTGTGTAGAACTGGCTGTCCTGGAACTCACAGAGATCCAGCCGTCTTTGCCTCCTGATAAAGATGTGTGCTGGGATAAAGGTGTGTGCCACCACTGCCCAACTTTGTGCATGTTTTTAACGTGCCTGATTCTATGGAGAGAGTATACAGCTAGTCAGTTTCTGCTACAGCTACTGAAAGGAACAAACCTTCCTCGGGAAAGGAATCCTTTATTACACACCTAGTCATCACAGAACACCACATTAAGTGTTAAAAATACAACAGAGAGCTAGGCGGTGGTGGTGGTGGTGGTGCGCGCACACGCCTTTAATCCGAGCACTTAGGAGGTAAAAGCAAGGTCAGCCTGGTCTACAAGAGCTAGTTCTAGGACAGGCTCTAAAGCTACAGAGAAACTCCAAACCAAAAAACAAAACAAAACAAAACCAAAAAACCCAAAAAACCAAAACCCATTAATGAACAAGACCAGAAATTGTTTCTGCCTTTCCTGGGGTTTTTATCTCTGGGGTAGAAACAATAAACAAAAATCATATAATATGGGTGCAATCACACCAATGCTAAACCTATGAAGATTGATAGGTTGGGTGTGGTGACACACACTTTTCATCCCAGCTCTTGAGAGGCAGAGGCAGGGAGATCTCTGTGACTTTCAGGCTAACCTGGGCTATAT
Organism: Dicrostonyx torquatus; assembly: GCA_028555095.1. NCBI lineage: Eukaryota > Metazoa > Chordata > Mammalia > Rodentia > Cricetidae > Dicrostonyx > Dicrostonyx torquatus. The sequence goes on from JAQHUG010000027.1 coordinate 1,811,515, forward strand.
AGTGAGGCCCTTTCTCCCTCTTCTTGTTTTTTTTTAAAAAACAGAACCTAAGCCAGGCGGTGGTGGCGCACGCCTTTAATCCCAGCACTCGGGAGGCAGAGGCAGGCGGATCTCTGTGAGTTCGAGACCAGCCTGGTCTACAAGAGCTAGTTCCAGGACAGACTCCAAAGCTGCAGAGAAACCCTGTCTCGAAAAACCAAAAAAAAAAAAAAACAAAAAAAAAAAAACAGAACCTAAATAAAGATTCCTCTTCAATAAGAGAACCTGAGAGTATGTAAACAAAACCATAAAATATTTGCTAGGCCAAGAATACATAGAACATGTGAAGGCCCTGAAATGGGGAGGAAGCTGTCAACATGGGCAGAAGGATGTAGGCACTGAGATTAGTCTAGACCACATAAAGTTTCCTGGTGAGATCTAAGTGTCAACTGGCTTAGAGGCTAGAGCCAAAGTACATCAAGATGAATTTTTACATTGTTTACTATGTAGAGAACAGATTAGTATAGGAACAGGGAGACAAGTTAGGAAACACACGTTATCAAAGGGGAAAAGGACAGTGACCTGGCCTGAGAGGATAGTGATTAAGATAAAGTAATTGACATAAGGAAGTTTCAAACTTGACAGAGTTCCAGGTCATCAAAAATGGAAGGAATAAGGAGAATACAAAACAAAAAATTTCTACCCAAGAACATTAGCAAATCTGATACTTCCAGTGATGAACTTATTCAGTGATTTTTCTCAGAGCATTAGAAGAGGATGGAGGTGTGAGTCAGTGGTAGCCCATCTGCTCAGCATATACCACAATTCTGCATAAAACAAAAATAAAGCATTCTCACTGATTCTCAAAAAGAAAACACTATGGAAGCTTACCTAACATTTTGCTTACATAAGGTTCAATGTCCACATCCTGGAGATGTTGGTATGTGTGTGCATGATAGAGACGGAGTGTGGAATCCAAACGAATGGAGACCCACACACCATCACCCACCCATGCAAGCTGCCGTACTTGGCTCTCCTTCCTGGGATGTGCATCAAATGATTTCTAGAAGAGATGTTTAATAATGAAATTACTTTTGTTGTTGTTTTTTAAGACAAGGCTTCTCTGTGTAGCCCTGGCTGTCCTGGAACTCACTTTGTAGACCGGGCTGGCCTCAAATTCAGAGTTCCTTCTGCCTTTGCCTCCCAAGTGCTGGGACTAAAGCATACACCATCACTGCCCAGCAAATGAAATTACTTTTGTCACACAGGAAGTCACTTAAAAAGTTATCCACCCAACAATCTGAAGACTGTTTCTTCTACCATAGACTGCAACACACACACATATATTCAAACAAGAACAAAAGACCGAACAGCAGTTGAACATGGTGGCTGACACCTGTAATCCTAGCACTTGGAAGTATGAGATAGGAGAGCTGTTGTGAGATCAAGGTCAGAGTGAGATTCTGTTGAATAGTGAGACAATAACAACAGAACCAAGTGTTGGGTTTCAGCACTATACAGGATGTTTTCTTATATAAACAATGCTGGCCATCCAGGCTATGTGCCAGTGTTTAGAAATGATGATTTCAGGATTTGGTGCTGCAGTGAGAAGTAAGCTCCTACTGGTAACTAAACGAAAAGGAACCTACACTGTTGTATGAGGAACAGCAGTGAAAAATAAATACCAAATGGTTCCTTGTGGAATATATTTGGCAGAGGGGGTAGCTATTGAGACAAGGTGTTGTTAAATGTAGCCTAGGTTAGTCTCTGATTTGTTGCCATCCTTTTACCTTAGCCTCCCAAGTGCTAGGATTAACAGGGGTGTGCTATCATGTCTAGCTTTAACTGTGAGATTTCTAAGGAAGAAAATGAGACATGGGGCAGGGAGAAATAGAAATTTCACCATAAAACTTTCCTACTGATTAAAAAATAATCAGAATGGATACATTATGACCAAAATTTAGATTATTTTTTAACAAAACTTTTCACTAAAATGTTATTTCTCGGTTTGTGATACGAATGCAAATGAATCTGAATGTACATGGAGTAGGCAAAGGGAACTAACTAGCTTAGGAATTCTCTCAACCAATCCTTATATAAGTAGACCTATTAAGCTACATATTCAGGCCGGCATGATATTGCACATCTTTAATTCCAGCACTCAGGAGACAGAGGCAAGCAGATCTCTGAGTTCGAGGCCAGTCTGGTCTATATAGTAAGTTCCAGGACAGCTAGCGATATGTAGAAAAATACTCAAAAACAAAACAAAACAAAACAACATCAACAAAAAACATATATTCAAATAAAGTACATACACATATATAAATACATATACAGACACATATAAAATCTTTAGGTTTAAATCTTGTACTTAAAAACAAAACAAAACCAACAACAACCAAAAAAGAAAACAAATAAGCCCCACTATTTCCTACCCTCATAGTCCAAGAGGTAAAGTAACAGAGAAAACTAAGACATCCAAAACTGTATCTGAAGAGTCCTTTAAACAGTGATCTGGAAAGCAGTCTCTAAAGAAGCTGGAAATAATTATTTAATCCTGCAGTCTCTGGGAATACCAATTCAGTGTGTACACAGAATGTAGATTAACTTGCCTCTATCTTCATAGCCTTTGGCTGAACCACATAGATTTTGTTCCTATAGCCACACCAGACTTTGTCATGTACCACAGTCATGCATCGTATGGAATGGTGAGGACGTCCAAGGTCTAAAAGGTGATAGTTTGACAAGTCCCACTGTCCATCTTTAAAACAAGAAGTAGATGATAGTTAGTCACAGCACTCAGTATTGACGTGGCACTCTAGGACATGTATTAAATGTGCCTTTACCTGTTTAAGTTATAAACTGGAGGAGATCACAAGGAATGTCTGTTCCAACTTGCCACCTGCTAACTGGATTCCCTTTCAAGCATGTTTTCAAAAGTGGTAATAACGTAGTGTGGTATGGTGGTGCACACCTTTAATCCTAGCACTCGGGAGGCAGAGCAAGCAGATTTTTTTGTGGTTCAAGGTTAGTGTGATTTATATATTGGATCAGGCTAACTAAGGTACTTAGTAAGACCTGGCTTAGAGAGAGAAGAGAAGAGGAGAGGAGAGGAGAGGGGAGAGGGGGAGGGGAGGAGAGGAGAGGAGAGAAGAAAAAAAAAAAAAAGCCAGGGCCGGGCAGTGGTAGTAACTGCCTTTAATCCCAGGCGGATCTCTGTGAGTTTGAGGCCAGTCTGGTCTACTCAACAAATTCTAGGACAGCCAAGACTGTTTCACAGAGAAACCCTGTCTTGAAAAACAACAAACAAGATAGAACGGTACTATGACAAACTAGTTGTAGGTTATCTGAAAATGACAGTCTTTTTAGAATTAGAATGGATTTAGGGATTGGGGCATAATTTAGAAGTACAGTGCAAAATTTTTCTTAAATCAAGTAGATAAATTTTATTTATTTATTTTGGCTTTTCGAGACAGAGTTTCTCTATAGCTTTGGAGCCTATCCTGGAACTAGCTCTTGTAGACCAGGCCGGCCTCGAACTCACAAAGATCCGTCTGCCTCTGCCTCCTGAGTGCTGGGATTAAAAGCCCACCACCCGGCGAAAATTATTTTTTTAAAGTAGGATAAGGCTGTGTGTGATGGCCTTTTAATCCCAGCTTCCAGGAGGCAAAAAAACAGGTGGATTTAAGGCTAGCCTGATCTATATAGCAAGTTCTAGGCTAGCCAGGGCTACATAGTGAGACTCTACCTTTAAAAAAAAAAAAAAAAAAAAGAGATAAAAGAAAATTATCCCTGGCCAGGCGATGGTGGCGCACGCCTTTAATCCCAGCAATCGGGAGGCAAAGGCAGGCAGATCTCTGTGAGTTTGAGACCAGCCTGGTCTACAAGAACTAGTTCCAGGACAGGCTCCAAAGTTACAAAGAAATCCTGTCTCGAAAAACCAAAAAAAGAAAGAAAGAAAGAAAGAAAGAAAATTATCCTTGCCAAATGTTTTCTAATTAAGTATATGAAAAAAATTGCTGTATTACACTACATAAGAGCACCAGCAAGAGAGTGGGAAGATGCCTCAGTAGACAAAGTGCTTGTTGGAAGTGTGAGAAGCAAAGCTTAGATCCCCAGAATCTATGTAAACAGGGGACAGGAGCATGTATCTCTTATCTCAACTCTCCTAGGAACTGGAAACAGGAGAATTTCTAGAAAATTGGAGGCCAGCTAGCCTGGCACACACATCAATAAATAACAAAAGACCCTTTCTAAAACAAGGTAAGGAGGTAACAACCAACACAAAGTTGATCTGTCAAACACACACTACATGCATGCTCATATTCACATACATGAACATTTATGTACACATACCATAAACATGCACACAAAGATAATGTGTGTGATTTTATGTATGTGTGTGCGTGTGTGTATAGACACAGAAAATGTTAATTCTTTGCTCATTGTGATAAACACACTTGTCCATTAGGAATATCTAGTGCATACCTCCACAGAGGCATCCATTTATTTACTAATGTATATCACCAATATCCCACAACTTCATTCTCTTTTTAGGTATCATTTCTTTCAAATATGGTAAGCCAATCTACTTGAAAATGCTCTGCAAAGAAACATGTTGGTGTACAATGTTATAAAAACTCACCAACTCCTCTGTGGAAGATTGCAAGGGTGCCATCAGCCAGGGCCACTAGCACAATTCCTTTTACGTGTCTGCAAACAGGAAAACGAATTTCAGAACCTCCACTTAGGAGCACAGAATGGACCATATGTTACTGAGCTGGTGCAGTCTCTTAAAGGGCCAGTTTGTGAGCATCTTGTTATGGAAACATGTCACAGAAACTAATGCACAGCATGTGGGTGTTTTTGCTTTCTAGCTCAAGGCTCCTCCTCTCATTACACCTTAACATAACTCTACAGAGCAGATACACATCTTGACTGGAACAGAGTCAGTCCTGTAGATTTAGGAACAAACTGTAGGAATTATGCCAGTGAAAATATGAAAAAGAATTAGTTAGATCAATGTATTTCCAGTCAATGTATTTCCTAGCTAGAGGAATAGTCTGAAACAAATGCAGAACCACTAAAGTGAAGATTCAATCTGGAAAGTTTTCTACTTAAATGTTTTCTAGTCTTCTTTCCATTATTGAATTTCATCCTCAGTTTCTCTAGTTACACTAAAATGGTTGTGGTGGTTTGAACAAGCTGTTTCCCATAGTCATGAGTATTTGAATACTTGGTACCCAATTAATGGTGTTGTTTGGGTAAGTGTGGTCTTGTTGGAGGAAGTGTATCACTGGAGGCCAGCTTTCAGAGTTTCATTGTTAGTTTGCGCTCTCTACTTTCTACTTGCAGTCCAAGATGTGAGCCCTCAGCATCCTGCTCCAGCCTGCTTGCTGCCATGCTTCCCTGTCATGATGAACTCTTATTTCTCTGGAACCATAAGCTCAAATAAACCCTTCCTTCTGTAAGTTGCCTTGGTCATGGTGTTTTATCACAGCAATAGGAAAGTAACTAAGATAATGGTTAAACCAACAAGCAAATAAATCAAGCTTGTATACTGATTTATCATGAGATACACGTTAACTTTAAAGTCTTAAAATCTATTTTACACCAAAATAAAATCTTTTAAAAGGAATAATTTTAAAAATAAAACTTACACAATACTGAGAATTGAGTCTTTAAGCTTAATTGAATGGAGACATTTCCTCCATTGGGCTACAGATGAATGGACATACAAACTGCAGAAATAAAGTCAAGATTGTTAAGGCACAATCACCAATGCTTCTATCTAACAATGACTACAGGTACCCCCAAGAGGAAAGCAGAGCATCATTCAATTTTTAGGAAAAGGGTTTGATACTTTTGTATGAAAAGAGAAAGAGCAAAGGGTAGGGAGAGGGAAGGGGGAGGAGAGGGGAAGAGAGATAGAGACAGAGAGGAGGGAGGAGAAAGAGCAAGTACACAAACAGAAACATATGAAAACCAAAAAGCTAGAATTAGTATTGATACTAGAGTAACTTTGCCTTAGCATTTCTGTATAAAATCCTTTTCATAAATAATCCAACATCTCCATTACACTGAACTTCTGAATAACAGAGTGATTCGCATCAGACGGTGGCTGACTCTACACAGCCTGCAGACTAAGCCAGAGTCCTAGGGAAAAGATACATAAGTGACCCTGCTTAACCTTTGGAAATACTCTGTTCTATAAGAGGCCCCACAGTATTAATAAGTGAATAAACTGTGCACACGCCTTTAATCCTAGCACTTAGGAGGCAGAGGCAGGTAGATCTGAGTTCAAGGCCAGCCTCGTATTACAGAGAGTGTTCCAGGTCAGCCAGGTTACACAGAAAAAGCCTGTGTAAAAGAGGCAAAAAAAAAAAGTGAATAAACCATGTAATATAGATCATCATTCTCTGAGCTTTCAAATCATGATTTATTCGTTTTTAAAAAAGATTTTTAGAATCTTATGTACTTGCCTTCAAGTACGTCTGTGCCCACGTGTGTATTGGTAACCATGGAGGCCTGGAACCAGCGTTACAGACAGCTGTTGAGCTGTCGTGTGAGTGCTAGGAACTGAACTTGATCTTCTGCATGAGCAGCAAGCACTCTTAACTAATGAACCATCTCTGAAGCCCCACTTTTTATTTATTCTCTCTTCCTTTTGGTTGGTGAGCCAGGATTTTCTCTGTGTAGTCCTGGCTGTCCAGGAACTTGCTTTGTACATCAGGCTGGCCTGGAACTCAGAGATTCACCTGCCTCTGACTCCTGAGTGCTAGGATTAAAGGTGTGCACCATCACTGCCCAGCACAATTTATTCTTAATTCTATACCAGACTTAATTTTTTTTTTTAGATAGGATCTTGTTTTAGTCCAGGCTATCCTAAAATTTATGATCCTGTCTCAGCATTCTGTGTATTCTAGTATAGGCATGAACCACCAGTTTAACTCAGATTTAAAATCTTATTAACCTTTTAAGAATATTACATACAGAGAACATTCTGTGACAAAGAAAAATAATACCATTTAAAACTAATGGAAGTCTAGTTTATGAAAGTTGTAATAAAACTTTTAATTTTGTGTGTATAAAGTTTTTTTTGTATTAATCTACACTTTATGTTTACTACATTTCATTTATCTTTTGCTTAGGATTTTTGCTTTTGTGAAGAGGGTCTCACTTTGCTGTATAGCCAAGGTTAACGTGAAGGTTCTGTGGGCCAAGATGACCTTTAATTTGCAATCCTCCTCCAATCTCCCAAGTGCTGAGATTACAGGCCTGCACTATCAAGTCTGCCTCATTTCTTTATTTCAAATGCAGAAGCAGAAGACTAAGGATATTGTCAAGTACTATGCTAGTACTTACCAGCCATTCTGAGCTCCAAGCCACATGGTTGGTAAAAGACTACTCATTTTCTGAGCTTCTTCTCTCACCAGGTCTTGCTCATTTGGCAATACTGATATCTGATCTTTGTATACATCTGAGTCATTACTGGGAATGAAGCACAAGGGAAAAAAACCTACCCTGAGTATACACATTAGCTTTAGTTTTCAGGATTGAACAGGTCTACATTTAAGCATACCACAATGAACAAACACCAAGATTCCAGAAAAGCCAATGTTAAATGCTTACACATTAAGTAGTTCACAACTGGACCCAAAATACTAACAAACCAGGAAGTTCATAGTGGAGAAAGGGGAATAAGATTTAATAATGTTATTCTCATCAGTTAATAGCCAAGACTTTAATTACAGCTCTCAAAAAGAAGAAAAGCCAAAGACCAACCAAATAAAAACACGATAGAAAAATTTATGGCTTTGTTATTAATTATTTTGAAGTTTATAATAGTTTCTTCTGGGGTGAGATACAGCAAAATATGTTTATATTCCACCATAAATCCCTTCTTTTGGGTTGTCAGGGCATGAGTAAGTAGACAATAAAATTGAACTATCAAATTCAAAACGACTTCATCTGAAATTAATTGTAAATGCTAATTAACACTCAGGAGGCAGAGGCAGGTGGATCTCTGAGTTCAAGGCATGTGTGGTCTACAGAGAGTTCCAGTACAGCCAGGGCAACACAGAGAAACCCTATCTCAAAAAATAAAACAAAACAAAAACAAACAAAAACAAACAAATAGAAATGGATGGAAAAAATCTCCAAAGAAAATAAATAGGAAAGAATAAAACTCTCGCAAGTTACTGATTTAGGATGCATACCTTGATTGAAACACCGGGGAGAGGTCTTCTGGGATCTGAACTCCCAAAGGATCTGTAAACACATGCTCTGTGTACACACCAGGTTGGGAGATGTCCACAGCATCTTCAGTAGACCCTGCATTGCCCTCTGTAGCTTCAGTTGCTTCTTCTGCTGTAGGAACATTTTCGTCAACCTCACTATTTTCGGCTTCCATTTCTATAAAAACATAAACACTCTATGCTGAATGAGTTTTTCCACTCCAATACTTTTGCCACATAAACCTGTCTGGAACTCCACTCCACTGACCCCTCCTTGGAACTGCAGTGACACGAAGAACTAGTTCTCACATATAGTCACTACAGCATCTTTCACCCTGGTTGCTTTAAGATTCACAAGTCTATAATGTGGCACTCTCAGGATAGGATCAGACTCTCCACAGATGTACCTGGTGGCTTTTCTATCACTGGAGAAGCACCGTTGGTACTGGGGGAAGTGGTAGTTCCTGTCACTCCTTTTGTGGAGCACCCAACCACTGTGATGCCTCCCAGCAAGCCGTCCATCTCTGCAGAGCTGTTGCTTGTCATGCTTCCACACAAAGATGCTTTGTCTACCTGACCAGATTCAGAAAGTTCTTCTCCTGCAGGGTAGTCTGTTTCCCGAGCTCCTAAAAAAAGCAACTTTCTCTGAATACCCAGTAAACTAAGAAGTAGCTTTATCTATCCTATTAAAGCAACTCAAGGAATGAAATGCGAGGACACAGGAGAAACATACGGTTACTAGAATATACCAAGAAGGCAGTGTTAAATTTATTTAATCTTGATAAAATGAAAAAGTAATTTAGAGGTAAAACAACATCTCAATTATTTCATATTCCAATGACAAAAATGTTAAGAGATAATACTTTTTTTTTTTTGATTTTGCTTTGTGTGAGGTAGGGCAGGCAACATGGTTAGAAGGTAAAAAGCATCCACTGCACAGATCTGATGACCTAAGTTTGGACCCTGTAACCCACCAGTGAGAAGGTAAAACCCACTCCCAAAAGTTGTTCTCTGGTTTCTATATATGCACTGTGGTATGGGTGCACTCTTACACACAATAAATTAAAAATATTTATAATATAGGTTTATAAACATTAGACAACAATTAAAAGGTGTGTGATTTTTGGAGACAAGGTCTCACTTGATCCACATTGGCCATGAACTCTATGTAGTCAAGATGACCTTAGAGATTCTCCTGTCTCCACCTCCCAAAAGCTGGGATTACAGGTATACACCACCACACCTGGCTAAACCATAATAATACAAAACAGAAAAGATGATAGTGCAAATGCTCAGTTTGCAAAGCACCTGATGCATAAGCTGCTGCCCCAAATCTGATCCTGGTGGAAGAATCAATGCTATAAAATCTTCTGACCTCTGTACATGTGCCATGACTTAAACAGTCTTTCTACACACCACACACACAATAAAAATAAAATTTTTACAGACTGAAAAGAGTCTTGTATTTCAAGAATTAGTAACAATTTATACAGTAAGTAAAAAAGAAAACTAAACAGTGGTCAAACAGCCAATATACAATGTAATCAGTTAACAAATGGGACCAAGCCGGGAGGTGGTGGCGCACGCCTTTAATCCCAGCACTCGGGAGGCAGAGGCAGGCGGATCTTTGTGAGTTCGAGACCAGCCTGGTCTACAAGAGCTAATTCCAGCGCAGGCTCCAAAGCCAGAGAAACCCTGTCTCAAGAAAAAAAGGGACCAAAAAATTAATGTAAATCATGCACCATATCCAACTTAATATCCTGGCTTCACTCCCACAAATACAAAAGCAGATTGATCCAAATTAACTATTAACTGTATCTATTAATTTATACTTTCATCTGAAAATTTTTCCTTTAAGGGGGAAGGATTAGAGATAGAATTTTCCTATATAGGGTCAGGCTGCTCTTCAGTTTGCCTCTGCTTCACAAGGACTGGGATTATAGGAATGTGCCACAACACCTGACCTTCCACCTGAAATGAATATTTAAGTAGAAAGCATATCACTAGCTCCTATAGTTCTAGTTTTCTACCGACACTTCTAATTTCAGAGTAGTTCTCATATTTGGGCAAAGGTGAAAGTTGTAGTGAGCAATATCTTATCAATTGTGTGTGTGTGGGGGGGGTATCGAGACAGGTTTCCCTAGCTGTGTCCTGGAACTAGCTCTGTAGACCAGGCTGGCCTCAAACTCATAGAGATCTGCTTATCTCAAAAACAAAACAAACAAACAAAAAACATCTTAAGATTATCATGATTACTACTTGAAAGATGGGCTTCTATATACTGTCATTAAAAAAATATACAGCAGCTTAAAATACTAGTAAGACATTAATAAAAAATAAGCATTTACAATGGAAAACCATTTTCATTTCTATCACATCAAAAGATATTATGTTTTTTATTTATTTATCTTTTTTTTTTTTTTTTAAAGAATATAGCCCTTCTCTATATAGCCCTTGTTGTCCTAGAACACCTGTAAACCATCCTGGCCTCAGAGATCCATCTGCCTTTGCCTTTTGAGTACTGGATTAAAGGCTTAAAGACATGTGCTACCACCACCTGGCTTTAAAGTATGATTGTACCCTGCTTGTAGTTGATCCTCATCACTGTGAATCCAAAAAGTTGGAAGGTTCTGGTGCCCATGCTTGATACCAGAAATCCTACTGATAAGCCCAACTGAAGGATAAACATCCTAGAGTTCTAATGTTAAAAAAAGTAAAAAATAAATAAAGTAGTTTAAATAATATAAAAATTGTCATTTAAACCTTTTGTTTTTCTTTTGGAGACAGAATCTCACTATGTAGTTTAGGCTGACTCTGTCTCAATGTCATTTCTTTTATGACTGACTAATTTTTTTTTTTTTTTGGTTTTTCGAGACAGGGTTTCTCTGACTGACTAATATTTCTTAACCACTGTTTTAATTTTACATATTAATCCCAGAACTTCAGGTGGCCTTCCCATACTAATTAATCTAGGGAGTTCATCAGCCTCTATCAACAAGTTATCTTCTCATATTGCCATTTTTTTCATATTCTTCACATTATCTTTCAATAGCTAAAGAACATATCGTTATTCAATGATTTCCGATTTACTTTAAATCTTCTCTTACTAGGACATAAAGTCTGTAACAGCAAGCACATTAGCATACCCCTTTCCCCCTGGGAGGAGGCAGACACTCGCTTTACCTGGGACACTCGCAATGCACAGAACATGGGAGTTGCAAGCAGTGAAACTGTCTAGGATGTTGCCAGGCTGAACAGCATCAATGATGATAACCTTTGTAGCTGAATGGGTGCTGGTACAGATCCATACTTGACTGGACAATTCTTCCTGATTTTTTAATTCTTTCTGCTGTTCCTGAGTAGGCAGAGGAAAATGTTTAAAATTATATGAATGTGAAAATATCCCTAAGACCATGTTCTTAAATTAAAATGCATTATTATTTCAAAATATATTTAGATGTTTAGAAACTACAATTGTTTATCAGTATTGCTACACTAAAACTTAGTTATTAAGCAGATTGGTGATTTGAAAAAAGTCGGTATTCGTATTTTGTAGTAGTGGTCATACAATTTGGCAATATATTTGAATATATGTAAATAACACTTCAGTAAAATGAATGTTAAAGGAACATACGGAGAAAACAGCAAGTTCACAGTAATTCCTGCTACAGGATGCCTCAAATAAGTTTTGTATTTAAGAGCTGAACTCCCATACTCATAAACCAGGAGGTCAAATATTAGTGCGCACTTACCTTGAGTTCTTGATCTAGCTTATCTAAACTACTCTGAGATGCACTTCGCTGTTTACTGCCTTCGGTGTCCAGCCCAGCAACATCCTTGTAAAATACACTTGCTCCGACAACAGAGCCACCGTCTCTCGTCTTGCCACCAGATAAGTTGACTCCTACAGCACACCACAGCTTTTCAGAGGTAGGGGTGGGAAAAAAAGGTATTATGTCCCTTTGTATCTCTACACATAAGAAAATTTTCACCTTTTCTTAAAATGGGTGCTTTAATATACTCTAATGTTGTACATTGGGTGCGGTGGTGCACTTAGGAGAATAAGGTAGAGATAAAGGGTTCAAGGCTAAAACAGGGAAGAAAAAAAGGAGTTCAAAGCCATCCTAAATTATAATACAGAGATTGTCTCAAAATACAAAAAATTATCAAGTTTTAAAATGAGCAATCATTTTACTAACAAAAGCACTGTTTAGGTTTTTTTTCTTTTTCTTTTTTGGGGGGGTCTACCTAGAGTTTAAGAAGTCTGTCCTTCAGTGTCACAATTAGCTTACCTTCATGGATGCATCTTTTTCATCCAGTGGTCTGAGATAGACAGGCACGGGTAGATTTTTCATCTTATTTTCCCCTTGACCATTGGCCACCTAATAAGGGGGGGGTGACACATATTTGCTCCTGAAATCAAGTTCAGCTTGATTCTGCCACTCTGACTAGAAAAATAAGCAAAATCTCAAGTAGCAACTACAGACAATAAGTAGATCAGTTCAACATGAGCAGAAGTTGACAATCACACATGTGAAAAATGCTTAATCTTTTAGGAGTATATAGACCTGGAATATTTTATTTCTATTATAGGGCTCTAGAAAATAGCCTGAAAACCCCTATTCTCCATATTTCTCTAAATGTGCCAAATCCAATAAAATGAGCAATTTATGATATTTTCAGTTCACATTTTCCAAGCATATGTCACTCAACCTGCATTTTCTGCTAGATGCTCTCATCACATTCCCAGGTTACCTGTTTGTACTTCTGAGGCAGACTCCAGCCAAAAGCTTGCACGCGACCATCTTCCTTCTGAACATGTGCCTTCACCTGCCGATACTGCTCTCTCTTTTGCTCTCTGCGTGAAGCTAAACTAGCCTCAGTTCTAAAAGAAGACATTTGTAGTTTTAATTAAGTGAATGAAACAAGACCTATAATCCCAGCATTTGAGTCGGCCACCCTGGGGTACATGACCCACATGCACATACTCCAAACAAGGATTATACCAAAGCTGATCTTTCCAGGTTTGTGAAATCAGACTTCTGTAGGTAGTAAGCATGTTGTATTAAATTATTAGTCACCAAAGTTATGAAATTTTATATGCTATATATAAAAGGAAAAAGTTCTAAAGTAATCTGGGATCTTCCTTTTCTTATTTAACAAATACTAAGAATCTTCTAATGCCAGATATTGTGCTATAGTATGCTTAGGCAGGTGATTAAGTCAAACTTTTAGATTTAGAAATAATTTTTCAGAGAGGAAAAAAATGGGCCCTGTGAGATTAATTTGTTTACATGCAGAGTCAGAAGGGAAAACTATGTCCTTCTGACAACCAAAGGAAATGTTAAAACACTTAGGATTAAAGGCTTAAATTAAGTATTCAGTATTTCTATTGATATTTATCAAAACTGTTGTGTCAATAAAAATTCCTTTTCCTTATGAAAACTATGGAGTGCAATTTTCTTTCAAAATTATATTACATCTTATTTAACATGTGTTTGTGCATATGTGTGTGTTTGAATGTGTGCCAGGGTGCTCCTCCTGGGAGGTCAGGGACAACTTGTGGGGAAGGCAGTCCTCTCCTTCCAACATAGAGGTCTCAGGAATCAATCTCAAGTAGGTGCAACTTTAATAAGTACTGGCTACAAGTCATTCATTCATTCATTCATTCTTTAATTTTGGGGCAAAGTCTTACCCTTTGGCCCACGATGTTTTCAAAAGTGCAATCTGCCTGCCTCAGTTTCCATTGGTTTAGGATTACATTGCTTAGCCCTACAGGTAATTTACTTAAAAGGCATCCATTCACGTTATAGAAATCCATCCTTCTTTTTTCTTCTCCTCACAACTCCATCCCACAAAATAATTTCCTTTGTTTTTTAAGACGGGATTTAAGTGTGTAGCTGATGCTAGACTGAACTGTCTATTCAGATCAGGCTGGCCATGAATTAGTGATGATCCTCTTCTATCAGCACCTTGAGTACTGGGATTACCAGGCTAAGCTATTATGCGTGGCTAGCAATAGTTTCTTTAGAGTTATTGGAAGCCCTGTGAACTAAGTGGTGAAAGATTCTAACTGTGAACTTACTCTGGGCATGACCATTGCTTGGAATACTTACTCCTCACTAAGGAAATCAAATGCCTTGGACTTATCGCCAGGGAGCTGAGATAGGGTGCTGCTTCTTTTCTTTACGGAGGGAGTCACGTGAGAAGTGGGTGCATTGTACTTCAGATTCACAGGGGGTTCAGGCTTCTTTGTTGCATTACTTGAAGAGCTAAAAAGTCGGCTGAAACTAACAAAACAGGCAGACAAACAAAATCCACAAGTATATCTATTATATTCACTGTTAAAACCAATCCCCGATTTTCTATAAATTTTTATGCTCAAGAAAACTTCAAAGACTTGACACGGCAGTGAGTTAGACAATAGCAAAACCAGTTTTTATAGTTATACTTTAGCTTGAGCAGTCAGTCACAGCTAAACTTGGACATTCAAGGGAAAGAAACTATTGCTTAGAATGCCAGACACCTAATAAGCAAGTTCCATAATGAAAAAGATGCTCCTGCATATAGAAAGCTTCTACTGAACAAACACAACACAAAGGTTCCCCGGCTAGCTTCTACTGGGGACAATGTCATGGTGGTTGTTAAGCAGCAAGGTAATGACTGTGTGATAACAGCGGAAGCTCAGTGTGCAGCATGTAGAACAAGTCAACTCATATCATGAATTTTCTAAGTTCAATTTAAGTAACTATTTTCATGTCCACAGTTTTAAAATATTTATGCTTCCAGTAAACAGACAAATCCTAAAAGGGTAAGTTTTAACTTCAGTAAACACACAGTACTTCTGGTACAAACATAAAATAGCTTAACACACACAGACAAACCAAGCAGTACAAATACTAAATTTCTCATCTTTTCTTTGATGGAGATTCATGTGACTGTCAATTTTACAAATAATTCCCCACTATTTTATGTAAACTGACAGACGATTCCACCAAATGCACAACCAACCCAATGCAGCTTACGATAGACAACTTTGGGTCCTCAAGCACAGCCTTACCGAGTTGGCATGCTGTATATTAAAGAGAAGACTTCTGTTTAGCTATTTTCTCCCAACTGGGAAAAGTCAGTACAATGTCTTGAACCATCACCTATGCTTACGGTCCTCAGTATACTTACAACTGCCAGATGCTTGACCTTTTCTTTTCTTGCATGGCTGGGTTTTCTCGTGATGCCCTAAATTAAAAAAAAAAAAGTATTATTATTTTATTCTTACATAGGTGTTCTACTCTTTTCTCCAAAGAGCAAAAGACCAACAAAATTCATGGGATACACAGAGTCAACAATTAAATTTAGCAAACAGTTGCTTTGCTCTTTCATGAAACAACCTGCTAAATCTAACACTGCTTAAAGCGATTACTAAACCTTCTTAAAAAGTTCAGACTCTTGAAGGTTATCCCTATGTTTGATAAATACCCAACAAGCCTCAATGTTGATATAAAAAATGTTCTACTTTTTTGTTGTTAAAAAATGAGGTCTCACTATGTTGTATAGACTAGGTCTGAACTCTTGGTCACACACAGTGTCCCTTTTCAAGTGGCAAGTGGCTAGACTGCAGGAGCAGACCACTATGACTAAGAGTATGAAAGTATTTAAGATGGGTATAATTCCAGAACTCAGGGGAGCTGAGGTAGAAAGATTACAAGTTTGGGGCCAGTTTGGAGCCAAAACTTCCTTCAAAAAAAAGTACGAAAAAAAATTGAAAAGATATACGCTAGCTACCTCTTTAAAATATTGCTTTATAAATCCCTGTTCTTGCCTGAAGTTTACTTTTTTTTCTTTTTTTTTAATCTGCACTCTTAACTCACAAAACAGCTTGCAACCATACTGCAGGCCACATAATAAGTAAGCAGTGCTAAAAATGATGTAATTAGAAGGAATTAAAGGTTGGAAGTTAGATTTATAGACTAGTTTATAAATTTGATGTGATAATCCAAACTCAAGAATATGAGTAAATTAATGGGAAGTCAGATGGTAAATTTTTCAAGAGCTAGATGGCAGCACTAGATGAGTTTTAAAAGCCAATAAAGGACAGCTACGTGTCCTCTCGCAGGTGGAAGTTTAAGAAGGAAGTCAGCTTGAATGCAAAAGAGTAATCACTAGAGGATAAAAGTGGGAAGAGTGAATAAAGAGAGGCCGCCGGATTTGATGACTGAACTGCACTGCATGCACACAATGGCACTAAATTCCATCAAATATGAAACACTAAAACATGTTAATGATAAAAACAAGGATCTAATTGACTGAAAGATGCCAATAGAAGGTATATTTTGCATGAAGAGAAATGAGGGGGAAGTCAAGTGTATTTTATAAGAAGATATTAAATAAAGATAATTTTTTCTATACTGCACATTAAATTGACAGAAAAAGAATAATGTCAATTTTCATATTTAAAAAAAAAAGGCCAAGGTCCCGTACTATCTTAAAAGACACCTAGTCTTTGGGCTATATCTGATCTTGTCCTATGACTAATCCAAATGTTAACTCAGAAAGTTTCTCCTAGTGAACAAATAAAATGACATGAACCCTCAGGCAGCACTTTAGTTGGCAACGAAGAGTGCATGCATCTAAGGAAACAATAAGAAACATCAGTGAACTCATCATACGGACCGGATCATCTCTGTCCATCGAACAGCTTCTTGAAGCTCCATCAGCCTCTCTTTGTACTGGTTTCTCTCCATGAGAACTCGGGCCATTTCCACTCTAGTGAACCTCTTCCTCTGGGCTGTGGGAATGTCGCTCTACAATGATAAGAGGAGGGCAAATCACCCTGAAGTATATGTTTTGGTGTTATCTTCATACTAAAACCAGATCTTTAGTTTTTAAACATTTCTTTCAGTTTAATAAAGAAATGTTTTAACTTAATGACTTTAAAATGTCCTTATAAAATAAGGACACCAGACACTCAAATTTTTATTTAGGATTAAAAGGAAGTAGGCAATTTAATTTCTGAGTATAAATTAATGTTGAGCATGTAAAAGAATTGTTAAAATTACAAATTTTCAGCTAATACCAAATAGATTTAACATGTCCTCATAAATTTTACTTGGAAACATTATTCTAACATTTTAAATTCATGGCTTGCGACATTCAGAAAACGGTTACAAATTACTTCCAAAACAGGTTCATTTACTTCAAACTATTGATCCATATACATATCCAGAAGTCAACATAAATAGTGAACCTATTATCTAGTTGCTAAGGAACCAGACTATAACAGTAAAAACAAAGAACAACAACGAACCACCAGTGGAAACACAAGATTAAGTCAGAATTATTGCTACAAGGAATAGGATATGAATATGGAAGCCACACAGAAGTAAGGCTCCAAAGTGCATATCTAAGTTAAATTCCTTCTGCTGCTTATCTCTCAGTCTTTCTCGTGGAAGCAGGTAGGTTTAATGATAGGCTTTTGTTTGGTTGAGAGGAGCATGTAAATGTTAGATCAAGACTGAAATTTTGGAACAGTGAGGCAGAAATTGTCTTATTGACTCAGAACTTAGCCCACCTCTTCAAACAAAAGCCATCCACAAATAACAAAAGGACTAAATTCTGCCTAGAGGCAAGTGGATCTATCTGAGTTCGAGGCCAGCCTGGTCTACAGAGTGAGTTCTAGGACAGCCAGGAGTACATAGAGAAACCCTGTCTCTAAAAATAAAACAAAACCAAAACACAAAACAAAACAGAAATAAAGACCCAAATTCAGCAACATAGTAATAATAGTACTACTACGTAATACTCTGGGTGGGGAGGTGTCCAGAAGCCTCCATACCAAAGACTTATATAGTACTATAATGTTCTGTTTTCTTTTATTGGAGGGTGTTGGTGTTGAGGTAAGCTCTCACTACATATGTAGACTGGATTCAAAATCACAAAAGACCTCCTGCTTTGAGTGCTGGGATTAAAGGGGTGTACTATTATACCTGGCTGCTTTTTGTTTTAAACAAGATCTCACTATGTAATACAGGCCAGTACAGTTGACCTCCCTACACATAGTCCAAACTTCCTACCACAGTCTTTTGACATGCTGGGATCATCAGTGTAGTAGTTTGAATGTAAACTGGCCCTTATAATCTCATAGGAAGTGGCACTATTAGGGTGTTTGGCTCTGTTGGAGTGGGTATGGCCTTGAAGAGTGACACTGTGGGGGCGGGCTTTGAAGTTTCCTATACTCAGGATACCTCCTGTCACCTGCAAGATACAGTACTCTCAGCTCCAGCACCACATCTGCCTGCATGCCACCATATTCCCTGTGGTGATAATAATGGACTGAACCTCTGAAACTAAACGAGCTACCCCAATTAAATGTTTTCTTTAGAAGAGTTGTCGTGGTCATGGTGTCTCTTCACAGCTATAGAAAACCCTAAGACAACAAGCAAATACCACACCTAGCTTATTAAAATGCTTTTTTATAATTTATTTTTATTTTATGTTCATTGGTGTTTTGCCTGCATGTATGTCTGTGTGAGGGTGTCAGATCCTCTGGAACTGGAATTACAAACAGGTGTGAGCTGCTGTGTGGGTGCTGGAATTGAACACAGGTCCTTTAGAAGAACAGTCAGTTCTCTTAACTGCTGAGCCATCTCTTCATAATGCTTTTAACAGCATTATTTGTTGTGATAAAATATATGTTGTGAAATACCCAAATATTCACTAACAAGAAAACAGAAAAACTGTAGCGCATTCATATAATGGGATGCTAAGAATGAACTACAGCAGTTATTACAACACAAGAGCATCTCAAAGTAACTTTAAAAACTCCAGCAAATCTCCAAGATGGAATATAGTGTTTCTGTGGTACTAGGAATTAAATCAGGGCCTCAAGCATGCTAGCCAAGTGTTCTACCACGAAGTCAAGCCCTCTGTCCCTAGAAGTAGTATGAAACAAAACCAGCACCATACTTTGTAGAAATATACAGAAGTAGGTAATTTAATTTCCAAATATGTATTTTAATATTTTATTAAAGAATTATGATGCTGGGTGTGGTGCTGCAGGCCTTTAATCCCAGAACTCAGGAGGCAAAAAGCAGGCAGATTTCTATGAGTTTAAAGACCAGTTCACTGGTCTACACAGTGAGTTCCAAGTCAAACAGGGGCTACAAAGTGAGAATGTTTCAAAAAGGAAAATTAGTGCATATTTTGGGGAGGGGATAAAAAAATTTAGCTGTCGGGGATGGAGAGATGGCTCAGTGGTTAAGAGCATTGCCTGCTCTTCCAAAGGTCCTGAGTTCAATTCCCAGAAACCACATGGTGGCTCATAACCATCTGTAATGATGCCTGATGCCCTCTTCTGGCCTGCAGACATACACACAGACAGAATAGTATATACATAATAAATAAATAAATATTTTTTAAAAATTTAGCTGTCATTTACACAGACTTGATATGCTATTCTAAGATCTTCATGGAAATGTCAACTATGTGTTGTCTCCTCATTCCCTTCCAGTGCAATGATAAAACAGTGACCAAGGTAACTTAGGGGAGGAAAGAATTTATTGGGTTTATACTTCCAGGTCAGAGTCCAACAAGGGAAATCAAAAGAGAAACATAAGCAAAAACCATGGAGAAATTTTACTTACTGGTTTGTTTTCTGGCCTATGCTTGGGGAGCTTTCCTATAGAGCCCAGAATCATCTGCCTAGGGATGGTTCTACCCATAATAGTATTTATTGGCTCTCCTATATCATTTAGCAATCAAGACAATCCCTACAGACCAGCCCAATGAAGACAACCATTCAAGTGAGACTTTTTTTTTTTTTAGGTGATTGATTATAGTCAGCAGCAAGTTGACAGTTCATGAAAACTAGACAAAGGGTACACATTTATATGATGAAATTATTTTTTTTTAGTTAAATGAGAAAGGATCATGGCTTCCTCAGGGGTAAGGGACATTTTTGGCAACATAACTTAGTGTGTCTATGTGTTTTGTGTGTAATGTATATCCTGTGGATTGAACTCAAGTCATCAGGCCTGGCAACAAGTACCTTTACATGTTGAGCAATCTTTCAAGTCCATCTAAAAAATTTAATTAATTAATTAATTAATGCCTTCTGTTGGATTCTAGAAATCAGGTACACATGTGGCATACAGACATACGGGCAGGCAAAAACTTAAATTAACTTGTGTGTGTGTGTGTGTATAAACACATGTGTGTCACAGTATGTGTGATGTATGTGACTAGAGGATTTTAAGTTTGAGACTTGTCTGGGCTACCTAACAAAACCTTACTTATTAAAATCAGAAACAAGGACTGGCGAGATAGCTCAGTGGTTAAGAGTACTGATTGCTCTTCCAGAGGACCCAGGTTCAATTCCCAGCACCCACATGGCAGCTCACAGCTGTCTGTAACTCCAGTTCCAGAGAATATGACATCATTATACCAATGCATATAAAATAAAGTTAAAAAATAAATAAAATTTAAAAAAAATAAAAAATCAGAAACAATAGCATGCTAACACAGGTCAGAGCATTGAACAACTGAGGAAAAGCGAGCACACAGCTCTAGAAAAGACAGCATGTAGATATCATGTAGAAATGAGAGCCAGTTTATTCATGACCCTTAGGACTAAATATTAGCAAGAAACTCTCAAATATCAAAAAGCTGTAAAAAAAAACACCCCAAATCATAAGCTTACATCATCATCGTCTTTTGCTTTTTGCCTTGCATCTTCAGCTTCTGCACGAGCTCTAGTGGGGGGGACAAACAAAACAAAATACGTTATTAGAACTGAATTAATCTTTATTTTATTTTTATTTTTTTGGTTTTTTCGAGATTGGGTTTCTTTGTGGCTTTGGAGCCTGTCCTGGAACTAGCTCTTGTAGACCAGACTGGTCTCGAACTCACAGAGATCCGCCTGCCTCTGACTCCCAAGTGCTGGGATTAAAGGCGTGTGCCACCACTGCCCGGCTCTGAATTAATCTTTAAAAATAATGAGAGAAAATGTAAACAGTTTTAGTTACCACTAAAGGTTTATTTTTCTTTTTTCCAAAGGTTAACAGACTGCTGCCTTTAATTTGGAAAACATTATCATAGCACTTCTTTTTTTTTAAGATTTATTTATTTATTATGTATATAACATTCTGCCTCCATATATGCCCACATGCCAGAGGAGGGTGCCAGGTCTTATTACTGATGGTTGTGAGCCACCATGTGGCTGCTAGGAATTGAAGTCAGGACCTCTGGAAGAGCAGCCAGTGCTTTTAACCACTGAGTTATCTCTCCAACTCCCGTCATAGCACTTCTTAAAAGAAAATCAGGTTGGACCAGGTGCGGTGGTGCACATGTATAATCTGGGCATTTGGGAGGTTCAGACAGGAGGATCAGGAGTTCAAGATCATTCTCAGTTACACAATAAGTTTAAAGCCAGCCTTGGTTATACATGACCCTGTCTCAAAAAATAAACTAAAAAATTACAAACCCAACAAGATTAGCCATGGCAGCATAGGCTTATAATCTTAGCTTCTTGGAGTCAGAGAACAGGTATTCAAGGCCACTCTCTGTTACACACAATGAATTAGAGGCCAGCCTGAGTTACCTCAAGAACAAGAAACAACAAAAGCAAATTAAGTAGAGGAAAATAATGAATTTTAACTTTAATGGAAGATTTAAGAATTTTTTTGGTTGTTTTATTTCTAAAGATTTATTTCTTTGTATGTGAGCATATGAGTGTACACCAAGTGGTGTGTATCAGGCCATTGTAAGGCGACTAATGTGAACGCTGGGGACTGGACTCTGGTCCTCTGGAAAAGCAGCAAATGGTTTGGAGAGATGGCTCAGTGGTTAAGAGCATTGCCTGCTCTTCCAAAGGTCTTGAGTTCAATTCCCAGCAGCCACATGCTGGCTCACAGCCATCTGTAATGAGGTCTGGTGCCCTCTTCTGGCCTGCAGACATATACAGACAGAATATTGTATACATAATAAATAAATAAATATTTGGAAAAAAAAAAAAGAAAAGAAGCTCTTAAACCATAAGAGCAGTCTTTCCAGCCCCAATTTTTTTTTTTAAGATTTACCCAATCCTTTTTTTTTATCTATTTATTTGAATATGTGTGGGGGTGGGGCAGATATCTGCACAGGTCAGAAAAGTAAAACCATCTTAGTTGAAGAAAATATTTTAAAAAGATGAGAGCAGCCAGGCGGTGGTGGCGCACGCCTTTAATCCCAGCACTTGGGAGGCAGAGGCAGGCGGATGTTTGTGAGTTTGAGACCAGCCTGGTCTACAAGAGCTAGTTCCAGGACAGGCTCCAAAGCTACAGAGAAACCCTGTCTCGAA
>JAQHUG010000027.1:1836278-1880696 GCA_028555095.1 Dicrostonyx torquatus
GCAAGGCAGATGAAACCTTACCAAAGAAATTATGGTCTTAAAGCCCATGCATTCCATGTAAAGCAAAAACAAAGAACAAGAAATGTTTTATATAAAAAACAGCATGAAAACATATCATTAATCTATAAAGTTCTATGCATGATATGAAAAACATCTGGACTCACATGTTAGGACTCAATGTATAATGATGTACAAAAGGCAGAAATAAAGGTGATTTCCTTCAATCACAAGGATGGAGTCTGATATACTCAAAAATGCTTTACCAATTATTCCCCACAATAATTTTAATATAATTATAACAAAAACTCCAAGTCAGCACAACTAAGCATTCTACAAAGTGCCACACATCAAATAATTTTCAGTTGCCACTTTATAGAATTGTGCTTAATATTTTAATGAGTACTATAAGATATATAGAGTATTTAATGTAAGATCCAATATAGTCATCCTTCAGAAATTAAGCTATTTGCTTCTCATAAGAGATTGAAGAAATAAAACAGTTCATTGAAAAATGCTGGGAGAAAAAAAAAACCACCCCAAACAAAACAAAGCAAAAATCCCTCTGCTCACTCACCCCAAGATTCATGAAATAATGTTGGAGAATGACATACAGAAGAAGCAATATTTATAATTCAGAAAAACCAAAAGGAATATTTCTAAAGAATGTTATTTAAGGCCAAGGATTTAACATATTCTTTTATTATTGGTGTTGCACATCTTTAATCACAGTACTTGGGAGGCAAAGGCAGGAGGATCTCTGTGAGTTTGCGGCCAGCCTGGTCTATAGAGTGAGAGTGAGTTCCAGGACAGCCAATGCTACACAGAGAAACTCTGTCTCAAAAAAAAAAAAAGAAAAGAAAAGAAAGTAATATTCCTAATGACTTTCAAATCATTTACAACAAAACCAGCCTGGAAATGTTAAAAATGCTGATATATGGATTCCTATTTTGTCTGTATTATAATTTTTCAAGTATTCTCAAATACCAGAAATAGTAGCATGTTCAATCATTTTATATTCACCACAAACTAGGGTGATGAACCTGAAAGGTTTCAAATTCTATCTCCAAAATGATGCCGAGATGTTTTCCTTAAACACTAAGGCTAATGTTTTAGTAAGGGTTCAGAGACACAAAAAACAATTCAGACTCCCTGAAAAAGTTCATACAGTAACTGTGACAAGCTTGCAAACATTTAGAGCAGCATAAAAGCTAAATACAAAGGTATGCAGAGAAAAATAAATTTTTTTCAGGCAGGAAAAAAATAATAAAAAGTATCAAATGAGAACAGCAGCCAAGAACACCTAGCTTAAAAAGCAGTGATAATAAATTATTTAAGACATACACACCAGAATATTCCCCTGGGTAGGCATCCCAAGAGAAAAATGGACAAGAAACTCAATTAGATTGTTTTCAGAAAGCAAGAACTAAACCCATTTATTCTAAAATGAGAAAGAACTGACAAAGAAATTGAATCGATATAGCAAACCTATAAACTATATACAATAAAGTATAAATACTATAAAAGGAAAAAAATTGGGTATTCCTGAGGAACATACCTGAAAATTCCAAAAGTTTCAGTTAAACTTACACAGTCAATAATGAATTCTGGTGTAGGAGGTCCTTCTGTATTTGTGTTGCTTTCATTGGTTAATAAAGAAACTGCTTTGGGCCTGGTGATAGGGAAGAACTTAGGTAGGCAGGGAAAATTAAACTGAATTCTGGGAGGAAGAAGACAGAGTGAGGGAGAGCTGCCATGGAGACGCCAGGTCAGACATGCTGAATCTTTCCTGGTAAGTCACGACCTTGTGGTGACATACAGATTATTAGAAATGGGTTAAATCAAGATGTGAGAGTTAGCCAATAAAAGGCTAGAGATAATGGGCCAAGCAGTCATTTAATTAATACAACTTCTGTGTGATTATTTTGGGTGTAAGCTCGGAAGCCGGGAGGGAACAAAGGAGCCCCCACTCTCCCTACTACAGAATTATCATAAAAGTAGTGTATAAGCAGGATTATCCAAAACTTTTTATTTTGAAATGTATCAGTAAAACTAATTATAAGAAAAATAAAACTTGAAGGGATCCTATCTCTATTCAGATTTGATATAAATAATATACACATAAACTTTGATTACAGAAAAATAAGCAAAAATAAAAACAACAACAACAAAAACAAAGAAAAACACCCCATTCTGCAGTTTTTATTTATAACTGTCAAGCTAGATCCAGAGAAGGGTACATGGCATCTGGATAATCTGCAATTCCTTGAGAATGCATGTATCATTTTACCTAGTTGCATATATTATTACAAAGGAGAACTCTCTTTAAAAATTCTCTTAAAGGACTCTCCATCTCAAAAGAAAAATCAGATTTTGAAGTGAGGTAAAACTGTTGGGAGTATTTCACATTCCCATTTACCAAATGGTCTGCTGTGATAAATCTGCAACAGTAGTGAAAAAAGACACGGCTGTGTCTGACACAACTTACAGCCTGTCCAGGGAGACTGGTTCATAAACAACAGGGAAGTATGAGGAATGGCATAATGAACTTCAGTGCTACGTGTAGACACTTTAAGGATGACTATGCATAGAAGGTCAAAGCAGAATTCCTGGAAAATATACAACTTAAATAGAGATGAGAAAATGAATATATGCAAGTACTTAGGAGACCAAACACATAGGACCTGATGGTTGGTTGTGAGGGAAAAGTGAGAGGTCTAAGATGGACAGTTCAAAGATGGCAAAGAGAGTCACTCACTGAGATAGAGATGGATAGGTTGAGTCTGTTTTCTACTCTGCTACGTCCCAGTATCTAGAATGGTTTGCCAGGTGGTGGTGGCGCACGCCTTTTATCCCAGCACTCGGGAGGCAGAGGCAGGCAAATCCCAGTGAGTTTGAGGTCAGCCTGGTCTACAAGAGCTATTTTCAGGACAGCTAGGACTGTTACACGGGGAAACCCTGTCTCGAAAAACAAAAAAAAGAATGGTTGGTAGCACATAGCAGTATGCCATCATCTCACAGTAATAGGAAGAGCAAGACAAGAAATGGAAGGATGGTAACAGTTAACTTTAGGATTCATAGAAAGTAGAGGTTTTACTTTTAAAAACGAAGGAACCAAAGGCCAGGCATGGTGGTGCACACTTGCAATCCCAGCAGTAAGGACCTAAAACAAAAGGAATGCCAATAATTCCAAAGACAATCAAGGCTTGGGGGAGGGGCTCTTAGTAAAAGACAGTGAAGTTGAAAATCCATAAGACTAATGACCAGGTGTATACTTCCACATTATAGAGAGCAGTCATAGAGAAAGAAATTGAGAAAAGGGTCATTCAAAATAAGTTAAGAAATAAGACATCAATGAAAAGAAAGGAAAATGAAGTCAGGCAGTGGGGCACACACCTTTAACCCTGGCACTTGTGGGGCAGAGAGGCAGGCAGATCTCAAGGATGGAGACAAGCCTGGTCTATAGAATGACCAGGACATTCATTCTAGGACAACCAGGGCTACACAGAGAAACCCCGTCTTAAAAAATAAACAGGAAAATAATTGGTATTATTTCTTTCAAAGATTAAAGGAAATTTAAAGATCATTTCAGCAATTAAAGGAAATTTAATTCTAGAACAAAAGTTTGGTAACAAAACTAGCAAAATGAATAATGAGAGATAAAGAAATAGACTGCCCTTAGTCACCAACCCAGGTCTAATTAGACAAAACCTTGGCTGGCACAAGTACACTCTACCATGTAAGCTTTATTATTGATCCCTGAATTACACAGAAACCATTTACCATCTTTTTAAAGGTGGAGTCTCATGTGTCCTGAAGACAAACTTGAACTGTGATTTTCCTGTTTTTTCCTTCCAAGTGCTGGTGTACGCTATCACAGCAGGTATAACTGTGTGGGGGTGGAACCCAGGATTTCTTGTATACTAGGAAAGCTCCATCACTGGCCCTTATTTACCATTTTTGACTCAAGTATTTATGTAGGTAGGTAGAAGTCACTCAGTTTAATATATACACAATACTATAATCTGGATGTTCTAAAGCTATACATGCCAATATCTGCAAAGCAGGAAAGAGTAGTTTAAAATAGTCCCTTATCTTCAATAGGGATAGGAAACCAAAGAATTTTGCTTTTAATACATAACTAATTTTCTGACTTTCAAAAAGTTAAATCTTTTAGATTTAACTAAAAGACCACCATTATTTCTACCTACTATATGGCTTAATTTTTTACAGGAAAAGAAAGTTATACTATCACTGACTTCAAATTTTGTATTGCTCACTACTAGGCTTTATAAGGCAATGTACACAAATCATCCTGCTAAGTACTTGATTCAAAGGGCAGTAGGAATGACATAACGATAAGTGATTCTGGTGGTTGTTATACAATTCTAATATCAAAAACTTAAAATGCTGTATTCAGCAAGCATGAGTATATTCATCTCCCTCTGTTCACTGAGTGTGAATGTAACATCCTCAGCTGCCTCAGGCTCTCACTCCTGTAACCTTCTTGCAATGACGGATTATAACATGAAACTAACAATTGACAAAGGCAGCTTCAAGAGGGAAGAATTTATTCTGGCTCCAAATTCACTGAATTAGTGCTCCCAGATCTGAAAAGACAATCTTCTGCCACACATGGTGGTGCATGCCTTTAATCCCAGCACTTCCTCCACAGGCAGAGGCAGGTGGATCTCTGTGAGTTTGAGGCCAGCCTGGCCTACAAAGCAAGTTCCAGGACAGCCAGGGTTATAATGAGAAATATATAGCCGGGCGGTGGTGGTGCACGCCTTTAATCCCAGCACTCCGGAGGCAGAGGCAGATGGATTTTTGTGAGTTTGAGACCAGCCTGGTCTACAAGAGCTAGTTCCAGGACAGGTTCCAAAGCTACAGAGAAACCCTGTCTAGAAAAACAAAAACAAAACAAAGCAAAAAAGAATATATAAACAAAATAATTTTTTTAAAAAAAGAGAGAGATGCTTCTAATGGTTGCAGAAGGGAAGGATCCTAACTTGTTACAATGATAAGTACAGGTGGAGAGTTCAGTCCTAAGTGAAACATCTATATCACCTCCTCTAAGGTGCAGGGAGCAAGAAGGAAGAGGGGGACAAGAATGTAAGGGCTGGAGAATAAGGTGATATGCTGTCTACTGGACATGATGTGGCCACGCACTCATGAACTCACTGCAGCCATGGTGACCTGCATAAGACCGTTGTAATGTTGGACCAGTGCTTCATCAAGGAGGGAACAGGGCACACGAGACTCCACCCCTCTCTCTGAATGTTAATGGCTCCTGGGTATGGGTGCCATTTTCATCAGTGGCATACCCACTGAAAAGTAGCATGTGCTCCCATCAACAGCCTCTTTCATACACGCTCATGTATGCAACACACAAAGAACAAGAAAGCAGAAGGGAGTTTCTTAGGAAGAAGAGTTTAGCTGCAGAGAGGGACATGAGGAAGATGATGGAGTGGAAGTTGTCAAAATACATTTTATATATATATATATGTATATATATATATATGAAACGTTCAAAGAATAAAAAGTTTTAGGAGATTACAAAAAAAGGGTTGTATTCAAAATACAATGAATTTTACTAAGTGTAAATCTTAGTATGTATTTTTAAAACTAAATTTTAAATTCTTCCTAGCATTTTTTGAATTTATCTTTAAATCTGCTGAGTTTTCTAAGTCAATCAACTTTTTTTTTTTAAAGATTTGTTTATTTAGCTGGGCAGTGGTGGCGCACACCTTTAATCCCAGCACTTGGGAGGCAGAGGCAGGCAGATCTTTGTGAGTTTGAGACCAGTCTGGTCTATAAGAGCTAGTTCCAGGGCAGGCTTCAAAGCCACAGAGAAACCCTGTCTCGAAAAAACAAACAAACAAACAAACAAACAAACAAACAAAAAGATTTATTTATGCTGTATCCTGTAGGCCAGAAGAGGGCACCAGATCTCATTACAAGTGGTTGTGAGCCACCACGTGGTTGCTGGGAATTTAACTCAAGACCTCTGGAAGAGCAGTCAGTGTTCTTAACCGCTGAGCCATCTCTCCAGCCCTCAACTTTTTATTATATTTTTTATTGCATTGTGCACATTTGTGTACATATATGTACATGTATGCACAAGTAGATGCCATGATGTACCAATAAAACCAGAGGACACCTTGCAGGAGTCCATTCTCTCCTTCCATCATATGGGTCCTGGAACTGAACTCAGGTTGTCATGCTTACTGCTGAGCCACCTTGCCACCTTAATCAATTAAACTTTCAAAGAACTCCATGTGACACTGAAAAAAGAAGATATAAATTTAAATATAGTTTCCTCAAGAACTACTCTTTCTGAGCCTTCCTTTGAAAAGCAATTCATTTAATTCTTCTAAAGTTTTCCTTAAGATTTTAATGTTGGGAGTCTATGTTTAAATTGGCAGACTTTTATATCTTGATTACTACATATGTTTACATAGAACTTTTATGTAGGGAGGTGGGGTTTAGGGTTATATAATCATTTATTATGTGTGTATGCGTGTACTGCCTGCACGTTTATCGGTGTGTTATGTGCATGCCTAATGCCCGTGGAGGCCAGAAGAGGGCACTGGATCCTGTGGAACTGGAGTTACAGATGGCAATCCTGAGGGTTCTAGAAGAGCAGTCATTGCTCTTAACAACTGAGTTATTTCTCCAGTTCTGTGGGGTTTATTTTCTGTTTGTTTGTTTGAGATAGGGTCTCACTATATATCTCAGGCTGACCTTCTACTCACGAAGATCTATCTGCCTCTGCCTCCTGGGTATGTGGATTAAAGGTTTATACTGCTACACTCTAACTTTTTGAAGTGGAAGTCTTCCTATGTTGCCTGAGCTGGCCTTTCACAGTTCACTTCCCTCCACACCCTGAGGACTAGAATGGTAAGAAAGCCACTATGGCTGGCTGAACTTGTCATTTAAAATAAAAGCAAACAAAAAACCTTTACAATGTCAAGCACATTGATAATAATTTTAACATAAATTAATGAAAGCAATTCACTCCATTCCATATTTACTAGACCTGACAAGTATAGTCATTAGTATGATGACAGTAAAAGAAACCTTTATTATTGTTGAAGCTTAGTATCTACCCAAAGCAAATGGCTGAAAATTCTATAGGTTTAAATTTCTACACAGTGTTAAACTACAAGGAAGGTATGATCCCTGGCTGTCTTAGAACTAACTCTGTAAATCTGGCTGGACTCCGAGATTCATCAGCCTCTGCCTCCCTTAGGCAGAGGATGAGATGGACCACTAATCCATCTGAGGGAGGTCTTTTTCCAATCAAATTTAACTGATGCACAGAAGAGGTAAGCTGGCTTTACTCCACAAATGCATCTACCAGACACTTAAACAGAGTTTAACTCCTACATTTACACACAATGAAATATCAAGACAGACAAAAGGGGTTAATCAATTTGGCAAAGATAATCCAGAAAATTTATAGTGGAAGAGTTGAATACAGTACTTCCCCACCCTCCAGTTATGTGCTCAACACAACTTTTTTTGTTTTGGGAAGGGAACAACCCAGCAGCAGTGGCTAGGAACTGGGCTACAACCCTAGCTTAACAAAAGCTTTAAAATGACTTTATTTACTAGAGAGGTAAAAATTAATGCTCTAGGAATGTGAAAAAATTTCAAGTGTTATATTGCCTATTTAATTAAGTTCAACAGAACACAATGAAATTTATATAAGAACTATTTGCCCTACCAATAATACATGTACACACACATAGCATTTGTTCCTGATGTATAATATCTATTCTTGGAATACAGCCATTCAATAAACTGTGGGATTTGAATTAAAAATATAAATTTAAAATCAAATTCAATTTTTATCATTTCTATATATTTCATTATATATATATCATTTCTATATATTTCATTAATACTTTTACAATATCAAATTATATGTTCTAAGTAATTTCAAAAGTACAATAACCTTGTACTATCAGGCAATCAGGACATTTTAAACAAATTTTCAATCAAGCCATTAATGAGATCTATTTTTAAACATTATGGTACTTCTCCAGAGGAGCTGTCATACCTAGTAAATCTGCTCCTTCATCCACATCTCCAATGAGGCCTGAGCCAGCTGAAGACAGTTCTTCAAAGAGAGACTCTGTATTTCGATCAAAAGCTTTGTTCTCTATGCCTTTGGTGGGAGTGCTATGCAACAAAAACAATAAAGCCAAATCAACAAATTATAAAGACTTTTTGACAATGTATTTTAATGCAATGATTAAGCAGCAAAGGAATTTCTAACACTTTGCATCTACTATAACCAACATAGAAAAGGTTTCTCAGTGGTTTCCTAAGGAACTCTCCCACAGAAGGAGAGTTATGCTCCTACTGGGAAGTCCCAGGAAACACAAAATAATGGTAGGTAGTTATTTGGGTCTGTATCACACACATTGTTTTATTTACAGCCATTCCACAAAGCATATGCT
Organism: Dicrostonyx torquatus; assembly: GCA_028555095.1. Classification (NCBI taxonomy): domain Eukaryota; kingdom Metazoa; phylum Chordata; class Mammalia; order Rodentia; family Cricetidae; genus Dicrostonyx; species Dicrostonyx torquatus. The sequence goes on from JAQHUG010000027.1 coordinate 1,844,744, forward strand.
ACTATTACCCCAGTTTTATAAATAAGGAAACTAAAGAGCTTAAGGAACTTAACAAAATCATTCTGCAATTAGGAAGAAGATTTCAAATTAAGGCAATGTTGATTTATTTTATTTTATTTATTTTTTTGGTTTTTGGAGACAGGGTTTCTCTGTGGCTTTGGAGCCTGCGCTGGAACTAGCTCTTGTAGACCAGGCTGGTCTTGAACTCATAGAGATCTGCCTGCCTCTGCCTCCCGATTAAAGGGATTAAAGGTGTGCGCCACCACTGCCTGGCGATTTATTTTATTTTTAAAGACAAGGTCTTACTTCATCCAGGTTGACCCCAATCTTGCTATGTAACTGAGGATGACCATGGGCTACAGTGACAAGCTTGTGTAACTAGCCTGACAAAAATTAAGACACTCTAAAGAAATTGTCTCCCACTCTGACTATTGAAACAATGGGTCCCAAGAAATGTGAATTTTCCCAGGAATTTCATGTTAGGAGAAGGGAAAGATACCAGCCAGAGGAACAACTTTTCTCCCTGAAAGGGTTTTCACACAGTGCTAACAACTTATCAGACCACCTTACAGGATGAGACTGAAGCCTAGACAGTGATGGGTCTATGATCTCACTTCAAGTCCACAAAGAAAGTCTTAGGTGTTCCCTGATCTCTCTGTTCCTCTCCCAATGTGGCCACATTGAATAAACCAATACCGCCCCCTGCTCCCTTTCTGCTTTCTACTTTTAGTTTGGCTTTTACCTGGCTTACTGAGGACGGGTGGGAGCCAGACAAGACTTGGGGCACAGATTGTAACCCACAAGTTTGATACCAGTCACACCATCATTCCGGGTTGATACAGTGCTGAGTGGGGATCAATCCCAGGGTTTCACACCTGCTAGATAGCACTCTGCCAAGTGAGTGACAGCCACAGCAGAATCAGTAATCTTTTTTTTTTTTTTTTGGTTTTTTCGAGACAGGGTTTCTCTGTAGCTTTGGAGCCTGCGCTGGAACTAGCTCTTGTAGACCAGGCTGGTCTCGAACTCACAGAGATCTGCCTGCCTCTGCCTCCCGAGTGCTGGGATTAAAGGCGTGCGCCACCACCGCCCGGCCCGAATCAGTAATCTTAACTATAAGGCTCTGAACTATCTGGTACAAATTAGCATGGTTTTATGGCTTTTCTTTTGTTTTTCTAAAAATGACGCAAGAAGTCAGGCATGGGGGGTAAATGCCTTTATTCTCAGCACCTAGCACTCAAGAGGCACAGGCAGATCACTGTGAGTTCCGGATCAGCCTGGTCTACATACTGAGTGGCAGCCAGAGCTAAATAGACATGTCAAGAAAGAAAAGAGGAAGGAAGGGAGGAGATAAGGGGAGGGGAGGGAAGAGGAAAGGAGAGAAGTCCTGGAATTTATGGGCAGACCTAGGCTAGGAATTCTGTTGGCTCTACCTCCCAAGTTCTGGGATTACAGGCATGCACTATGATGACCATAATTCATTACTTATGACCATTAGAGTGTTTGACATTTTGCTGCTGTTGCTTTTTTAAAAAGATGTATTTATTATTTTGTATATAGTGTTCTGCCTGCATGTATGTCTGTATGACAGAAGAGGGCACCAGACCTCATTACAGATGGTTGTGATCCACCATGTGGTTGCTGGGAATTGAACTCAGGACCTTTGGAAGAGCAGGCAATGCTCTTAACCTCTCAGCCATCTCTCCAGCCCTATACAGTTTATGAAATATATATGTGTGTTATACATAAAGTAGAAAATTGGGCTGGAGAGATGGCTCAGCAGTTAAGAGCATTGCCTGCTCTTCCAAAGGTCCTGAGTTCAATCCCCAGCAACCACATGGTGGCTCACAACCATCTGCAATGAGATCTGGCGCCCTCTTCTGGCCTGCAGGCATATACACAGAGAGAATATTGTATACACAATAAATAAAAAAAAAAGTAAAAAAATTTTACGTTTTGGTTTAAAACATTAAAGGCTGGGCGGGATGGCCCATGTCTTTAAACCTTTAAGCACAGAAGAGGCAGAGGCAGGCAGATCTTTGTGAGTTCAAGGCCAGCCTGGTTTATAGAGTAAGTTCCAGAACAACCAGAGCTATGCAGAAAAAACATCTTGAAAAGCCAAAGGGAGGGAAAAAAAAGGTTGCAAAATATCATTCTTTGTATACCTCTCTATACAAAATCCACCTAAAAATAAATTAGCAAATGCAACTGAATATGAACAGACTTGTGTAAGACAGAAAAGGGATTCTGGATTAGCAGTGGAAAATAAGTAACCAGAGCAGAAACCAAACCCACCCTCATTATACATGCTGTCAAAACTCCTGACACATGCTTTGAAAATAAAAGCAACTGCAGAAATGGCATACAACATACTATTGGGACTCATGAACAGAAGAAAAAGCTTCACAGCAAATAGTAGCAGACTTAGATGTGATCTTAAAGGTCAGTGAGACTCCCGGCTCCCTGAATAATGGAAACCAAGTCACATCCATACCAACTCAATGCTGGAGCTTCAGGTCAGGAGTTCACACATACCAGGCAAACATTCTGCCACTAAGCTAAATGCAAGCCGTTGGAAGTCAAGTTTAAATGCTATACAGGCAGGAAACCAGGAAATCTGCCATTTACCTTTGCATGTGTAAAAAGCCGCAGAGAAGCATACATTTAAAAGCTATTCTACCACAAAAGACAGAGCCCAAAACAAAGGGGTGGGGAGAACACTCTAACAAACCAGAACTACTAGACAATGTAGCTAGTGGCAGCAATAACAGAAAAGAAAGACACCCACCAAAAAAGAAAAAACCACAAATTTCAGAATAAATACATTTACAAATGATATAAAGAGTATCTAGATGTAGAGACTTAACAACTAGCCCTAACCTGATGGCACTGTTTTTGCTTGCCCAGAAATAACTGTTCTATCCCAGTCACTGAAGTGCTCAAACCTGAGTAATAATTTACACAGGTCCCTGTGATGACTAGAGAAATATGATGTGGAGCCAGGCATCTCTTAAGGGTTGTTCACCTTTTGCTTTAGAATGCCTGGCAATCCTTGGGGCCAGCAGGTGAAACAAGAATAGAATAATGGGCTGGGAGGTGGTTGCGCATGCACGCCTTTAATCCCAGCACTTGGGAGGCAGAGGCAGGTAGTTCTCTGGGTTCAAGGCCAGCTTGGTCTACAGAGCAAGTTACAGAACTGGCTCCAAAGCAATAGAGAAACCCTCTCTCGAACCCCCCCTCCCGCCAAAATAAAAGAATAATGGGCCATGAGGTATTAACAGCTGCCTTAGCTTCTGTAAACCCTGCCTAAGGATATGGGAAAGGAGATGACCGGTCTCTTTATTACTAGATAGCAGGAAAGTAAAAACAAGTGAGGAAGTACAACAATTTTCCTGCCCAGCTATGGGTTCCATGGATAACTGAATACTCACCTTTCTGACGGCCACCTTAAAACTCACCTTAATCCTCCCTCCAGCAAGGCATGCTGTATTGGCTCTAAGGCTGCTATCTTCAGCTAGTAGTATGAATAAATTTATTCAGCAAATTTGAATTGAATCTAAGTCTCTGATTTCTCCCAGTGAATTCTAATGCCACAACATAGGAGCTCAAGAGATGGCTCACTGGTTAAAAGAAATCATTACTATTGCAGCAGGCTGGGCTTTATTCCTAGTACCCATATTGTGGTTCAAAACCATCTGTAATTCCAGTTCTAATGGATTAGATGCTCTCTTACCGCTGTGGGTACTAGGCATTAGTAGTGTACATACATACATGTTTAGGCAAAACATTCATACACATAAAATTTTTAAAAATATAAAGTACAAAAGCAACTATCTAAGAAAAAGGAGAAAACTGTTTTTGTTGTTTTTTGTTTGTTTGTTTTTTTGAGACAAGATTCTCTGTGTAGCTTTGGAACCTGTCCTGGAACTCACTCTGTAGACTAGGCTGGCCTTGAACTCACAGAGATCCACCTGCCTCTGCTTCCCCAATGCTGGGATTAAAGGCACTAGTGCCACCACTGCCTGCCTGAAGACTATTTTTTTTAATTAATAAATTTTACTACAAGAAGTCAGTTGGAAATTAGACCTAAAAATTACAGGGGAAAGAATATGGTTCAGTTTCATATGTTCAGTATTACCTAACAGGGTATTTAGGAATGGCGAAGAAACAAAATAAGAAAAAGTAGTGAACTATTGGAACTGAGAGATGAATTTTCAGGTTTTGAAAAGACTTACTTCAAAGAAGAAAATACAAAAGACGACCCCCTACAACCAAATACAGGTTCATAAAGTTTTTAAAAAGAAGAGAAAGCAGCTGGTCAGGGGTGGCACACACCTATAATCCCAGTGCTTGGGATGTAGAGGCAGAAGGATCTCTGTGAGTTTGAGGCCAACCTGGTCTACGGAGTGAGTTCCAGGACAACTACACAGAGAAGCCCTATCTCAAATAAATTAAAAAGGAAGAGAGAGGGCCGGGCGGTGGTGGCGCACGCCTTTAATCCCAGCACTCAGGAGGCAGAGGCAGGTGGATCTCTGTGAGTTCGAGACCAGCCAGACTGGTCTACAAGAGCTAGTTCCAGGACAGGCTCCAAAGCTACAGAGAAACCCTGTCTCGAAAAACAAAAACAAAAAAAAGAGAGAGAAATTAAAAAGCTTTAAAAGCGGTGTAAGGACGAGTTCAGTGATAGAATACCTGACCTAGTATGTATCAGGACCTCGGTTCAATCCTCAGTACTCGACAGAAGAAAAGAATGTCAAGTGAAACTGAACTTGGTAGCACGTGTCTAAAATCCCAGAATTTAAGAGGCTAAGATAGGAGAATCATCAGTGCAAAGCCAGTCAGGGTTATATTGCAAGACTCTGTCATAAAACCAAATCAACCAAACAGAACTCTGAGATAAGGAAGCAGTACTTTCATAATTTCCAAGCAAAGTGTTTTCTAGCCTACACTTGTGTATTTAGCCAAATTACCAAATTATGAAGCAGGTCTACATATGATAGTTGTCACATTTAATTTCAGTTCTCAAAAATTACTGTTCATAGACCCTTTAAAGATCCAGAAAACTGGTAAAGAACAAACTCTGTAGAAATAAAGGCATATATCAAGAAGCAGACGACATGGGATACAGGAAATTAAGATGAAGATACTCCCAGGTATTGCAGGCCTATGGCAGCTTGATAGGCCTCCAAATGCCAAGGAAAGAAAAAGTAATAATCAATGTGAGCCAGTCATTGTCCCTGAGTGTATGTGGTACTTTGCCAGGTCTTTCAGGCAAGCCCATCCACGCCTTTGTATTTCAGTGATTTTTAGTATCTCTGTCTGGTAATTAAAAATAACAGCCAGGGGGCTGGAGAGATGGCTCAGTGGTTAAGAGCATTGCCTGCTCTTCCAAAGGTCCTGAGTTCAATTCCCAGCAACCACATGGTGGCTCACAACCATCTGTAATGAGGTTTGATGTCCTCTTCTGGCCTGCAGACATACACACAGACAGAATATTGTATGCATAATAAATAAATAAATATTTAAAAAAAACAGTCAGGTAATAGGTCACCATGTATAGCTGTACAGCAGATAAAGAAGCCAAAAATGCACAAAAGACCCAAACTCACTATACACAAGTCTCTGCTTTTGAGAACTCCTGAAGAGCCTGTGTTAGCACATAACAAAGAGCCTCGGTGTCCTGTTTCTCTGTAGAGAAGGCCTGAAACAGTAGAACTAGGTAAACAGCATGCTTTACATGAGAAAGGAACTAGAAAGCAGAGGTACAGAGTTGTGAAAACATCTAGATTTGGGGTCTGGGCACACTGAGGAACTTACACTTAGGACCTACACTGCCTATCAATGTTAGTGAAAAGTCCATGGAACACTATAAAAAAGAAATAAATTTAACCACTCAACATTTCACCAATCCCAGAAAAACATAAAACATCAAAAGAAAGTTTTATTTTATGCCTAAGATGTAATACTTGTACAGTCATACTAATATCAATAAAAATTCTAATTTAACTAAATTTAACTAATTTAACTAAAATTAAGATACAATAAAATTTAGAGAATGAAGAGATGGATGGTCCTAAGTGTCATTTCTAGCCCTGTTGTAATAGAAAAGAATAGAGAAGCAAGATTTGAGCCTACATAAGTCTTTTCTTTCTAGGGTTATTTTTATCCTGGGGTCCATGCATTTAACCATTACATCATACTACTCAATGCTTATTAGGGATTAATAAATGATGCATGTTTTATGGCTGTTGTGGTTCGAAAGAAAATGGCCCCCAGGGGGTGTGGCACTAATAGGAGGTATGGCCTTGTTGGAGCAGGTGTGGTCTTGTTAGAAGAAATGCTCCACTGTGAAGGCAGACTTTGAGTCTCATATACGCTCAAACCATGTCCAGTGAGACAGTTCACTTCCTGTTGCTGACAAGATATACAACTCTTCAGCTCCAACTCATGCACCATATCTGCCTGCAAGTCTCCATGATGATGATGGGCAAAATCTCTAAAACTGTAAGCCACAATAAATGTCTTCCTTTATAAGAGTTGTGATCATGGTGTCTCTTCACAGCAAAAGGAACCCTAACTAAGACAATGGTCATTATTCATTAAAGGAAAATCTGTTTAGAAAACTCAAAGCTCAGTTCTAATCATATATTTTGGAAAACTTTGATTATAACAATATCTGGCCATTCTCCTGTTATGATTAAACAGCCTTCCCACATAAATTGAGACTACATTCCCTAGTAATGAAATAATTGCAGTTCTAAACAGAATATATTCTCTTCTTCCTCATTTGTAAGAAAAAACAAAACAAAACGAAGTTTGATCAAATTTTTACTTCCTCTACTTTTCTCTGTTTCCTTAGGCTATAGGAATTACTTCCTGGCTCTTTCCTCCTTCATCTGCTATTGTGTGACTGTATCTCCCATAGAACCAGGTGACACCACATTATTAAGGGGAGGGACTTTATGGGAGCGATTAGGCCATAAGAGCTCCTCCCTTGGGGGCTAGAGAGAGATGGCTCAGAGGTTAAGAGCACTGGCTGCTCTTCCAGAGGTACTGAGTTCAAATCCCAGCAACCACATGGTGACTCACAATCATCCGTAATGAGATTTGGGCCCTCTTCTGGCCTGCAGGCATACATGCAGGCAGAATACTGTATACATAATGAATTAACAGATATTTTAAAAAAAAAAAAAAAAAAAGAGCTCTCTCCCTTGTGAGACTGAGGTAAGGTCCCTTGGAAGAGATACTTTCCATACAACATTAAGCTAGTCTGTTCTTCTGCCATGAAAGGAAATTATGTCCTCTCTTCCAAGGGATCCAGGAAGAAGGCATCACCTTGGAAACAAAGAGCAGTGCACACTGGGCAACTGAATCAGTAAGGACCTTAATCTTGGACTTCCTAGCTTTAGAATAATGAGAAAATAAATCTCTATTCCTTATACATGAATTCCTAATGCTGCCAGATGAATTTCCCCCAAAATTTAAAATTCAAACAATATCCAGTTTCAAAAGCAGAAACTGAATTTTACAATACCAGTATTTCTTTAGCACAACATGAACAAGATCAGAATGCTAGTCAGAATGAGAAAAAAGACAGACACTCATCAAATGAGTGTTTAGTACCTTGAACCTTTATATCCACTGAGGTCTTTGTCCATATCCAATTCAGGAGTGGATTCAATGATTGCTTGAACTTCTGATTTCTCTTCATTTTCAGCAGAATCTAAGGGTAGAATATAATGAAATAAGTACATATATTCTATTTATTTATGAAAACTCTCTTTTCTTTACAGTTTTAAATACAACTACTGAATAAACATTTTTGAAAACTCTCAAGGCTGTGTTCTAGGAAAGATGAAGTCAGATAATGTCACATATTGAGATTACAGTCAATCTCCAGAACCAGTAAGTAACCAAAGCTAGTGTTTTCATCTGTAGTTCTGGGACACATATCACAGGGACTGATACCATTCCTATTTAAAGGGGGTACCAACTGCCCACAATAGTGGCTCATGCCTGTAATCTCAACATATTTGGAAATAGAAGCAGAAGGCACAGGACTTGAATGAAGTCATGCCTGGTCACACAGTGAGCTTGAGGCCAGCCTAGGCTACATGATACAATCTCAAAAAAGTAAAACAAACAATAAATAAAGAGGGTGGCAGTACTGACGTGATTTGCACATGCCTGCAGTCCCAGATATTCAGAAACTAAGGCATGAGAACCACTTAGTTCAAAGCTACAACACAGTGAGGCTCTATCATAAGCAGACAAACCTATTTAAGGCAGGGCACACAACAGACTATCATATTAAAGTTGGAGGACTTTAAGCTCTCAGTCACTAACATTTTTCTCTCGAAAACTCTGTATAAGCATTACTTCTTTTAAACTTACAATTGAACATTAAAAAATGATCTATTTATTTCATATATTTAGAGCAGGTAATACTTCTTTTTTTTTTTTTAATTTTTCGAGACAGGATTTCTCTGTAGCTTTGGAGCCTGTCCTGGAACTAGCTCTTGTAGACCAGGCTGGTCTCAAACGCACAGAGATCCACCTGCCTCTGCCTCCGCAGGTAATACTTCTATGAGATAAATTTTCCCATCCTTGCATTTTGTGAGCTGACTGAATATTTTGCTAGTAAAAACTTGGAGTCACTTACCGGTAGATACATTCCTAGTCTCTTGGGCAACCTGTACTTCTATGTGTTTGCTTATCTCTGACTTATTTGGTGTGTCTGTGCCTTTTACAAGTCCTTCATTATCTTCCTTTGAGGGAGTATCAGGAGGAATTGCTGACACATCGGAATTTGCAGTTGAAGCTGGAGTGGTAGCTTTAGATCCACCTTGACTAATATCAGAAAGTTCATCCTATAAATAAAAATAATGAAGAAGAAAATTTTAAATAAAGTAATTCATTCTAAAATACCTTGAACATGAGTTAAGAAATAAACCTGCCTGTATTTAAAAGCAAAAAACACAGAAAGAATCACTGACGGTAGACTATCTATAAATAACTGGAAAATAGTTAAATCCTACAGAGCCAGTGAGGTAGGTGGCTTAATGCAGCAGTTCCTAACCAATGGGTTGTGACCCCTTTGGAGGACAAACAACCTTTTCACAGGGGCCACATATCAGATAGCCGACATATCAGATAACAGTAGCAAAATTACAGCTATGAAGTAGCAATGAAAAATGAAGTAGCATGATTTGGGGTCACCACAACATGAGAAACTGTATAAAAGGTCGCAGCATCAGGAAGGTTGAAAACCACGGGTTTAGTGGATTTAAGTGCTTACAGTGTAAAAAAGCCTGATGATCTGAGTTCCACCTCTGGAACCCAAGCCAAGATAGAAAGACAGAACTGCTCCAAAGTTATCAGCTGACCACTACATGCATAGTGTGGCATGTGTGCACTCCCACACAAATATCATATACACTCAATCATAATAAATACAATTTACTTTTTTGTTGTTGTTTTTGAGGCAGGGTTTTTCTGTATATCCCTGGCTGTCCTGGAACTTGCTCTGTAGACCAGGCTGGCCTCGAACTCAGACATCCGCCTGCCTCTGCTTCCTGAGTGCTGGAATTAAAGGCATGCCACCACCACCATCACCTGACTATACAATTGACTTTTTTTTAAAAGAAAAACTTTTTTTTACGTAAACATGAGATTTTTATAGAAAGAAAATTTGAAAATAAAAGATTGAAATTATTTGTAGGGTGTGTATATCAGTGCTTGCCTAACACTTGCCTAACCCTAGAACTATACACGTAATTTGAGAGTATCAAAATAAGAGAATAAGCTGTTTTTTAGTAAATCCATACAACAAAATACTACAAAACATTTAAAAACTGCATTGTAATACTGGGCAGTGGAGGCAGAGGAAGGTGGATCTCTGTGAGTTCAAGGCCAGCCTGGTCTACAAAGCAGATGCCAGAACTGTTAAACAGAGAAACCCTGTCTAGAAAAACCACACACCACACACACACACACACACACACACACACACACACACACACCCCACAAATACCAAAACACTGTGTTGTCGTATCCAAGTATAGTGGCTCATGTCTGTAATCAAGGCACTTAGGACACTTAGGAGACTGAGATAAAAGGTCTGTTGTAAGTTCAAGGCTAGCCTGAGCCACACATGTCTTTAAGAAAGGGAAGAGTAGAAAGGAAAGGAGAGGAAGAGGGGGACCCCTGTACGTAGGGCTGAGGTGTAGCTTGGTGGTACAGTGCTTGCCTAAGATGCATAATGTTCTCAAATCAATTCCCAGCAATACGATAAACAAGGCTAAAAACAGGGGCTATGTGAAGTCTGAACGTTTGTTATTACTTGTGTCGTTTGGGGTGTATGTGTTCGCTTTGTTGCTTTGAGTTTTGGTTGTTTTTTGAGACGTGGTTTCACTCTTTTACTAAATAATGCAGTTGGGCTAAATCTATGAGATTCAGAAAGGCTTGAACTTGAAACAGCCCTCCTAACTCAGCCACCAGAGTGCCAGTGTTCTCAGTGTGGAGTACTACACCCAGCTCCAAAGTTTTATTAAAAAGCATGTAAAATGACTAAAAGTATCATATAATTTTTCTTATGATACCTTGTCATTCTTTCAAAATAAATTTTTTATTTTCCTGGAACTTGCTCTGTATACCAGACTGGCCTCAAACTTAGAGACATCCACCTGTCTCTGCCTCCCAAGTGCTGGGATTAAAGGCGTACACTACCACCATAAGTGCATGCTACTTTTATGGTAAAGGAAAAGGTAAATTCTAAACAAATTCAAATGTACATAATTAGATGAATTTCTCTTTTGGTTTGAAAGTTTTGAAAAAAAGGGAGAGAAACCCATTCACATTTATTAGTAACTCAAGGTTATGCATACATTATCAAACTGTTTGACATGACCCAGTGTAATATAAATCACATGTAATAAAGTTAGCTGACTGTGCTAATTATTTTCTTCTGTGGATCTCAAAAATGCTGGACTCACTTCTAATGGTAATGAAAACAAAAAGGAACTAATAAATTCTGCTGGTTTTCTCCTACCTACCCCAAATAAAATAATTATGAATTCTTTGGGATGGCGGGTGACACCTATCATAAAAGCATCTGATAAAATCTGCAAAGTAAAGCAAATCAGCTCGTTAGGAATAGTCAGGAAAACTGACTGTCATGTCTGGATCCAGATGTTCACAGCACAACATCTGTGCTTGTATGAGCCACCATCATTTCAGCGTGAACTCTTTATCTTTGCTTTGATGTATACTCCATTAAAAAATAAAATAGCTGGTTAACTTATATTTGTGTTCTCATATGCCTGAGTTCTTACTTGTTAAAGGTTTAAAATATAATACACCTTTCAAAAACAAAAATAATCTGTGTTCCTATGGAGGCTCTCAAACCAATTAAGGCTGTAGATTTTAAAAGCTCTATACCAGTGGTTCTCAGCCTTCCTAATGCTACTATCCTTTAATTCAGTTCTGCATGTTGTGGTGATCTCTGCAACCATAAAACTATTTTGTTGCTACTTCATTATTGCAACTGTTTTTTATGAATTGTAATGTAAATACTTGATATGCAGGATATCTGATAAGCAACCCCTGATCATTTGACCCCCAAAGGGGTTGTGACCCACAAGTTGAGAACTGCTGCTCTAGAGAATTCTTAACCAAGTTCTTCTATACAGAGAAAAAGGTTATATCACTTAAGTTATTTGGGAAAAAAATTAAGATGAAGAATTGGGTTTTTGTTTTTCTCCCTCTTAGCTACTAATACTTCGATCCCCAATGTCTTATTATTTTCACCTTAAGATTTTTTTCTTAAATCTAATAAAGAGTTCACAATATAAACAGTTTGGCAAAAATCCACCTCCTGAATACATTTGTGTACCTGAAAGCATAAAATCAAAGAATCCAGGAGCCAAACCTGAGAAAGGAGCAAGCTATGTCAGGGTCCAGGAGACTGGAGAATTAAAACCACCTCAGAAGAACATCACACATATTAGAGTTGCCCTGGGCTACCCAATAGCCTAAGATCTATAACTTCCACTTCACACTTTTGTCACATAAAAATATCTTACATCCTTTAAAATAGCTCACTGTATGGACCGTTCTTCTGTCAGCTGGATCTCAGGGATGCAGCATGAGCATCAAAAAAACCTATGCTCTAAATCTGAGGGGGAGGATTTTCAAAGGAGCCTTGGCCTTCCAGACGGTGATGACAAAGTTCCTATGAAAAGCAAAAAAGCCCTTTGACTAGAAGCCAAAAATATGTTTGACGCAGCAGAGAGCCTCCTGCCTGTCTCATGGAATGCTGGGATTACAGGTAGAAGCTACCTTGTCCAACCCTAGAGTTTTGAGATGTTTTATATGAATATGAACATACCTAACAATACACATAAAATCACACACTTAAATCTGGGAGTTGGGGTGGTGGGTTATACTTTTAATCACAGCACTAGAAAGCTAAGTCAGAAGAATAATGAGCTTAAGATCAGTTTGAGCTATATAGAAACCTTGCCTCAAAACTAAAAAAATAAGCTGGGTGGTGGCAGCACATACTTTTAGTCCCAGCACTCAGGAGGCAGAGGCTAGTGGATCTCTGTGAATTCAAGGCCAGGCTGGTCTACCAAGTGAGTTCCAGGACAGCCAAGAACAGCTACACAGAGAAACCCTGTCTCGAAAAACCAAAAGAAAAAAAAAGGAAAAACAAAACAAAACATTAAGAGGCCAACCTGTTCTACAGAGCAAATCCCTGGCCAGCAAAGGCCACACAATTGAGACCTTATCCCCAAAATAAACACACATACATATGTAAAGTAAACATTATGCTCTTCTTATTATAAAGTAAAAAAAAATGTGTCATTACTTTTGGTCTTATTTGGGGCAGCCATAAAAGTAATCTGACCTCTGTAACATTTCCTACTGGATGTTTCTGTTATCAGGCTACAAAAAATCTAGAAACCAGAGGGATGATCTAGTGGTTAAGAGTCATAGCTGTTCTTCCAGAGGGCCCAGGTTTGACTCCCAGCACCCACCTGGCAGCTAATAGCCGTCTCTAATTCTAGCTCCAGAAGATCTAATGCACTTATGGTCTTCATGAGCGCCAGGCACACATATACTGCATAGATATACACACAGGCAAAATCATATAAAATAAAAATATATAAGTCAGGGCTGGAGAGATGGCTCAGAGGTTAAGAGCACTGGTTGTTCTTCCGGAGGTCCTGAGTATAATTCCCACCACGTGGTGGCTCACAACCACCTGTAATGAGATCTGGTGCCCTCTTCTGTAGTGCAAGCATACATGCAGACAGAACACTGTATACATAATAAATAAATCTTTAAAAAAGAAAAGAAAAGAAAAAAATATATGTAAGTCTTAAGCTGGGAGTAATAGTGCATACCTTTAATCCAAGCACTGGCAATGGCAGTTCTGCATGGTCTACATAGGAAGTTCTAGGATAGCCAGAACTACATAGAAAGACCCTGTCTCAAAAAAACAAGAACAGACAGAAGGAGGAGGAAGGACTCTGTATAAGTATATGTGCACGTATTTGTATATGTGTGCAAGGAACAAGTTCAGGTGCCTTCCCTAGGCATTCTTCACAATTTTTTTAAGACAGGGTAGCATTGGTCTGGCATACATTAAATAAGCTAGTCTAGTTGGTCAGTGAGCCCAAGGGATGGGATTTGTCTGCCTATGCCTCCCCAGCACTGGTAATACAAATACCCATCAGCTATCTCCCCAGCCTGTCTGCTTTTCAGATTTAAAGTTTTAAAATAGATGAACAAATAAGTGCTCCTATGAAACCTCAGCCGGAACACCCACCACCTTCTAATTTTATGCTGATATTACTCTCTCCCCAAATAAAACTAGGCTTGAAAGCAACTGGTATAGACTCTTGGTTCACAACTCTACAGCACACAAGGTCCTGAGAGGATATACATTTTTAAAAAGGAGGGGGAAAAAAAGAGTTTTGTGTAATGATAAATTCCTACATGACTCAGTGACTTGGGCTGGAGAGTTGGCTCAGAGGTGAAGAGCACTGGCTATTCTTCCTGAGTTCATTCCCAGCACCTGCACAGTGATGAGATCCATGATGAGATCTGGTGTTCTCTTTTGCTGTGCAGGCAGAACACTATATACACAGTAAACAAATCCTTAAAAAAAAGGAGATTCTTCTTGGCTGTTCCTGGAACAAAGTTGAATGGGGCCCTGAGTAGAGCTGAAAAAAACTCTTAAGTTGGGGAAGTAGCCCTTGATAAAAATGACACCCTGGGTTGTAAGCTATGAGGATACCCTGTATACCCTAAGCAAAGAATGTGTTGAAAGTTTCTTACCCAGAGTTGGATAAATGGAAAGACTGAATTTTTCACAGAACACACTTACATGGTTTAAATTTCAAAATGCTTACTCTGAAGGAGGAGCAAGTTATAGTCACAGTAAAGCCCTGGCAACCACTGTAAATTATTTTCTTCTGTATTTCAGAGAATAACATCAAGAGTCTTCCAAATTGAGCATGTGATATCTGGAGAATAGCAGTTTGAGAAAGTAACCAATAGTTAATCTCTTCACCATTCTCACCTCCTGCTCTATAGCCTTCAAAGGTTCAGGACTATGGCTGACCTGGGTAGAGAGAAAGATTATAAAAGAAGAAAAAGGATATATGTATTTACTTGCTGTTAACAAATGTGCATTTTTGGTTTACACTATTTTTTTTTCTTTTTTGGATTTTCGAGACAGGGTTTCACTGTGGCTTTGGAGCCTGTCCTGGAACTAGTTCTTGTAGACCAGGCTGGCCTCGAACTCACAGAGATCCGCCTGCCTCCTGAGTGCTGGGATTAAAGGCATGCGCCACCACTGCCCGGCGGTTTACACTATTTCTTAGGCTATAGCTCCATCTATTACCTCTTGTCTTTAAAATGAGGGTTTTAAAAGTCAGGTACTTGCATCACTTGCATGTCGTCCCAGCTCTGGAAAGCTAAGGCAGAAGACTGAAGGCTGAATGCTGACTTGGGCTTACGGTCATTTCTGGGCCAGCCTTGGAACAAAGCAAGTCCTTGTCTAGAGTGGAATGGCTTTCTAAGAAAAGGTGCTTGCTGCCAAGACTGACAACCTGAGCTCAATCCTCAGAAGTACATGGTAGGACAGAATCAACTCCTGAAAGCTGCCCTCTGACTCCTACATGCACATATGCGCGCACGCGCGCGCGCACACACACACACACACACACACACACAAACACAATGTTTTTCTTTAATGTAAAAGACATTAATACCTTATCTCAAGAAACAAAAATTATAGCCAGGCAGTGGTGGTACAAGCCTTTTGTTCCAGCACAGGGAGGCAGAGGCAGGCAGATCTCTGAGTTAGAGAGCAGTCTCATCTATAGAGCTAGTGAGTTCCAGGGCAGCCAGGGTTACAGAGAGAAATCCTGTCTTGGGGAAAAAAAATTATAAAAGAGAAAGTTTAGTATTTCTTTGGTTCTGAATCAGTACTGCTAAGATTCCAGTTTCATGATATTTTACCTCATATTTTAATATTACTATTATTATTGTGTTGTGTGGTGTATGGGTTCGTATATACCACAGCACATGTACAGAGATCAGAGGACATCTTTCTGGTTCTTTCCTCTCACCGTGTTGAGGCAGGATCTCTGATATTTCTAGTGCTTCCCTGCATACTCCAGCCTAACTAACTGGACCCCACGTTTCTGAACAATTATCTGTTATCTGCATTGTAGCATTGCTGGCATTGCAGGTGTTTTACATGAGAGTTAGGGATCAACTGACAGTTATAGGTTTGCAGAATAATGACCTGCTAAGCCATCTCACTGCTTTTACCTTACACTTTTTGATGTGTCGTTGTTGACAGTGCCTTGACTACCACTCCATGAAACTCTTCCTAACACCTATGCCAGTCACAACATCCAACATAGCAAAAATTCCAATATGGCACTCTTGACAGTGTTTACTATGACCTTTCTTTTCCCTCACATTACTGAAACTGTTAAATAACACCAAGGATCATTTTCCCTCAGCCAAAAAGCAAAAACAAATAAACAAAAAAGCAAATAGACTGTCTTCAATCTAAAGGAACCTTAATTAAATATTCTTGGTTTGAAAATTTATCGAACGCCCCCTTACCACCTGATTTAATTCTTTTATTTGTTTGTTTATTAAGTATACAGTGCTCTGCCTGTATGTATGCCTGCAAAAAAAAAAAAAAGTCAGAAGAGGACACCAGATCTCATTACAGATGGTTGTGAGTCTCCATGTGGTTGTTGGGAATTGAACTCAGGACCTTTGGAAGAGCAGGCAGTGTTCTTAACTACTGAGCCATTTCTCCAGCTTCAAACATTCTTTTTTTGTTTTGTCTTTGGTTTTTGTTTGTTTTGCTTTTTTGTTATTTTTGAGACAGTTTTTCCTTGTACCTTTGGAGTCTGTCCTGTAACTCACTCTGTAGACCAGGCTGGCCTTGAACTCACAGAAATCAGCTATTAAAGGTGTGCACCACCACCACCAGGCTCTGATTTAATTCTTAGGTAGGTGTGGGATAATATATCTATAATCCTAACATTTAGAAGGTAGAGACAGAAGGATCAAGAGTTCAAGGGCAGTCTCTGTTACACAGGGAGTTCGAGACCAGTCTGGGCAACATGGGGACAGATCTCAAAAAATAAAAGAGCTGGTAAGGGAAGGTTTAATTTTTATTTATATTATTTGCATTATTTATTGCTAGCCCCTACATTTAATTTTTTACACTAGAAACTGAATGATAAACATAAAAATCACATATATCCATACTAAATATAAAAAAGTTGGCAAAATTTTATTAAAAAATTAAGCTTTGTAGAAAAAAAGCAAATAATACTAGCTATCAGAGCAAAGCAAAACTCACTGAGGCCATGTTAGGGTTAGGGTTACCATGCATGGTGGGGTGCAGGCCTTTAGTCCCAGTAGGAAGCAGCAGCAGGCAGATTTTTTTGAATCTGAGACCATCCTGATCTACCACTAAATCCCAGATCAGTCAGGGGAACATGACTGTCTCAAAAAAAAAATTAACTTAAAAATAGAACAACAGAGAGTAGAAAGGGAGGGGGAGCAGAGATATAGGTACAGCTAAATAAAAACAATTAAAAAAGAACAACAAAAACTCATTGAGGTTTCATCTTATTCCAGTTTGCATAACAATCCTTAAGAAAACAAATAACAAATGCTGGGGAGACTGTGAACAAATGGGAACTTTTATACCTTGCAAACTGGCCCAGCCATTGTGAAAATCAGCATGGATACTCCTCAAAAAATTAAAAAATCATCTACCATACAACCTAACTATACCACTCACGGATATTCAAAGAACTCCAAGAGCCCACAGAGACATCACTGTCTATTGCAGCACTAATCATGATAGCTGTGGAGCCAAAAACAGAGGTGTTCAACAATAGAGGGATAAGGGAATGTATATTCAAAGAAAAAAAACATAACAAAGGGATTGGAATATAGCTCAGTGGATAAAGTGTTCACTATGTAAGTGTGAAGATCTGAGTGTGAATCTCAGAACCCATGGAAAGCAAGCCAGACAAGGTAGCAGTGTCAACTCCAGTGCTCCTAAAGCAGACACAGGAGGATACCCAGGAGCTTGAAGACCAGCAGTGAACAAAGATAACAGAGTTCCTGTCTCAATCAGGGGAGAAGTAAGGACAGACAAACATCTCAACTCTCATGTTGTAGCACACACACACTTGTACTCACACACACACACACACACAAACACACACACAACATACATACATCTCATATACCCATTAAAAAAAGGTTTAAAAACTGAGAGGTGCTCTCTCTACATTAAATAAAGACTGTTAGGTGTGGTGGCACATACCTTTAATCTCAGCACTTAGAAGGCAGAAAGTGAGTGGACCTGAGTCCAAGGCCAGCCTGGTATACATAATAAATTCCAGACTGGCCAGAGCAACACAGTGACACCCCTTATCTACAAATAAACAAATAAATACTATCAAGAAATAGTATCAGTGACTAAAGAGATTAAGAGCCCTGGTAGTGCCAGGCAGTGGTGGCACACGCCCTTAATCCCAGCACTCGGGAGACAGAGGCAGGCGGATCTCTGTGAGTTCAAGGCCAACCTGGTCTACAAGAGCTAGTTCCAGGACAAGTTCCAAAAAATGGGGAGGGAGGCTGGTTGTTCTTCCAGAGGATTAGGATTCGGTTCCCAACATTCACATGTTGACTCATAACAGTCTACGACTCCAGAATTGTGGGATCCAATGCCCTCTTCTATAGACAGCAGGCACACAGATAGTAGATATACATACAAGTAGGCAAAGCACTAATAAATATAAAAAAGTTAAAAACTATAAATATGTGCTATCAATATGTGCATGTAAAAGCTAAGGTCTGTTCCTGGGCATGGTGACACAAACTTACAATTGTAGCTGTTCAGGAGACTGAGGCAAGGCCCTCATTCATCCCTTATTTTCAGAGCTTGTTTTAATATTTAAATATCAGTGAGTATGTAATAAACACCTATGTGTCTATGGCATAGAAGACACATATCTAAGCTTTAAACACCATCATTTTCAAATACTGTTGTTTACTTAGGTTTTTATTTATTTTAATTCTCAATATATATATATATCAGCATCTTGGTAACATACAATAAATGTGCAACAAAAGCCAGGCCTGATGTCATATGTCTACAATCCTGACACTTAGGAGGCTGAGATGGAAGTCTGCTTTAAATTTAAGGCCAAGTTGGACACAGTGAGTTCTGAACCAGTCTGGGCTAGAGTGAGATCCGTCTTCAAAACAAAAGGAAATAAATATCCACAAAGAAATAATTCTATCTTTTTTTCTGCAAGCAAAAGTTAAGTGTGTGACAAGACCAAGTCTATCCTTTTATGCTTTGACACCATCATGAGCTATGGGTTTTCTCTGAACCTCTCAAATGGGAAAATATACAGACAAAAATTGTAACTATAGGGCAAATTCCTTGAGCTCTGTCACAAGCAAGAAAAGTATACAATCACAATGGATAATCCATTTTCTGCTAAAATTTCATTTTTATTTATTTCTGTTATAGTATAAAATTATCTCAAAAGTTTTTAAAATTTTTTTGCTATTTTAAAATTTAAGATAATACATTTCCTAAGAAAAATAAGACAGCAGGAATAAGGTACAGCTACTATCAAGATTCAAGCTTGTGAGGACCATGAAAACAGGAACAATTCCTGAACTTTATTAGCCACAGAGGACCACAGAAAAACTCTCAGAAAGAATGCTGGCTCTGTTTAGTTTTCTGCTCTGTATGCTAAGCACATCTCCTGAAGAACGCAGCACACACTGACCATTGCCTTTACATACTAGCTCCTGCCAACACGAGCCTTTCACAGTGATTCTATACAAGTATTTCACAACATAATTTTGTAAAAGGACTCAGCAAAACTTTCCTAAGTAGACACAAATCCAGTCCTTTTAATGGTTTTAAATTGCCTTTTCTCAGTTCTAAAAATCATATATACTGCTAACAAACAACATCCCAGAATACTATTCAAAGGGAAAACTGTGTGGGGAACATATACACACATATGCGAGCAGCAATTACAAGCAAATATATTATCCTATTCAATTTTCATGCTCATTTTTCAGACCTTGGTGGTTACCCACTACAGAATTGCTTATAACAACAAAAGCTAGGAAAAACTACGGTGTCCCATTAAAGGAAGACTGGAACTGCAGTTGAGAATTCTAGGCACACACAAAACTCGTCTTTCCAGTTTGCTTTTCCTTCTACCCTGCCATCTCCACCTCCGTCTTTTGTCTTCTCCCATCACTCTACTTTTCTTAAACAGGCTTTTCCCTTTTATGAGTCACATGTACTCCTATTATTAGCACTGCAACTCAAACTGCTTAAATCTACACTCATAAATTTCCAAATTCGAGCCCCCCTCAGTCTCCTCACTGGCTAAGGCTCAGACACCTGATGCTGGCCATGGTAATGTTTTAGGAATTGACAAGTAAGTCAGGCTACCATGCTTAAAGGTATCTTTCCTTTACACTGCGGAGCTCTGACTCTATTGCTATACAGAAGATCTAACTTTGCTTGTTCTGCCTCCCTAGCAACTGTAGGCCTGACCTGTGCAGAGAAAGGCAGGCAAGATCAAGTAGTGCTACACTAACTGTAGTTATGATATATATCATATATAGAGTATGATTACCATCAGAGGGACTGCCTATTGTTTGCAAATTCCTCCTTTGTTTCTTCAAATGTTACTCAGTTTGATGAAAAGGCTTGTCTTGGTTATTTGCTTAATATGAATGAGACCCTGGGTTCTCATGATATCCCGGAACCACTGGGGGCTGGGTGAGGGGAGTAGAAAAAATTCTCACTTGAACATTTTCACTCATTTCCATACTTAGCACTTCTATTACACATTTAAAAAAAAACAGCTTTGCCCATTTGGTTCATTTTCACCAACTCACTTTTATCAATTCACTATGGTAAGAGATTTGGGCTAATGATAAGTTATAAAACTCCTATTTTCCTCCTTGTACTGGTCTCTAAATTTTAATTTGAGAATATCAATCCAGTGTCCACAATAGTATAGAGGGTACAGAAATGGAAAGATTGAGAACTCAGGGCCAGCCCTTGAGGGTAAGAGGATGAAAGAAGAATACAGAGTCAAGAGTAAGGCTTCAAATAAACTGTGGTACTCGAGAAGGGTATGCTTGTGGTAGTAACTAAAGCATGAAAAAACATGAATGTGGAAAAATCTGGAAGAAATGCAACTGGATGCAGAAACCTAGAGTTTATGAAAGTAGTCATAATTGGCGATTGCTTGTGAACAGCAATGTTCAGACAAAGTATACAAATATGGAGCTTGGACCAACTAGATTAGCACAGCACAGTATTGACTTTCCAGTATTTAGAGGACTAAAAGGAACAGAGAAGAGCAAGTGGGAGGTAAGGCCATGCTGCAGGTAGAAAAACCTTTCAAAAACCGTAATGCACTCAAACTGGGAAATGATGAAAATAGGCAAGAATGGTCCACTAGGTTTGCAAAGAAGGCTGTTTGGGGCCAGGTAGATGGGTGCTATATAAGAAGATAGGTTGTGGAATAATCCTTCTGTACACTACGAAAATATGTTGTTCTCATTGTTAATAAAAAACTGATTGGCTAATAGCTAGGTAAGATTTTCAGGACAGAGAGAATTCTGGGAAGAAGATAGGTGGAGCGTGAGGAGTTGCCAGGAGACACAGAGGGAGCAAGACAGGTTGGAGGACAGGTAAAGCCATGAATCACATGGTAATACATAGATGAATAGAAATGGGTTAATTTAAGTTGTAAGAGTTAGCTAGTAACAAGCTCTTACAACTTACAACTGGGAAGCTTTACTGGGGAGCATTACTGGGGGGCCAGAAGTCCCGACATGAAGTCCAACTACAAAGATATGAGAGGAACAGGATGAAGAGAAACTGCTCCTCAAACATTCCCAGGTATGGCCCCACTACAGAACCTTGGTATTGCTATCATGATTTCCTCACAACTATTTCTGCACATTTCCTCTTACTTGCCCATCCTGTTATCTAAAATTAAGCATTTTTCATTACAAACTATCCTCTAGTTTACCTTGCTTCCTCCCTGTTATTTATTATGATTACTACATATTAGTAATGTTAAAGATTTCACTGTAATGCTTTCTTACTTGTAGATATCTTGCATGGATCTCAACATCTCTTCTTAGTTTTTTCTTTTCTATTAAATCTCTGTGCGTGTGTGTGCATGTATGTGTCCACACAGAGCAGTCAGAAGACAACTTGCAGGAGGAATCCATTCTCTCTCCTTGCACTATGAGGATCTCAGGTATCTCACACTGTCAGGCTTGTGGAAGGTACCTTTATCTAATTTTTTGTTTTGTTTTGTTTTTCAAGACGGAGTTTCTCCGTGTAGTAAGTAGTCTTGGCTGTCCTGGAACTCTAGCTCTTGTAGACCAGGCTGGCCTCGAACTCACAGAGATCCTCATGCCTCTTGTCTCCTGAGTGCTGGGATTAAAGGCGTGAGCCACCACCACCTGGCTCCGGATGATCTATCTTGCTGGCCCTTACTTTATTGTTTTTAGACAGGTGTCACGATGTTAGTCCTGCTGAGTGCTGGGATCAAATGTATTCACTACAATGCAGGCTGCTTTATTCCCCCTTGTCAAGGGAGCATTCTTATGGTATAGCACTGGTTGATCTCAAACTTTCCATGACAAGCCTGGCCTTAAGCTCATGGAGATCTGCCTGCCTGCCTGCCTGCCTCCAAAAATGCTAGGATTAAAAACAAGCACCACACCCAGTTTTACTTTGCTTTCTTAGTGGCACATAACAATACTTAAAATTCTATCATTTACTTACTTATCTATATCCACAAAAATATATTAGGAAATATGTAAAGAAAAGGCTTGAACAGTTTTTAGGTACATCGCTCTCAGAAACCCTCGTAATTCTTGGCACTGGTGACACATCTCTCACACTAGGATATTTTCATCAAATCATAAAAGTTCATAACTTTACAATCATTGGCACATCTCCTTTGTAGCATTCCTCCAAAGTTTTCTGTTGCCTCCTGTTACACTGTTTAAACCTCATCATGGGATTTTTCTCACAGAACATTCTCATATTTAATCTTCAAAAAAAAAAGTTGTGCTAGCAAAATTAAGTTTTATAATCGTGACCTTCGATTTTCCTTTCACAATGAAGTCAAAGCACGCCCTCCCTAAACAAAGCTAGGTTTTTAATCAAAGTTCTCAGGCAATTGTTCCCAACTAGGTAAAAAGTTGGGAACAGTGAATGGTGCACACACGCACACACACACCCCAATTCCCGTCTGAAATAAAAACCAAGATAAGAGGGCATGTGACATGCCCAGGACATGGTCCCTGTGGGAAATCAAGCCCTGACGCCCAGGTCTTGACAAAGATAAAGAAAGGCTTCTGGATAATTACAAGGACTCAGGCGAGTAATAATGTGGATTCTAATTAGCAGGCATACTTTAGAAACTGGACTTTACAATCTACAATGTACAACCTTATTCCTGAAAACTGTTACCTCTTGAGCCTTTCCAAGGATCAAATACATCAAACTGGATTTTGTTTTACAAACTCTTTGGAAAGTAATGTATCCATTAATCATTTTAATTGGTTTATAATTTGCCAATATGCTTGTTATAGCATGTTATTGGATTAAATAAAAATTACAATAATCTTCCCTTAGAGTTCAGTTTGGATAGTAATTAAAACATAGTTGCCACATGGTAAACATTTTTTAAAATTCATTTAACTTTATTTTATGTGCAATGGTGTGAGAGTATCAGATCCCCTGGAACTGGAGTTACAGACAGTTCTGAGCTGCCATGTGGATGCTGGGAATTGAACCTGGGTCCTCTGGAAGAGCAGCCAGTGCTCTTAACCCCTGAGCCATCTCTCTAGCCCCTAGTATACATTTTTGACATGCTGTAAAAACACAGGAAGTAAGAAATTGACAGGTATTTTGGAAGCTCTACTAAACCTACAAGTACATTTAAAAAAACAAAAACTCAATGTTGATACAGAATAAAGAACAAACGTTTTCTACTGACATTGCCATTGACATATTCTGAGTACGAGGAGCTTCTAACAAATTATACATGAAGTGAGACAGGAGAACTTTCAAATATTAGTGACTGCCTATTGTTCTGAATATATATCAAAAATCAATGGAATGTTAAGGACACGGTCGACAAGACAAAACGACAGCCTACAGAATGCGAAAAGATCTTCACAAACCCCACATCAGACAGGGGGCTGATCTCCAAAATATACAAAGAACTCAAGAAATTGGACACCAAAAGATCACATAATCTATTAAAAAAAATGGAGTACAGACCTAAACAGAGAACTCTCAACAGAGGAATCTAAAATGGCTGGAAGACACTTAAGGAAATGCTCAACATCCTTAGTCATAAGAAAAATGCAAATCAAAACAACTCTGAGATTCCGTCTTACACCTGTAAGAATGGCCAAGATCAAAAACACTGATGACAACTTATGCTGGAGAGGGTGTGGGGAAAAGGGAACACTTCTGCATTGCTGGTGGGAATGCAAGCTGGTACAACCCCTTTGGATGTCAGTGTGGCGATTTCTCAGAAAATTAGGAAACAACCTTCCTCAAGACCCTCAATCGTGCCACAAGGACATGTGCTCAACTATGTTCATAGCAGCTTTGTTTGTCATAGCCAGAAACTGGAAACAACCTAAATGCCCCTCGATCGAAGAATGGATTAAAAAAATGTGGTACATTTACACAATGGAGTACTACACAGCAGAAAAAAATAACGACATATTGAATTTTGCAGGAAAATGGATGGAACTAGAAAACATTATTTTGAGTGAGGTAACCCAGACACAGAAAGACAATTATCACATGTACTCACTCATAGGTGGTTTTTTTAAACATAAAGCAAAGGAAGCCAGCCTACAAACCACAATTCCAGAAAACTTAGACAACAATGCGGACACTAAGAGAGACTTACATAGATGTAATCTACATGGGAAGTAGAAAAAAACAAGATCTCCTGAGTAAATTGGGAGCATGGGGACCTTGAAGGAGGATTGAAAGGGGAAGGGGAAGGCAAGGAGGGGAGCAGAAAAAAATGTAGAGCTCAATAAATAAAGAAAAAGAAAAAAAATCAATGTAACGGTACTGAATATCTCTATCATCTATAGCTAAAAGATCATTCCTATTATCTCAGAAGATTCTAACATCTAGTCCTTATGTTGTTGTTTGAGACAGGTTTCTCTGTGTAAACCTGGCAGACCTGGAACTTGCTTTACAGACAAGGCTTGTGTCGAACTCACAGATATCTGCCTGATTCTGCCTCCCAAGAGCTGGGATTAAAGGCTTATGCCACCACCACCTGGCAATTCTATCATTTAAACAAATAATTTGCACCTGGAGAGACATCGCATCAGTTAAGAGCCTTTTTGCTTTTCCAGAGGATCCTAGTTTGGTTCTCAATACACATATTCAGGTAGCTTACACCTGTAACTTCAGCTCCAGGAGATCTGATGCCCTCTCCTGGTCTCCTTGGGCACATGCACACAGGTGGCATATACTCATAAATACATATAAAAATAAAACAGTTCATAAAAACACCAAAAAGAAGAAGGAGGAGGGGGAGGAAGAAGAAGAAGAAGAAGAAGGAAAAAAGAAGAAAGAAGAAGAAAAAGAAACGAAGAAACAAACTGCTAGGCAATGGTGGGTGGCACATGCCTTTGGTCCCAGCACTCAGAAGGCAGGGAGCATGTAGATCTCTTAGTTTGAGACTAGCCTGGTTTATAAAGTGAGTTTCAGGATAGCCAGGGCTGCACAGAAAAACCCTCTCTCAAAAATATGTTCTAGCTGGTTTTGGTGGTGCATGTCTATAATCCTAGCACAAAGAAAGTTGAGACAGGAAGACTACGAGTATAACACTAGCCTAGGATATATAGTATGACCTGTCACAATACCAAAAAGACATATACTGAGTTACTACAATTTGCTGAACATTTTCCTAAATGCTAAGAATATAATGGTACATAAATTCCCTGTAACTATGTTTTCATAGAAAAGAAACAAAGTAAATAAATAAATGGCTTAGTCTTTTAGAAGATATTAACAGGTACTTAGATAATGATAAATATTATAGGGGAGAAAAGCAAGAAAGGATATAAGGAGCTGGGGATGTAGCTCAGTTAGCCAAGTGCTTAACTAGCATGTATGAAGCCTTTGTTCAGTTTCTAGCACCACATTAACCAGGTATATTGGCACAAGACTACTATAATTCCAGCATTCAGGAGGTTGAGTCACATCAGAAGTGCAAGGTCATCCTTCTCTACATAGTGAGTCGGAAGCTAGCCTGGGATACCTGAGACCATGCTTTACCAAAAAGGAGGAGGAGGAAGAATTCATCTATATATAAACAGGTAGTCTGTTTAATGACACAGTGGATTTTACAATATACCAAGATGTTTCCCCTTTTATTATTTTTTTTAATTTCTTTTGGAGACAGGGTCTCAATATTTGGCTCTTGCTGTTCTGAAATTCATTATGTAGACCAGGCTGACCTCGAACTCACAGAGATCAGCCTCTACTCCAGAGTACTGGAATTGAATTAAAGGTGTGCTCTACCATGTCTGGTTGGCTTGTTTTAATAAAACAATAATCCCTTTGTAAATATTCTCTTATAAGATATAGAATATAACTTTAAATTTTTATGTGCTTGTTTCTTGAGGTAAGGTCTATGTTGCCTAATGTTGCCCAGGCTAAGTTCAAATGACAGCTTTCTCTTCTTCATCCTTTCTCTCTCTATGCTGTTGAGATAGGATCTCACTCTGTAGACTAAGTTGCTCAAACTCATTATGTAGCCTATGCTACACTCAAACTGATTGCATACCTCCTGCTTCAGCTTTCCCAATAGCTGGAACTATAGTTGCATGCAACCATGACTAACTTAAAAACTTTTAAAAAAAAATGAGTATTATTAATGTATCTATATCCATTGTTAATTACATTTATCACTTACTATATTGTTCTAGATCAAAATATATTCTCTAAATAATTACCACCAAGCCTGGGCAGTGGTAGTGCACATCTTTAATCCCAGCACTTGGGAGGCAGAGACAGGCAGATTTTTGTGAGTTAGAGACCAGCCTGGTCTACAGAGCAAGTTCCAGGACAGGCTCCAAAGCTACAGAGAAACCCTGTCTCAAAAAATCAAAAGAATTAACACCAAGACTTTTTGGCTAAAAACAACGCATTTTCATTTATCACTTTCATAAAATAGTTTTAAGGAGGGAAAAATGTGTTGCTGTGTCTTTAAAGTGAAATCACAATAGAGCATACTGGGCATACCTACAATCCTAGCACTTGGGAGGCTGAGGCAGGAGGACTACCTTGAGTTCAAGATCAATCTGGGCTTCATAATAAGTAAGATCCTGATTCAAATTAATAATAATAATTTTTAAAAAACCCATAAAGTGAAGCCTTGCTAAAGTGTGACTTTTCCAACAGTGAAACAAGGATTTGAGGTGAGTAATTTTCAATTAAATATGAGGGGTTGGAGAGGTGGCTCAGCGGTTGAAAATGCTTGCTGCTAAAGAAGAGAATCTGGGTTTCATTCTTAGTGCCCACAATGAGTGCCACACTGAGTGCCATACAACTAAGTACCTGTAACTTCAGTTCCAGGGGATTCCGTGCCCTCTTCTAGCCTCCACAGGCACTGCACCAAAGTGGTACACATCTAGACAAGCAGATGCACAGACATGTGTGTGTATGTGTGTATATGTGTACTTATGTCTCTCTCTCACACACACACATACATACACACACACACATATATATATACACACACACAAATATTAAAACATGTATATAATTATTTAAAGACAGGACTTCTCTGTGTATCCCTGGCTATCCTGGAACTCTCTCTTTGTAGACTAGACTGTTCTTGAAGTTAAGAGATCTGCTGGCCTCTGCCTCTGAATGCTGGGATTGAAGGTGTGTGTCACCACTACCCAGCTATAAATAAATTTTTAATTAAAAAAAAGACATAAACCAGGCCTGATGATATACACTAATATAATAATCTCAGTTACTCTGCGGCTCAGGAAAGCCAGTTTAAGATACAGCTGCATGAATTCAAAACTAACCTGAGCAAAATAAAAAAGGAATATATCTCATTAATAGAGGGCTTGCTTATCATGCTCATAACCCAGAGTTGAAGATTAGAGAGATGGCTCAGTAGGCAGAAGTGCTTGCAGCATAGGCCTGAATACCTGAATTCTATTTCTAGAACCTATGGTGGAAGAAACAACAATTTCCAAAAGATGTCCTCTGACTTCCACAAATGTGCCTTAACACGTAGGTGCGCCACCAATAACAATAATACTAAAAATAAATAAAGTTAGAATCTCTGGATATAGGGTCCCAAAAGTAGTAATAACAAGACCCTAAGTTGATTCCAGCACCATAAAAAAAAAACAAAAAATAAAAAAACAAACACAAAATCTTAACTAGGCCCACAAGTCACTGTGTCCTAAATTCTAGATTCATATTACATAGACTAAATGTAAAAGAAATTCTTGTCAGGCTGGAGAGATGGCTCAGAGGTTAAGAGCACTGGCTGTTCTTCCAGAGGTCCTGAGTTCAATTCCCAGCAACCACATGGTGGCTCACAACCATCTGTAATGAGATCTGGCACCCTCTTCTGGTGTGTGGGCATATATGGAGGCACAATGTTGTATATTTAATAAATAAGTCTTTTTAAAAAAATAAATTCTTGTCATTAGTATACTAACCAAGACTGTGCTGGCTCTAGTTTTATATCAACTTGACACAAGTTAGAGTCGTCAGAAAGGAGGAAGTCTAAATTGAGAAAATGCCTCCATTAAAATTGGGCTATAAGTAAGCCTATAGGGCATTTTCTTAATTAGTGATTGATGTTGGAAGGCCCAGCCCATTGTGAGGTGGTACAGCTCTGGGTTGGTAGTCCTGGATACTATAAGAAAGCATGCTGAGCAAGCCAATGGAACAAGCCAGAAAGTAGAACTCCTCCATGGCCTCCGAATCAGCTCCTGCCTTCAGGTTCTTGTCTTGACTTTCTATGATAATGTTCAACTATCCATAAATCAAATAAACCCTTTTCTCCCCAAGCTGCTTTGGTCATAGTGTTTCATCACAACAATAGTGACCATAATTAAGCTAAAGATTTAACAGTATTTGGTTTTGTTTTCCTATACAACTTAAATTAACTAGCAAAAAATAAATAAATAAAAAATAAACCCCTGGGAAGAGCTCATCTCAAGTTTTGTTTTTTGTTCTTTTTAAAATAACTTTCAAACTAAAATGTATATAGACTATTATGTTTTCTAAATTTATATTTTATGTGTGTGGGGTGGGATGAAGCATGAACTAGGATCATGTGGTTGTGTAGAGGTCAGAGAATAATCAGAAGTTGGCTCTCTCCTAACATGTGGATCCTGAGGATTAAACTCAGACTGTCAGGGTTGATGGCAAGCACTTTCACCCAGTAAGCTATTTGGCCAACCCTAAACTATTATATTTTAATATCCTTTGGTTTCCTGTTACTTTATTTGGATAACAAAGCTTATAAAATGTAAACAAAATATAAAATAAAATAAAGCTTACCTTCAGGCTGGTATGAGAACGTGGTTGACTTAATTCCTGAAATTTCCATTGCTCTGATCCTGGGGTCTCGCCTCCTTTCTGAGTATCAGGTGTAAGCAATCCATCTCCAGAAGGTAGTGGAAAAATTCCTAATGATATAGGTCTTTCTTTTCTATTTGAAGGGGGGGGAATTAAACATTCATTTTAGTTTTTTATTTGTCATGACTCTCTCTACGTTAGAAATCTAGGCTATGAACAGACCTGAAATCCCAGCTACTTGGAAGTGAGGCAGGAGGATTACAAAGTCAAGGTCTACCTGGATCATAGAAAACTTAGTCTCATTAGTTTGCAATCAGCTCTCCTAAACACCGTATGCACTCCTAAATAAATATATACCAAAGAGAAATGACAACCTAAAAAGTTTACGTTAGCTCCAGAAATTAAAAAGTGTCAAGAAACTGGACAGTGATTTTTGGTTGGCTCATTTGGGGTTGTTTAGAGACAAGGTCTCAGTAATCAGCCTAATCTAACCCAGTACTGGAGATCTTCCTGCCTCTGCCAGGAAGTTGGTGGTGATCTGGTCTGGTGATCACTGCAAAGAGCTGCTGAGTTTTAATAGTGTATGTTAGGAGTCATGGGGAGCAGACAAAGGTAACTCTCCAATCCCTGTTCCTAATCTTCCTGCTTACTCAAATTACAGTCAGTGGGTGTTTTTAGGGTAGGGTTTTTATGCCTAGAGGAAAATGAATATACTCTGAAACAGGGATACTATTTAATAGTAAAAATTCAGAAGATGTTTTTTGTTTTTTCATAAAGATTCTAGTTTTCAAACCAGGCAGTGGTGGCACGCCTTTAATCCCAGCACTCAGGAGGCAGTGGCAGGCTGACCTTGTGAGTTTAAGGCCAGCCTGTTCTCCAAGAGCTAATTCCCCAGGACAGACTTGAAAGCTACAGAGAAACCCTGTCTTGAAAAACCAAAATAAATAAATAAATAAATAATTCTAGTTTTCTACAAATCATGCTATATTAGTTCCTTTAGGCAGAGTACGAAGAAAACCAATGCCAGGAAAAAGGGACATCTCTTTCCCAAAAGTCTTTTTTTTTACTGTGAGTAGTGGCGCTACCTGCAGCCCCAGTGCTTGAGAAGTAGAGACAGGAAGAGGAATAGGAGTTCAAGGTCACCCTTTACCACAAAGTAAGAGAGAAGCCTGCCAGTTTTACATTAGACCCTGCCTCAAAAACAAAACAAACAAACAAAACTAAAAAATATCCAAATCAACAAAAAAAACAACAATAAAACCCCCACAGGTCTGGAGTGATGACTCAGTGGATAAAGGCAGTTGCTACAAAGCCTGACAGCCTGAGTTCAATCTCTAGGACCCACATGACAGGAGAGAACTAACTCTTACAGGTTGCCCTCTGACCTCCACCTATAAATAAATAAATGCCATTTTTTTAAATATTTATTTTTTTATTATGTATACAATATTCTATTTGTGTGTATGCCTGCAGGCCAGAAGAGGGCACCAGACCTCATTACAGATGGTTGTGAGCCACCATGTGGTTGCCAGGAATTGAACTCAGGACCTTTGGAAGAGCAGGCAATGCTCTTAACCACTGAGCCATCTCTCCAGCCCCCGTATTTTTTCTTTCAAGACAGGCATTGCTGCCAGGCGGTGGTGGCGCACGCCTTTAATCCCAGCACTCGGGAGGCAGAGGCAGGCGGATCTCTGTGAGTTCGAGACCAGCCTGGTCTACAAGAGCTAGTTCCAGGACAGGCTCCAAAGCCACAGAGAAACCCTGTCTTGAAAAAAATCAAAAACAAAAAAACAAAAAAAAAAAAGAAAACAAAAAGAATTTTTTCCCTAATGAATAGTATAGCACATATTACATGTTTTTATTTCCAAGCAGCAGAATTTGTTTCTTGAGACTTATTAGCTCTTACTTTAAACGAGTTCTTTTGTTCTTAAATCCCAACCCTGTTTTTTCTATTTAAATGATAGTAAGTTTTTGATTTTCTTTAACTTGAAAAAATGAAGTTACCAGCCTGATGTCTATTCCAAATTTTGGAAAACATATTTTGGGAACAGAAATTCCCAAACTACCTTTTGACTTTATTTTCTAATAAGCCTTCAGGCCTTAAGTAAAAAGTGAGTGGGGATTAATCAGTGTGTCTAATGCAAAGCTAAGAAGACAGTACAGATTTCATGAGAATTCATCACATGGATTCTAACAAAAGTCAAACTACTAACTAGTCAGTCATTAGAATTATCTTCCCATATGAACTCCTTTTCTTACATATGGAATACTGAACACATTTTTAAGCTGTTGAAGAGTCTTCTTTGAACCCAAGTTTTACTTTCCTATTTCATCTATATAATCTAAAACACAAGTAAAATTGCCAACTCTCTATTTTGCTTTTATCAGTTTTCAATGAAATAGATTCCTAGGAAGGGGACTTTTAGCCATCTGTCAAATGGGTCAAAGACACCATGGGTTTCTCTGATTCAGCTCAGAAAAATAGTATCACAATATGCTCCTCTCTGTTAGATAACTGATGGGGGAAGACACACAGTTATATAAGTTTGATAGTATCCAACTCTCAAACAAAACTCTTGCAAGGAAAACACTAGTTTTGAACTTTGTTGGTGTATATTTTTGGTACTGGATATATTAAACCCTGCGATAAAATTCACAGAAAAGTTAAAGAATGGAGAATTTGTAGAAAAATAGCAAGTGGCAGATTTAAATCCCTAAACTGAAACATCAGCTATCACTGCCTAGCCATTTTATTCACTAGCAAAAGAAAAGCTGTCAAATATCAGAATCTTTGTTATATTCTCTCACTAGTAGCTTTAGTTCCATATACTGATTTTTAAGTTGGTTATTTAAATATTAGCTTATATGTAGATCTGATTTTGAAAACATTTATTTCAAATTGTGTCTTGGCTATAATCACAACAAAACAACTGATTAGTAAGATCTATCTTATAGATCAAGGGACAGACAAAAGATCATATGCATTGAACAACTCACCATGTGCAAGTACTGAGCCAGATAACTGATTTACATTACTGATCTAGACAACCAGGAAACTGGCACTGCTTTCTCAGATTTCAGAAAAGGAAAAATGATGTTCCAAGACTTTATGTAATAGTAACTGTCAGGACTGAGATTAAAACCAGTTCTATTAAAAATGTGAGACACACAAATGATTGTGAATCTGGACCATGTATCTTGCAACTGTAATGAAGTGAAAAATAACAGCTCACTTGATTTTTAAATCAAGTCACTGAGGTTAATACTTAAGAGGAGGAAACTAAGAGATGAAACAAAATGCCAAAGGCCAAAGGGCTGCTTACATGGGACAGTGTGGCTCCAAGTTTAGCCACTTCATGGCAGTGCCTTCTCCAACAGAGCCTAAGCCTAAGACAGTCCCTTAATATTAGTCTTATATTAATATGATACATATTTTTGAGCTTACAGGTTTTTAATTTTCTTACTTTCTAAGTATACATAACTCATACACAACTCTTTTGTGTACTAATACATAATACAGAATAATGAGATTGTCCCTCACTTTTATACAGCAGGAAAGAGCAGAAAACAGTAATCCCAGGACTGAAGGGAGACTGTTCCTGCAGGGTCCAAGGCCAGCTGAGACTACATGACCAATAAATAAATAAGAAAATAAGTGATCAAGTAGTTTTAGACCTTATAAGAAATCTAATTTCTGAACATTAAAACTAAATGGGAGCTAGCCTATGAATAAAAAAAAACCATATGAAAGGAGCTACTTCTGTTCTTCTTGCCTAAATCTGAATTAGGATTTAAGTATTTTTATAATCACTTAAACACTAATGAGTTATATTCTATGAACTTAAAACCATGGACACAATAGTAATTTGAACAAATCAGATACTTTGGGCTTAGGAGTTAGAAAACAACAGAACAAATCCATAAACATTTAAGATGTGGAAGGTGGTTCGCTCAGGGTGCAAGTAGAGTGAACAAGAGCAAAGCTACAGGCTGATGACAACCCCCACAAGCAGGCATGGACATTTGTCACCCAGGAGTACAAAGAAAAGAAAAAGCAACATCTGACCAAACAATAGTGAATAGCTTTGTAAAGCTCTCGCTCTCACAACTTTGATGTGCAAATAACGAGGGAAAGGCAAAGGCAGTCTATTTTTGTCTTAGGAATTTAGATTTGTTTTTTGTTTAAAATATATTTTATGGTAGCAAGAAAATACCAGTTTCCACAAGCTGTTATTAAAAATTATAAAACTGACAGTAAACCTTTCACCAAGCAAACTCAAACAAAATAAGCCTATATTCTGTGGCCAGCCATTTGCAACACCCACAATAAAAGCTATTTGTTCCTCAATGCTCAGAAGCTAAATCCAGAGCTATACAAATGTGGACCTAGTACTTGGCTCATGCACTTCCTTATTCTTCAACAATCAAACCACACTGACCTTGTATCTGTGTACAAGTACAATAGAAAATCCCTTTCTTTGGTCTAAAATTTCCAAACACAAAGCAGGGTTCCATTTAGGAACCTATAAAATAAGAACAGACATCCTAGCTTGAGGCCCTTTTCCATTTTCTGAATCTGCAACAGAAATGGTTACAAAGCAGACCCATCGTGCTTTATTTAAAAAAAAAAAAAAGGAACCCGGCAAAGCAGGAGCTTCCAAGAAAGAGTGGAGTACCTGAGTATCCTTGGCAGGTTCTGCGTCAGCGCTGGCACGCCGGTAGAAATAGAAAAGTGCACAAGCAGCAAAACCGAGAGAGACACTAGGACAGCGGAATTAATGACCACCGCCCCGCCAACAAAGCCAAACACAAACAGCAGCATGCACCCAGGATGCATGGCGCTGCGCTGGCATGGTGAATCGTCCGAGCCGGGAGGCCTACGCAGGGGCCAACGGGGTATCTTTGTGCTGAGGATCTGTCATTCAGCTGCTGCCACAAAAACAATGCCATCAGCAGCAGCTTTCCACTCCATCCTGCAGCGGCTCCCAAGTGATGACGTCATTTCGCTCTCCCCAGCTCATAACCATAGAGCTGCAGCTCCTAGCTTTTATGCAGCAACCCAGAGGACAGCCAGCCTATTAACTACGTTCCTCTCCTCTAAGAGTCTTGGGTTAGCTCATTGGCTACAAGACCTAGATATCTACATAATTTATTCACACGCCTACATCAAACAGATGGCTGGCTTAATCCTTTCAAGCCGGCCTCTCTACAACAGAAAGGACCAATTATATGAGAGAAATCAAAAATTTTCGGCATACCCACAAACTGGAAAATTTCAAACCTACTGTGATTTCCCACCAAGGATCAAAAAATTATTAAAAATCCTACAATATGTTGCTTGTAATTTATAAGGTTCATAATCTAATCTTTTAAATGGTATTTCTATTTTTGCATGCTATTCTTTCCCTTTGCATACCAATCACAGTAGAGATATTCTGGGAGCAGACTATTGTTTCCAGATTTAAAAAAAAAAACAGGAAAAACAGAAACAAAAGATTGATTATCAATTTCACATTTTCTCAGGCAAATGTATAACAAAGCTTACCTAATTCTACTATGAGCTGTAGCCTCTAGTTGATCACTCCCTGAGAGCTGATGAAGTTTGGTTCTTTCTAAGTGTTCCATATAATTATGAATCATCTATTTTAAGAAAGAAAAACATAGATGCAAAATTTTAGGCTATCACATAAGAATTATAACAAAGGAAACATTTTGGTACAAAGTTCTTATTTACAAAATTACCCAATTTCACGTAAAAGAGTATTAAGGAATGAAAGAATTGCAATGGCAAAGGAATACGCAAATACTCACGCTTAAGATGCTGAAGTCAGTAAAAATAGCTAATATCTTCCTTCGCATTGCAAAAATGGTTTTATACAATATGTGATTTTATTAAATAATATTGGCATAAATAATACAAATTAGTACACAGACACTGGTAGGTGGTTATAACAGACTGCTGATTAAAAATAATAGCATTTGAGAAACCTGTTCACTTAAAATGGGAAAGAAAATAATGTCAAACTTGAGAAAAAATTTTATATGTTCATCTTTCCACACTAAAAAGAAATCACTGGAGTGAAAATAAATTTCAATTTAATTTAATGGCAGTTTTTTGTTTTGCATTTTGTTTTTTGAGACAGGGTTTTTGTGTGTAGCTTTGGAGCCTGTCCTGGAACTCGCTCTATAGACTGGACTGGCCTTGAACTCAAAGAGATCTGCTTCCCAAATGCTGAGATTAAAGATGTGCGCCACCACCACCTGGCAATGACAGTATTTTTAATTATTTCTGTAGATTTATAGTTGAAAGAATTACAAAGTACTTTCTTCTGTGCTAATTCACTAACATCAGTATTTAATATAATCATCTATAATAACAGTAACAAATTAATAGAAATAAGAATACCAGATAAGGAGTCATATGATAGGAAAGCTAAATGTGGATATGAGTTCCATTCCTAGGACTCTCATGGTGGCAAAAAAGAAATGACTCTTACAAGTTGTCCTCTTATTTCCACATATAACACTAACACACACACACACACACAGAGAGAGGTTATTTTTTAAAACAATTTTAAAAAACACTAGTTCAAGTCAGGTGGATCTCTGTGAGTTCGAGGCCAGCCTGGTCTACAAGAACTAGTTCCTACAGGTTGACATCCAGTTATGCCAGCACCATTTGTTAAAGATACTTTCATTCTTCCATTG